>CM060965.1:181711032-182073532 GCA_030765045.1 Tenodera sinensis | reverse complement strand
TCCAATCTGTTGTTTACCTTGGTGACTGAGGGAAACCACGAAAAACACCTGAACATAGGCTTGAACCTCCCAAATGTGGGCCACAGAGGTTAGCGCTTGAGACATTCCGCTCCTGTACGTAATTAAATATGTGTAAAAAATTTCTCTGTTTCCATCAGAGTAACATTAAAGCAATAGAATATCATTAATGCCTAAGTGCAGCATTGAAGTAATTGAAATGTTAATGAAAGTAGAGCAAGCAAATTGGTAGTGTGAGGTTATGAGAGCAGCTGTATAATCTCATTACTGCGCAGGCGTAGGAGCTGCAATCTATGCACAACTTGAATTTGATTACGTGCACCGCTTGTCGATAAAGAAGGAGACGGAGGAAGGAAAACCGCGTGTCTTTAATTAAATCTTATACTCGATGTGACAACGTCACACCCAAATGATGGAAATGTAACACCAGCCCTTGACTCCGCGCTCCACGAGAAATGCTAATTAATTTATACGAAAATGTTGCTTTCCTTGCCAACATTATCGTCTCTGATCCTCAAACTTGGACTTCTCTGTGACAAAAGCGTATCAAATGAATGGCTTATCCTTTATTTAACTGTTTGTTAAAGTTGCTAATTAATACAGCCTGACATTGTCACTCTGGATGCCTTTTCAACAAGTAGAACTGCGTACATTTAACGTCAATTTCTTGACGTTCAGCTGAAACGGAACTTCCTCTACCGTTGTCCTCTATAGCACATGGCTGCATCGATAAAAAAATATATATGTTGCAGTCACATGACTTTCTCTACTCTTGTACTAACCATTCTCACAAACTCCTATTCATATATCTTCTTCGTGTTAGTTGAGATAAACATTTGTACAAAGTATTATTATTATTATTATTATTATTATTATTATTTTTTTTTTTTCCGTGAATGAATTGTACTTTAATAAGGCATATGCAAAATCAATTACAAAAATGCTTTGTCAAGGGCGCAATTACAACCGCCTGAGCCATCCAATTGCTTTGGCCAACTAACATGCAACATTTCGGCACGATATTAAATTCCTGAAAGGAGATCTCAAATTTATTTTGAGGTGAAATAATCAGTAGACCCCTGCAATATTGCAAGTAAAGTGTCGCAGGCCACGGCTGCCAATAAAAAACAGTGCCAAAGTAAAACTACCTGGGCTGCTTGTAAATGAGTCCCCCGACGTCAATTCACCGGTGAAAACAAAGGCGACAATGAACGCGGCAGCGGTAAAGTTTTTTGTAAGAGCTGAATTTCCAGAAACATCCGTGCTATGTTATTCTCACCTATATAAGCGAATGCGGCGGTGAAAGGAGCGAGGTTTTGTAATGGAACCGTGAGTGTGTACAAAGTGAAGCAGTTTTAATGAATTTTGAGTGTATATTCAAAGCCAGCTGTTTCCTAGAGACTAATAAGTATGTTAAGCTTACGATTGGACAGAACAGCTCTGAGTTGCAAGATCAGGATACATTCTAAATTAATTGTATTAGGATAATCAATGACAAATGTCTTTTGTGCTTTAATTACAAGGAAACTAAAGCAATAGAAGAAGTAGCTGATTTTGCCAGAGTACTTAAAGTTCTGGGCTTCATTATTAACTGTCTATCTGTCTATCCCTTATAATGGATGAAGTGAAAGTGCCCAGAGCTCATCACAAGCGGAACTACAACTATGGTGGGTCCCTAAGTTCTTCAGCCCCAGGAGTTCCAGGTTGCCACAGAAACATTATTTTCCACAACCACTTATATCTTATTTTTCTCGATATTTATCTAGTGCTGTAGGCTATCATGATTCAGATTGCTTCAGCAATATATGCAATAAAGATATTGTTGACAAAGGAATTGTTGCACAGAATTTAATTAATATATTGATTCATGATGAAGAGAGCATTTCATTTTAGAGAATGATATGGAAATACAAAACATTATATGTTCGCGGTAAAAACGATTTCCTCTCCAAAGGTAACACGCAAAAGAGTTCAATTAAATTAACGGAATGAATATACCCATAACTAAAACAAATATATTTATAATTGGATTGCTTTATAAATGTTTGGATTCCTGATTCAATTCCGTCACAATAAATACAAGTATCTTATGTTATTATTATGATTATTATTAATATTACAACTATTATTGTTCAGAAATACTACAAATTCAGACCACTATCTAAATATTTGTATAATTTCTCAGTGAATAAAACGCGCAAAGCGTAACATTTGGGGTATGTATTCAGGAGATTCTGGGTTCATTTCTCGTCGAAGCGGTCTTCCTGAGTTTTTTTGTGGTTTTACCAGGTCGGTAAGGCGATATTAGGACGGTTCTTCCACTATTAAGGCATTCCTTAGCACATCATTTCATTTCATCACCGTGCCGGGCAAAGGTGTTCAAGCTCAAGGTGCCTCGTGCGACTGCTCTGTGTGCACGGAACTAACAAAATAGAAGCGAAGAAAAAACATAAGGGCCTTTTATAGCTCCTTTAAGAATGCTCTGGTGTGTGTGAAACTCCAGAAAGGTCGGTGTGACGTCATCCCCACCATATAAGACCGTAGACTCTGTTGACGACGGGAAGAAAGCTATTATTTGTTATAAAATTTTAGAAGACAATAAGTAATTTAGCGAATTTTGCCATTTGTCACAATATCTTTCAGCACTGTAGATTCAAGTGCAGGCGGTTGGTGCGTTGTGGTTTGGCGGAGTTTGTGCAGCGTAAACTTGGATGGTAAACACGATGATGAAACTTCAATACATTCTTTAAGATGCCTGTATACAGACTTTTGAAGCTTTTGTGCCTCTTAACTTGGGGATTTAATCAAATCCGGGATCCCGATAAAGCGCACCCTGTCTAAACCAATTAGAAATTCCTACAAAATGAACCAAGCAAAGTGTTACCTTAAGCGGCTACTACCTCAACTTCGGAAGGGCTAATATTAAGTCAGTTCTGTAAATGGAAATACCATCGGAAAACAAAAACCGATGGCATTCAGCGGTTCTCTTCCAGTTCGGTCAAAGATAATATTAAGAAACGAACCAATATACATCGAGTGAGAAAATTTAACTTTCATATCTGTTGTCTCATATCCGGGCGTGCCTGTTCGATCTCATATCATTCATTATGTTTTCATGGTGGATCTTAATAATATCTTGGCGAGTTCACTTCGATGTTCATTACTGTCGTATATTAAGTCCGAAGAGGGTCCTGGTATTTAGGAATTCATTAACAGACCTTGAGGTCTAAACAGGCAAGCCGTTCTTAAAATTCTTCGGTTCAGAAACCATTTTATGAGAATTGCTGACTCACGATGACTTCCTTTCTCACCCTTGCATCTCCACACCCTCAGCAAAACCAAAAGCATTTCTTTCGTATTAATTATTCCCTGCTACTAAATTCGCACACCCAAATTATTTAGGTGTTTCGATCAAAATTTTTAAATTAATTTTAATACAGCTTACGCTAAGTAAATTTTGACGACAAGAACGTCGTGAATTGGAAATTGAAGTAGATTCTTGTGTAAGCCCTCTAAAATCATTTTAACCCGTAAAATAGACGTCACAGGGGCTGATTTCACTTTTTTTATTAACAAAATGAATATAAAATCTAATGTATTGCACTCGCATGACTTTCTCTACTCTTGCACTTGTTAGTTGTACAAATTATCTTACCGCTTATTTCCTTGTAGGTACAAGGGAAATATTATAATACAGTAGGCTTTGAGCAGTAGTCATATCTTTTAAAGCTTTCAAATTCATTTCTCTTTGCACGCTTCACATATAAATAAATGAACAAGTTTTCCGAAACTGGCACAAATAACAAGGAATATATCCGAAATGGTTCACCCTACAGCAAAATTTATTCAGACATAAATTGTGTATTTTAGCAAGATCTACATTTTTTGTATAGTATGATTTGGTCTATCTCTAACGGTTTACGAGTTATGCAAAAGTCGTCCAGAGTAAATACGACTACAGGGGCTATAACCAGAAAATTCAAGATATACATTTCATTTGTCATAACAATATTTCAAACATATGATATTTTAATCAAAATCGTTAGAGCCATTTTCAAGAAAATTAAAATTTTCGAAAAGTTTTCCATGTAAAGGGTAGTTTAGTGTGGGGCTATTTTCTTCAAAATCTTCGTGTCGTATCCTTGAAAGACATTAAACTTAAATACCAACTTTGGTTTTTAATCGACTTTTCGTTTTTGAGTTATGCTGTCCACAGACTGACACACACACACACACGCTCACATGATCCTGTGTGTGTCAAAAGACAGTATTTTGAACCCAGGTCCTCTTGAAAGCGAGTCTTGTATGCTATCACGGAGCAGGCTGCCCTTACAAGTGCATGTAGTAAACCAAGGGCGTTATCTCTGTGAGAGAGCTTTTTCTCGACTTTAGTTTAGAACTTGTGTCTATCGACACTAACCTCGGTTACATCTAACTTCCTGTAAAGACTAACTTTGTGGACCAACTTCGACTCGCATCTTCTTTCTTACACCATTTTCGTACCATAAACATCCCTTCAGTTTGAAAAGTGTTCTTTGGGCTAGGCCAAGAGAGAAAGGATAAGAAAAGATATTTGTTCGCTTCAGCTATAACATTTTAACCTAAAGACGGGACCCTAGGTATGTTCTATATAGCGTTTCACTCTTTGAAGACAGTATGGAGTTAAATGGGACATCTCTGTCTCTATCTAGCGCATACAAGTTGCCATTAGCCGCGTCCTTTTCTACCCTTGCTCTGTTGCCAGATTCCTAATAGCATAGTATAAATATTCATTTGTTATAAATTTCAGGTTTGAACACATTATCCTATGCAGAATTGTTTTCTCTATCAGGTTATATCCTTTTCAGAGTCATTATACATTTCTATAGGTCCAAATTTCTTCAAAAACGTTTTTTTCAATAGTTGTCCGATATTTGCTGTTTCTACACTCATCACGCACTAACAAACAAACTGCTAGAATGCATCTATATTTTTTTCTTAGGTACAGTAAACTATAGTGCTACTACCTGCCCACTTTGAATTCTCTATGTTTACCCAGTTAAGTGTTATAATTTTTTAAATTAAATGTTTTCGGAAAATTTTATATATGTGCACTGCAAAAGTTACGCAGTGTGAAACTTTTTTGTTATTGAGTTTACATCAGGGAACCAGCGAGAAGAAATGTTGAGGAAGGTTGGAGAAAGTTTTTAAAATAAACCAAAAGGCAGTAACCTCTTTCTTTTATCCAGTAGGGCAAACAAAAGGTATTCATCTATTCAGCGTCAGGCCTGACACAGAAGATAGTATAAGGAGCAGCACTAACATTAGTTCGAAAGAAGCCGTGTGTGTAACTGTGAGCTGTTATTGCGTTATTTGTTTAATATTTTTGTAAATATTTGTAGTTATGGAGGGTGAAGCTAGGAAGGGACGATATGTTGGTAAATAAAGAAGTAAGGAACGCCAAATAATAATGAATGTGTTAGATTATTTTTGAAGCAAAATGCGTGTAAGTAACGCAGTAAAAGAAACAGCTAAGGCTATCGGGTGTTCAGAACCAGTAGTGTGCATGATTAAAAAGGAACTAATGAAAGGACCTCTAAGAACGCCATCGAAAAAGAAAGCAAAAAGGGTGGGACTACACAAAACGCTAGGTTAACGCAATATGATTGAATAGTGCAAGGTGGAGTGCGGCGAATTGTTCATTCTTTACTGTTTGCAAATATTCCACCCACGCTGATATAATTTTGTCACAGTTCAACAGTGATGAGACGCTACCAAATTTCTCAAGGGCCACTCTGATTTGGGGTTCGAATATGAAAGAAAGGGTAACAAGTGCATATTAATAGAAAGAGACGATATCAATATCATCAGATGGCGACACAAATATCTAAAAGACGTAAAAGGTTTAGGGACCAGGGGAAATCAATTGTTTATACAGACGAGTCATTTGTAAATTTAGGTCATACAGTAACAAAGGCGTGGAGGGATACCAAAGTTAAAAGTGCCCGTCTCGTCAAGCAGCAATTGAAGGACTAAGTACAGGACTCCGGCCACCTCGAGTCGCGCGCGGAGAAAGATTCGCAACTAGTACATGTTGCAACACTGCGCTCCATTTAACGTGTACTGTCTTTTAAGGGTGAGACGCGCTTTAGAAGCACTTCTACCTTTAGTTTTGTTTACTTATAGCCATAACAAGAATTGCCTCAGGGCTAAACATCACATACTCCTTGGAAATGTAGAATAACAGTGAAAAATGCAATTCCATATCCGGGATTTGAACCAACCTTTTAACTTCTCAGGTAGTAAAATTCTCAAAGGAAATATGTCGGAAATATGAATAATTTACTTTGCTGGGCGAAGTTTCGTATATACCAAAATCCATTTTTCGTCACAAATACTTACGATACACAATATTGACTACCTTCATAAATAACGTCATTGTATTATTATTTGTTTAACATATGATATTGCCTCCTGAAGCTCTTAAAAACACGAAAGTAATCCTTCCTTGAACCTCGTTAGACAGCAGACGCTATACAGTAGAGGCAAAAGTGAGGTTAGGGTAGTTAGAGAAAGTGATATTGCCAACGTATGAAAAAGTAGGGAACTATGTCAGTAAATGGAGTTTCGCCCACTTTTAATACTATTGCAAAAGTATTAGGAATGCACCTTTAGGAACAATAATTGACGTCGGATTAATTACTTGCAAGATATTTTTAGTTTCTCTACTAGTAAGTAGACGTATTGTATTCCAACCAAAAATTCGATATCGAGATTTCACCGGAAATATATGTTTTGAGACACCCTGAATCAAAAAAAAGCATTTTTAGAAAAAGGTCCGTATGTGTGTGTATGTGTGTCAGTCTGTCAGTCTGTGGACAGCATAACTCAAAAACGAAAAGTCGGTTAGTAACCAAAGTTGGTATCGAGGATGTGACACGAAGATTTTGAACAAAATAGCCCCACCCTAAACTACCCTTTACATGGAAAATTTTTCGAAAATTTTGATTTTCTTGAAACTGGCTCTTACGATTTTGATTAAAATGTCATATGTTTGAGACACTTTGATGACAAATGAAATGTATATCTTGAATTTTCTGGTTATAGCCCCTGTAGTCGTATTTACTCTGGACGACTTTTGCATAACTGGTAAACCGTTAGAGATAGACCAAATCATACTATACAAAGAATGTAGATCTTGCTAAAATACACAATTTATGTTCAAATAAATTTTCTTGTAGGGTGAACCATTTCGGAGATATTCCTTGCTATGTGTATGAGTTTCGGAAAACAGAACTTTCGTGAAATGGATTATCGTTGTTCATTTTTTTATATGTTAAGTGTGCAAAGACAACAGAATCTCAAACATTTGACTATCACACAAAGTCTACTGTATTCTAACATTCCCCTTGTACCTACAAGGAAATAAGCAATAAGATAATTTGTACGAATGTTTACCTCAACTAACACGAAGAAGATATAGGAATAAGAGTTTGTAAGAATGGTTAGTACAAGAGTAGAGAAAGTCATGTGAGTGCAGGTAAATATTGACAAATCAGATCAACATTTCATGATATCTGAACGTTCCTTCACTTGATCTGTCTACAACGATCTACTTAATCCTATCTTTACACATCATTAAAGTGATATTAGGCAAAGAAAATGGAATGAAGCGATGGATAGGCAACCATATTGCAATCTGCGAGAGATTTAATTAGTGTTGACGAGAGAAGGAAAGGCGTAGTGGCGTAAAAGCGAAACCGTCGTAACGTGAATAAAGAAGCGATAAATAATGAAGCAAGCAAGCAGCAAGCAGCCCTCTTTGTTGGAGTCTGCGCAATAGATAGGGATTGTGAAACAAGTATATTATAAAGCCAAATCTGCGCCCGATATCAAGGCATCCGGCTCATCTCCCTTCTGGTAATTTATTGCAAAGCCTCCGGCTACTACATTTCATTGCATTCAGGAACTCCTCGTTAAAAATGAACTTGCGGAGTTTTAAATTAACCTCTGGGATTCTAAACTTCTCTTTAGGGAAGATGAAAAGCTACTAGAAGCTCGCTCTCTTACTTTGTTGAAAATGCCTTTAAGATCTCTCTTTGCATATGGACTTCAAAAAGGTATGAGAGAGTTTTCCTTATTTTGCTATTCATCGCTGGAACTGTGCGCTCTGTAATTTCATGAATCAAGTCTTAACCCCTTCCTTCGTTAACTTTTATAAATGTGAGTTCTTGTTTTGTTGTTTCGAATTTACGTAAAAATTCCTTTAATTTCTGATGGACAGATAATTATTATAGTTGGTAGCAATGGACGTATTAATACCAACCCCTTCACTTACAGAGTGAGATGGCGGATATTTGGGTCCTGGGTTCCATACCTGGGACACCATGGAGTTTTCAGGGGTTTCTGTGGTTAGTAACGTGTATTTGCTTTCTGTCATTTTACTTTCAGATACTTGAGGTAGTTTTAAGAACTGTCAGTGTCGGCTGGTGTTAGGAGCTGATAGAGAATGTTTGCTGGTGCGAAATTTGTTCGCGCCTCTATCAGATGGTAGCCTTTCCTAATCCGCCTTGGTCAGGGGAAGACAGGTGTCACTGCTGTGACGTCAGCCCACTCAGCTCTCATGCTCGCAACGACGGCCAGTTGAACGTGTGACGTCACAGTGGGCAAGAGGAAAGGCGTGCGGGACATCGCAATTTTAATGCTGACTGTTTCAATTACGGAATAGTCACAGATTATAAATAATTACACTTATATATATATATATTCTAGTTTATATGAACATTCATGTTATAACGCAAATAGAACAGAAATTATAACTATTTTGCCTGAGCAAGAGGAGAGCTATACAGAACAATGAGGTAGACATTTTCCGACATTTGCCGTTTCGCTTTTCTTTAACTAGTTTGTCAATGTTAGGGCGTAATGTACGGCACCTTTGTAACCGAAGACTGCATGGTAGATTGTGATCTGACAATATGCTTCAGGATTTTGACTTAGAAAGGTTCATAACAGAAAAGAATTGTTCGTACACATACGTGGAACCAAACACACAGAATATCAGTGCAACAAGGGCATATAACCTCAGAAATCTGGTTTGAGGAACATTCTGATGAAAATCAGCCAAGTCTTTCTTGTGTTTATAGTTGTCCTTCAGCAAATCGTCACACTGTAAATTTATCAATTCAGTTTGCTACCTGCTAGAAACATTGTGAACATCCAATTAAAACGGGGTCGAAAAGATCTGAAACGTTTCTACATCTTGAAGCCTGGACTCAAACTGGTGTGAAACACGGGAACTGAACACAAACACACTAACGCCGTTAAGATCCCTCACACAACAAATAACCCTCGGACTAGGCTGAAGAGGGTTTTCCCTAAACAGCCCGGGCAAGTTGTAGACATCCCCAAATAACATTTTTCATATTCATTCACTTTCGTGCAAGTAGCGCCGCTGATCTAGGCAGCATAGCAATACACCGCTCTCGCCTGACGTCACATGAACGTTTAGTTCAGTTTCAGTTTGTTTATTATAAAGTATTGGCCCGGTGCCGGTATATAGGGCCCAGCATATAGGGTATATTTGACATTTATATACAATTTGCTTACTTATAACTAATTATAGTTTTTGGTTTGTACAAAAACCCATACGGTGACCGTCTATCGGTAACCGAGAATAGTTTTCTTATGTCCTTTAAGTTCTATTCAGTTTTTGGTTTATATATATATATATATATATATATATATATATATATATATATATATATATATATACACACATTTGTACATATTTACAATTATACACACGCATACATACACGCGCGCACTCACACACACACACACACACAGACACACACACTTTCACTGAGCACACCAGAATATGCGTCCCAGCGCACTGCACTATTTACACTTCATATATACACTTTCCCGCTGTTTTCCTGTGCGGGCAGGGGACAGCTCCTGAATATTTTTCGAGGCGAGGGCCTCTGCTGGAACATGTGTGTGGCTTAGGAACGAGGTTGCGCGGACGCGCATTAGTCGACGAGCCGAGCCGCAACTAGAACATTTTTTATTCTAGTATGCTTGCGGTGCTTCGGCTCGCCTTTGCCGATGTTGGCGATCACGTCGTTTTCGTGGTTCCTAATGCGCGTCCATGCCACCATTGCTCGTTTTTCTATTGCCTCCGGGATGAACGGGATATGAGTTTCGAGGTGAAGAGTTTGGGTGGTGGTGAGGAGTGGAGCAGACAGGATTTTTCTGAGGGAGAAGTTTTGGAGGGTTTGGAGTTGTTTCAGGGCGGTTTTGGAGGCATTAGCCCAGGCCACACATGCATACAGGACCACCGAAAGAATAAAAGACCTATATAGTATCAGTTTGGACTTCAGTTGCAGCTGTTTGCTGCGGAAGATGGGGGCGCACAACTTTATCCGCTGTCTGCCTTTATTGGCGCTATTTTTTATGTGGGTGGACCAGCACATTGTGCGGTCCAAGGTAACCCCTAAGTATTTAACTTGCCGACGACAGTGCAATACCTGACCACCGACCGTTAGGTCCATTGCCAAAGTGTGACGCCGCTTAAAGAAATGAATCAGCTGGCATTTGTCGGGATTAATTTTGATTTTCCAGTCATGTTGCCATGAGAGGAAGTTGTTGACATAGCGTTGCATTTCTGCAAGGCCGAAACGTGGATTTCTATGGTGGTTGTATATTGCAGTGTCGTCGGCGTACATGGCGACCTTGCATCTGGCGTCCACTGGGAAGTCGTTTGTAAACAGTATGTACAGAAAAGGGGACATGATTGCCCCTTGTGGGACGCCAGCGCGCATCATTCGCTCCCGTGAGGAGGAGCGGCCCACTTGGACGTAAAACTGCCGTTTTTCTAGAAAATTGTGCAGCAAGTATAGATAATTTTGAAGAGCCGGGAAATTGTGGTGCAGTTTGTAAATGAGGCCATTGTGCCAGCACCGGTCAAATGCTGTTTTCACTATACGTAGTACAGAAAGTAAAAAATTAAAATAGGAAGCCTAAGATGTTCGTCAGTATTGACGGCAAGCTTCATTGTCAATTTGCACGACGGAATAGAATGAGCTAGATGTCAGCAACTGCTGACATACTTCTGTATTATCCAATTGAAAGATAGTTCTTTATTACACGACTGTCCGTTGCAGAACTACCAAGAACATCGACTTCTTCTGCAACGAATTTCTCATCCATGAAGGAAATTTCCAATATTCCGTAAAAGATAAAGAAATATACTGCAGCATCGGTTAGGACTTGCTCGCAGACAGGTACAATCTATTCCACTTCATGCTTCATTTACCCTAACAGACGTATAATCCCTTTACCTCTGTAAACAACTAACTACAGCAGGTGAATCACGTGACCCATGACGTCTTTCTCTGCTTGAGTCTCTTTTGATACCGGCTTCAATATGTCCAATAACTTTCTTAAACGTGCTTCAGTGGTAAACTAGGATATCCTTCAGTTTTTGTGTTATTAACCTTCTCCATGATACAATTGCTACAGCCTTAGGTCACAACGTGCTGTAAACACAAGGCGCAAACAACTAGCCGAAACCGAAGCACCCCACAAAATATAGTACCTTAAATATCGGCAATTATCTGTGAGTGTTCAAGATGTATGGTAAACTTGGTAAGCGCTACTTGAATGTAACGCCATAGCAGCGCTACTCCTGAGCTTAGGTTGAAGAAATTTTCTTCAAAATCTTCGTCTTGTATCATTGAGATATATTAATATTAATTACCAACTTTGCTTTTAATCTCGCTTTCGTTTTTGAGACACAAGTACGCACATAGTCACACGGACCTCTGTTTAAGAGTAATTTTATTGGATTTTGGGGGGGGGGCGCTCAAAAGAGATATTTCCGGTGAAGTCTGGACATCGAAATTTTCCCCTACTTTACGTAGCAGAGAAGGTAATGAAAAAAAGTTTATGAAAATAAATAAAATATACTTAAATCACCATTCGTCCAATGAGATTAACCGGATGACTCTTTTATCATATGTATTACATAAAATGGCCCGTATAAAGAGTTACAAGTCTTAACCGTGCCGAAAAAATCTTATGTGTTGCACTCACATGACTTTCTCTACTCTTGCACAAATTATCTTATTGCTTATTTCCTTGTAGGTACAGGGGGAATATTAGAACACAGTAGGCTTTGTGCGATAGTCAAATGTCTTAAAGCTTTCCAATTCTGTTCCCTTTGCACACTTAACATATAAAAGAATGAACAGCGATATTCCATTTCACAAGTTTTCCGAAACTCACACACATAAAAAGGAATATCTCCGAAATGCTACAACCTACAAGAAAATTTATTGAGACATAAATTGTATATTTTAGCAAGATCTACATTTTTTGTATAGTATGATTTGGTCTATCTCTAACGGTTTACCAGTTATGCAAAAGTCGTCCAGAGTAAATACGACTACAGGGGCTATAACCAGAAAATTCAAGATATACATTTCATTTGTCATAAAAATATCTCAAAAATATGACATTTTAATCAAAATCGTTCGAGCCATTTTTAAGAAACTCAAAATTTTCGAAAAATGTTCCATGTAAAGGGTAGTTTAGGGTGGGGCTATTTTCTTCAAACTCTTCGCGTGGCATCCTTGAAGGACATTAAACTTGAATACCAACTTTGGTTTTTAAATTACTTTTCGTTTTTGAGTTATGCTGTCCAGAGACTGATAGACACACACACACACAGACACACACACACACACACACACACACACACACACACACACACACACAGATTGTCGTTCATCAGCAGATGTCAGTGCAGTAAGTTGATCACTCGTGTGTTTTTCATTTAATTTTCTCCTCGCGCGTTTCTGTAATGCAATTTCTCTACTCCGCTCATGTTAATCCATAGAAAAGCACCTTTTCACAAGGGCGACATAGGTTTTAAGATGAAAACGCTTCTGTAAACCACGCCTATTCACGTCTTACAGCAGCTCGTCGTTTATAATTGAGTTAAAGTTGGGAGTCAGGCCCGCCAACAAACAACACCCACAACTGAATCCGCAGCCCTTGTTTTATAATGTACACAAAAGTCTCTGAGGAATCATTTTGCCCACCACAAGCAGCAAGCAACCTTAATTTTCTCCTTTAGTTTTGTTACCTCACCAAGTTTCGCCTCCTTGCCCCCCCCCCCCCCCGTCCCCCCCTCCCCAGTCACAAAACCGTTATGAAATTCATTCCAGGCTACGTAACCTGCCGGAAAGTTTCACTGCTGCTTTTGTTTGCTGTTAAGTGCGGAGATTTTCCTCCCGAAGAAGCAGAAATACCAAGGAGTGAAAAGTAATAGAAGACGGGGAGGAAGTATGGTGTTAAGGAAAAACTTTTCCTTCGTTCTACATCTTGCTCAGCTTATAATTCTCTTCTGTGCGCGCACACACACACACACACACACACACACACACACACACACACACACACACACACACACACACACACACACACACACACACACAGATAATCTTCAACGGGAATTCCATATCCAGGTGAACACTCCGATATTAGTTTGGTTCCTTTAATAAAACACTCTTACACAGCGTTATCGGAAAATTAATTATTTACAGATTATGACCGTCTCCTCGGCGCTCATTCCCTCTACCGCTATCATAGAAAGGCGCCGATGAAACCATACAACAGTTTTAAAACTTTCAGAAGCTTTACTTTCCACAACCGCTTATTCGAACATTCTTAGAACCTCTACTCTCTCCATTAACTTTGACATATCTGTTTAACTGTAAGAGATAGACCAACTCTTACTCCACAAAAATGTGCATTTCGTTTAAAGACACAGTTTATGTCCAAGGACATTTTTTGTAGAGTGAACCATTTCAGAGATATTCTTTATTATTTCCTGAACGTAGTAATAATTATAATTTTCTCCAAAAAAACGTTCTTATTCGATTATTCTATGCCTTGTACAGAAACTACCATTTAAATCCTGCTATATTCCCATATTCCCCTTGTACCTAGAAGAAAATTAGCTGTAAGATAATTTATACTTATGTTTATCTCCATTACTATGACATGTATAGAGTAATAACTGTTTGTAACAATAACAGTAGAGAAAGTCATGTGAGAGAAATATATCAATCATTTTATTGAGGTGACCTCAAAGCGTGCATTTAAAATTAAAGATCCCATGCATTTTTTTGCATGAAATACACGAGTTTTTCTACATACCAAGTAACCAAAAATAAAAAAATCTGATGAGTTGCTCTCACATGACTTTCTCTACCCTTGTACTAACCATTCTTACAAACTCTTATTCCTATATCTTCTTCGTGTTAGTTGAGATAAACATTTGTACATAATTATCTTATTCCTTATTTCCTTTTAGGTACAAGGGGAATATTAGAATACAGTAGGCTTTGTGCGATAGTCAAATGTTTTAAGGCTTTGAGATTCTGTAGTCTTTGCTCACTTAACATATAAAAATTGAACAGCGATGATCCATTTCACGAAAGTTCTAAGTTTTCCGAAACTCACACACATAACAAGGAATATCTCCGAAATGGTTAACCCTACAAGAAAAGTTATTCCGACATAAATTGTGTATTTTAGCAAGATCTACATTTTTTGTATAGTATAATTTGGTCTATCTCTAACGGTTTACCAGTTATGCAAAAGTTGTTCAGAGTAAATACGACTACATGGGCTATAGCCAGAAAATTCAAGATATACATTTAATTTGTCATAAAAATATCTCAAACATATGACATTTTAATCAAAATCATTAGAGCCATTTACAAGAAAATCAAATTTTTTGAAAAATTTTCCATGTAAAGGGTAGTTTAGGTTCTGGCTATTTTCTTCAAAATCTTCGTGTCGCATCCTTGAAGGACATTAAACTTAAATACCAACTTTGGTTTTTAACCGACTTTTCGTTTTTGAGTTATGCTGTCCACAGACTGACAGACACACACACGGACCTTTTTCTAAAAATGTTTTTTTTTTGGGATTCAGGGGGCCTCAAAACATATTTCCGGTGAAATCTCGACATCGAATTTTTGGATGGAATACAATACTTCCCCTAATTACCAGTAGAGAAAGTAAAAATGGAAAATTTCTGAATTAGAATGATTAATAACATTCCTGGGAAAATGCCTTTGAGGCCGAAAATAATATTAGAAAACAAAGTGTTAAATATTAATTATCTAGGTTGCGAATTGTTCTGTGGATATGGAACAGCAATGATATTGGCAACTTTTTAAAATTTCAAAAGGACTAAGGTATGTAGATAAAATGGAGGGAATCATTGTGAAATTGGAACAGTCCAATCGCCTAATCCTTCAAGTGAAGAATAAGAATAATAATTTAAAGTTAAGCAGATCATGAAGCCCCAAATGAATATATTAAAAAGGCAAACAAGTGATGCAAGCAAACTGTGAGAGGGTGTTTTAATCTCTGATTCAATTTAATGGGCTACGTGCAGGGAGGAAAACTTGGCGGTACAAAAGTTTCACGCTGCTTTCAGCAGGTCATTATAACATGGAGGAAGTAAATGAAAAGCGGATAATCACGCTTATGTTACCATCGTAATATCGATATAACTTAATTTTCACCAAGTCTCGTAGCTGTCACGTCCCTCGTATAATTTATAGCCAGCCGCCTGCTGCCTGCCGCTTTCTTTCTTTTAAAACTTCTAATAACCCGCCCGCCGCCGCCGCAACTTGGCATTTCGCAATAACGCAGACAAATTGTCTCCACGGATCAAACAGCAAACTCAACTTCCGTACTTTGGTTCCTAATTTTAATACCGGAATTATTAACTGATACGATTTGTAATTGTGACGTGCAAGTAAATAATGCGTCAAGTGCCGAAAATTCTGGTTTTAAAACTGCTACAAATGCCATGACCATTGCGAGAGGATGACTACTTGAAAAATGCCACTTCTGACACCAGAGGGACCAACACCAACCTTTTGTCACGTGCTGCTAGAGTGTTCCTCTCTAGCACCTTCGAGAATCTCTGCAGCTGCCTGCCAGACTTGCAGAGGTCTTAGCGGACGACAAAACAGGGTCGAAAGATTTTTGAGTTTTTAGCGGAGAGTGTAATGAGTTTGAGAATTTAAAGCTTTAGTTATGTAGTTTTTGTATTGTTTTGACATCTTTATCACTTTAAAATAGAAAATTATTTTCCAGGCTAGTGGAAAATCTCCTTCCAGACGTTTCGTTCGAAGCTGTTGTTTGGGGTGGAGGAATTTTCTTCAAAATGTTCGTGTGACATTAAACTTAAATATCAACTTTGGTTTTCAACCGACTTTTCGTTTTTGAGTTATGCTGCACACACACATACACTCGCACACGCACGCGCACACGCACGCACACATACACACGGGCACACACATACACACGCGCGCACGGACTCACACACGCACAAACATACACACACGCACACACATACACACACAAACATACACACATACACACGCGCAGACACACACACATACACACGCACGGGCACACACACATGCGCACACACATACACACATACACACGCACGGACACTCACACACACGCACACACACGCACGGACACACATACACATACACACGCACGGACACACACACATACACACATACACACGCACGGACACACACATACACACACACGCACACACACATTCACACACGCACGCACACACACATACACACATACACACACTCACACACACATACACACACAATCACACACACACGCACACACACTCACACACATACACACACGCACGCACACACATACACGCACACAGACACGCACACACATACACACACACTCACACACATACACACATATACACACACGCACACACACATACACACATACACACGCACACACACTCACACACACTCACACACACGCACACACATACACACACATACACACATACACACATACACACACACTCACACACACTCACACACACATACACACACACGCACACACACACGCACACATACACACACACTCACACACATACACACACGCACACACACTCACACACACTCACACACACATACACACACATACACACATACACACACATACACACATACACACACATACACACGCACGGACACACACAGATACACACACGCGCACACACACACGCACACAGACACGCACACACACATACACACACATACACACACGGACACACACGCACACACATACACACATACACACACATACACACACGCACGCACACACGCACACACGCACACACGCACACACGCACACACACTTACACACAGACACATACACACATACACACACACACTCACACACTCACGCACATACACACACGCACACACACACACTCACACACATACACACACACACTCACACACACATACACACACGCACACACACACTCACACACACTCACACACACTCACACACATACACACACATACACACGCACGGACACACACATACACACACGCGCGCACACACACACACGCACACAGACACGCACACACACATACACACATACACACACACGGACACACACGCACACTCACACACACATTCACACACACGCACACACACACTCACACACACATACACACACGCACACGCACGGACACACACACGCACACACACGCACGGACACACATACATACACACACACGCACGGACACACACACGGACACACACACGCACACACACGCACGGACACACATACATACACACACACGCACGGACACACACACGCACACGCACACGCACGGACACACACACGCACACACACGCACGGACACACATACAAACACACACACACGCACGGACACACACACGCACACACACGCACGGACACACATACATACACACACACGCACGGACACACACACGCACACACACACGCACGGACACACACACGCACACAGACACGCACACACACATACGCAGACACAGTTTTAAAAAGCAGTATTTAGAACCGCGGAGGAACAATAGGGTGGTTACAAGATATCCCGTTTCACAAGGGCTAAAGGAGATTAATTTCCACCCCTAATTAATCACAGACGTCTGATGTATGCAAACGATATCTGCTGCTGGAATAGCATAATAACCGTCTATAGTAAATATAATTTTCTTGGGGTTAGTGAATAAAGAACGGTAATAAATCAAAACCGAATTGTTCTCCATCTAAAGGCGCATTTCCTTTATTCAGAGAGAAAGAAAAGGGAAGGAACGCGAAGAAGCAATTTTAACCGCGTCGAAGATTATCGTCATCATCTCTATTGCAACAGGTTCTGATTTCAATTCATCTCGTGAGTGACACTTCGCATGATAGATAACTATTACTGCGGAAAATCCTTTGGGACACGAGGCACGTAACCTGGAGAATGGCCGTGTGCAACTTTGATGGCTTTTTCTAGTTCGCGAATAGCGCAGGAGGGAGCGAGTGAGTGCAAAATTACGGATAGCCTGCTTTCAGAACAAGCTCCTGAGAGCGCTCATTCATTCTGGGCAACGTCACACTAGCGCTCCAAACTTTCGTCAAACGAAACGTCGTTATTCAGTTTTTACTTTCTCTACTGGTAAGTAGGGGAAGTATTGTACTCCACCCCAAAAATTCGATGTCGACATTTCACCGGAAATATATGTTTTGAGTCCCCCTGAATCAAAAAAAAAAAAAAAAAGCATTTTTAGAAATAGGTCCGTGTGTGTGTCTGTGTGTCAGTCTGTCACTCTGTGGACAACATAACTCAAAAACGAAAAGTCGGTTAAAAACCAAAGTTGGTATTTAAGTTTAATGTCTTTCAGGAATGCGACACGAGGATTTTGAAGAAAATAGCCCCACGCTAAACTACCCTTTACATGGAAAATTTTTCAAAAATTTTGATTTTCTTGAAAATGGCTCTAACGATTTTGATTAAAATGTCATATGTTTGAGATATTTTGATGACAAATGAAATGTATATCTTGAATTTTCTGGCTATAGCCCCTGTAGTCGTATTTACTCTGGACGACTTTTTCATAACTGGTAAACCGTTAGAGATAGACCAAATCTTACTATACACAAAATGTAGATCTTGCTAAAATACACAATTTATGTCTCAATAAATTTTCTTGTAGCGTGAACCATTTCGGAGATATTCCTTGTTATGTATGTGAGTTTCGGAAAACTTAGAACTTTCGTGAAATGGATCATCGCTGTTCATTTTTTATATCCCAAGTGTGTAAAGATAACAGAATTTCAAGCATTTGACTATCGCACAAAGCCTATTCTAACATTCACCTTGTACCTACAAGGAAATAAGCAATAAGATAATTTGTACAAATGTTTATCTTAACTAACACGAAGAAGATAAAGGAATAAGAGTTTGTAAGAATGGTTAGTACGAGAGTAGAGAAAGTCATGTGAGTGCAACACATCAGATTTTTGTATTTATAAGACCACCCGGCGATTACTTGATTTGGCAGTTTTATTTCTAGAGCCTTTCGACTAACGTTGGATACTATAAAGAAACCAAAATAAGGCAAATAAATAAAGACACCGTTAAACCACTGCAAAAACACAACCACAAATATCACAGGAAGAAAAGTAACTAGATAAAACCGTGTGAATGTAATGCGTCGCATTTCAGTTTCAATCACAATGGAATGGAAAATTTTATAACCTGTTTATAGAGGAGGGGTAGCGAGCTGTGATTATTTCATAAAAGAAAAATGTGTCGGGAAAATCGAGTGAATGTAATGTGTTCTATTCCTATTTTAATCGTAAATAATTGTATAAATTGTAAGTTACGAGGAATAGAGAATGAAACGTTATTAGGAAAAACCGTAACACGTGGCATTTCTATTTCAGTCATAGAAAATTGTATGTGAATTTAATACGTACAAGAAAAGCGAGTACAAAAATCTGATGTGTTACACTCACATGACTTTCTCTACTCCTGTACTAACCATTCTTACAAACTCTTTTTCCTATATCTTCTTCGTGTTAGTTAAGATAAACATTTGTACGAATTATCTTATTGCTTAGCTCCTTGTAGGTACAATGCGAATATTAGAGTACAGTAGGCCTTGTGCGATAGTCAAGTGTTTGAGATTCTGTTGTATTTGCACACATTTGTGTAGTATGATTTGGTCTATCTCTAACGGCTTAGCAGTTATGCAAAAGTCGTCCAGAGTAAATACGATTACAGGGGCTATAGCCAGAAAATTCAAGATATACATTTCATTTGTTATAAAAATATCTCAAACATATGACATTTTAATCCAAATCGTTAGAGCCATTTTCAAGAAAATCAAAATTTTCGAAAATTGTTCCATGTAAATGGTAGTTTAGAGTGAGGCTATTTTCTTCAAAATCTTCGTGTCACATCCTTGAAAGACATTAAACTTAAATACCAACTTAGGTTTTTAACCGAGTTTCCGTTTTTGAGTTATGCTGTCCACACAAACACACACACATGGACCTTTTTCTAAAAATGCTTTTTTTTTAGATTCAGGGGGCTTCAAAACATGTATTTCCGGTGAAATCTCGACATATAATTTTTGGGTGGAATACAATACTTCCCCTACTTACCAGTAGAGAAAGTAAAAAACATGTGAATGTTAAATTGTATAGCAAAATGAATAGTATACAACCCTTTTCCGTTAAAAAATGCATATGCGTGTCGAATTTCACAGTTGTTTTGGAGGGCATAAATGGTAAACACGGCAACTTTTCGATTCTCGGCTTTCTTTTGGGCTTTTCTTGACTTATTTTCGTCAATATTGAGACAAACAAAACAAGAGATAAATTATTCAAATCGGTCGAACCATTTTTGAGATTTTGTGAGACTAATGCAAGGCAATTCTTTTGAGAGCGGAAAAACACTCGAACCACGGCGTGTTGTTTGTCCAGTGCGCACACAGAAACACGATAACCCAGCTGCTGTACAAAAGGTCACGCGCGGTAGACTTGTTTTGTCTGCTCTGAAAGTGCAGTATTGAGCTGACGTGTGATTTGTTTATATTAAATCAGTCAGCTCGCCAAGTGAAAGAGCGACTTGCAGAAAGATTTCCAGGTTATGTGCGTAATTGACTATACAGTTTAACAAGCATGGTGTATATACTAGCCGGATTGTGAAGTTTGAGAAGAAATGACTGCAGGGAAGAAGTGGCAAATGATTACAGTTAGCTTTACTTCGCAACAACAGCAGCAGCAGCAGCGGGCGTATAATTTGGTTTAAGGGAGTAAGTAACCCGTGCACGGAAGATGACTGTGCAAATGAAGCAAGCGCCCCTGGTCACGAAACACGACCAGTTGATATATGGACAAGCAAGAGTCTGACACGAAATCCTCATAAATGAATTCTCACCACGCTAGCTTTTCCACTTCAGGCAGGTGCCGTGTGTTGCATTAAATGAATCTCTGGTCATTTATACGAGAGAAGTTCGTAATGTTGGCGATTAGTCTAACAGGAGTGCCATCTTTTGCTGCGCATCAAGACCAGCACCTCTTCTAACCAATACGTTAATATTGTATTATACAACGACAGCGTAATGGTAACATTAACATGCAGTTTGTCATTATGGTCAACTGTAATTCGAGTATGTATAACTTTAAAATACGACAGCTGGTCAATAATGGGCTGCCGTGCTATGGGTCCCGGGTTCGATTCCCAGCAGGGGGGTTGGAATTTTTTCCCAGCCAAGATTATTCCTCATCCTTCCCTGAGTCTGGAAGTTTGAATTCAAAATATAAAAACCCCAAACACAAAAACATTGTAATTATACGATTATAACGAACAAAGTGACTTGGTTATAATTATGGCTAGGTATATGCCAACAATGGTCCCTCAGCTTATACCGGAATTAAAATTAAGTTCCTGAGCTTCGCTCGACGTTTTTCGCCTCTGTTTTTGTGAAACCTTGTTTTTTGTGGGAAAAGATACTTATTTAGATAAACCTGGTAGGCAAAACGTTAACTAAATAAAAATAACTTGTCGCAATTGTTAAGAGTAATGTCCGAGATACAAGAGATATAGAAATACATAAAAATATTTCATAATTGTATGACTTATTTCTAGAAGAGTAAGTAGAGAAACAGTTATGAGTGTGTTACCCAAAAGCAAGTAGAGAAAAGAGTATGAATATAATATGTAGCATTTCTATTTCAAACATACAGAAAATTGAATGACTTCTTTGTAGAAGAGTGAGTAGAGAAAGAGATGTGAATGTGTTACCTAATAGTGAGAGGAGAAAACAGTATGAATATAATATGTAGCATTTCTATTTCAAACATACAGAAAATTGCATGACTTCTTTGTAGAAGAGTGAGTAGAGAAAGAGATGTGAATGTGTTACGTAATAGTGACAGGAAAAAACAGTGTGAATGTAATAGCACTTCTGTTTCAAACATACAGAACATGGTTTGACTTATTTTAAAAGTGGGGATAAAATGTTTTTGGTGCAAAATCATGTTTTTTATGGAAACTTGTTTATAGAAGACTGAGTAGAGAAACGGATGTGAATGTGTTACCTAAAAGTGAGTAGAGAAAACACTGTGAATGTAATATGCATGTATACAAAAATTTAACCAAATCTTTAGAGTCGTTTCTGAAACACCGGGAATATATATACAAGAATTGCTCGTTTAAATATATAAGATATACGAATAGCTTTAAGCATCTTTGTCTATTACATTATATTAGAATAATTATCGTTAAACCGCCTTGTTTGGGTGACATTAATATTTAATCAGTTGAGTAACGATTTCCTGAGCCATGAGAAATAATACTTTCACTTCATGCCGAAGTGTCATTATTTATAACTATATCCAACCATTGTCATGAATAGTTCTGTCATTGGAGGGGGTAAAGAGAGAGAAAGGAGGGGAAGTAACGAAGGGTTTGTTAAATAACCACGATACTAAATCTGTACTAGAGTAAGTAAAGAGAAAGTAATTTGAATACAGCACAACAGAAGTTTTTTATTTATTTATTTTTTTTTTTTTTTATTTTTTATTTTTTTTTATTTTTCTGTGATGACAGTGCGATGCCCGCATCTGTAAACCAAGCCCATACAAGCTCGTCAATAACAATAAGAGGGGCCCGCATGTAGAAACAGCATTAATTGTCTGTTTTGTGACTTGGTGCTCATAAAACAGAAAATGCGCTTCAGCACGGGAAGGATATACCCGTTAAAAGTTTAATTTGGTGCCTTGTTTTACATTTGGTGCCACTTTATCTCCGGCTGAGCGAGAATTATAACGTTACTATTGGCGCTGCGGTCTGTGTGACGCACCTCACAAGTTACGTTACGTCGAGTGGAGTTAAATCGATACGTAGCAGACTTCGATGTAAATAGTTGAAGGGAATCGTGCGTTAAGTGTTAAGTCAATAAACAGAGAGTTAAGTGCAGAAAACCTCAAAAGTTCAACTGCTGTATCGGATGCCAGCCATTCACATCCTAAAAAGAGAATGAGCAAAACCACGAAGGAAATAAAAACACTACAGTCCGCCCATATTGATCGATGGGGAATGTGGTCACTGGAGCCTTCTACCAACCACATAAAAAGAAACAAAAAAGACACGTAGTCGCCTCAAACAAGTGATGTTCGCTTCGCGTAATGAGTCAAAACGCAGAATGGGACTTCGGAAGAGAATTTAATTTCGTTTCGTCTATTAAACATTACTTTACTGCTCAAATAACAGGCTAGCCCTTTCTCAGATTTGCATGACCTTTTCTATATTACTGTCTCTACTGGTAAGTAGGGGAACTATTCTATTTCACCCAAAAATTCGATGTGTCTGTGTGTCAGTCTGTCAGTCTGTGGACAGGATAGTTCAAAAACGAAAAGTCGGTTAAAAACCAAAGTTGGTATTTAAGTTGAATGTCTTTCTAGCATACGACACAAAGATTTTTAAGAAAATAGCCCCACCCTAAACTACCCTTTACATGGAAGATTTTTCGAAAATTTTGATTTTCTTGAAAATGGCTCTAACGATTTTGATTAAAATGTCATATGTTTGAGATATTTTTATGACAAATGAAATGTATATCTTGAATTTTCTGGCTATAGCCCCTGTAGTCGTATTTACTCTGGAGGACTTTTGCATAACTTGTAAACCGTTAGAGCTAGACCAAATCATACTATACAAAAAACGTAGATCTTGCTAAAATACACAATTTATGTCCCAATAAATTTTCTTGTAGGTTGAAGCATTTCGGAGATATTTCTTGTTATGTGTGTCAGTTTCGAAAAACTTAAAGATTTCGTGAAATGGAACATCGTTGTTCATTTTTTTATATGTTAAGCGTGCAAAGAGAGCGGGATCTCAAAGCTTTAAAACATTTGACTATTGCACAAAGTCTACTGTAATCTAATATTCCCCTTGCAAATAAGCAATAAGATAATTTGTACAAATGTTTATCTCAACTAACACGAAGATGAAATAGGAATAAGAGTTTGTAAGAATGGTTAGTACAAGAGTAGAGAAAGTCATGTGAGTGCAACACATCAGATTTTTCCATTCCTGAAAATCAGCCGCCTTCAACATGCATAGATAAACTGAATTTTTTTTTCTAAAAATACCTCGTTCTAGATTCTTGTCCCTCAGAATACTGAAATACAATATATTGGATAAAATACAATATTTAAGGTGTAGAAAGGAAAACGTTAAATTTCAATACAGCTCGTTCTAAGAAGCTTAGACTATTTTATTTATTACCTGAATATTCAAGAGCCTTTTTAACAGCATAAAAATCCGTTTTTAGTTTAAATAACATTACATTTTTTTTTGCCTCTTTATATATGAGTACTTACTTCTACGAATGTTTATTTTTGTGCAATGAGGGTGGCAAACCTGTTGGAAATGGGTAGCGATCCTTACAGGGAGATATTATAACTAAACTTCCAGGAAGAGGAGAAATTGTGAATACAAAATGGGCAAAATTTCTTGGAACGCCGAGCGTTTCAAAGGCCACTCATATTGCCGATATTAGAGAATGAAAGGATTCAAGTGAAAGTATACAGAATAAATACAGCGAAAAGCAAAAAGTCAACGTTTGAATTTTTTTGCCAGATTTTCATCCAATTTCACAGTACAATGGTTTGAACTAGATAGAGTAAACAGAGGTTTTAAAAGTCATTAAATGTTATAACGATTCTAGAGTCAATAGACGAATAAACTTTTGTTCAGTAAACGTTCTGAATATATCAGCTTAATTAATGAAATGAGACTTAAGGAAAAAGGAATAGAAACACACACACACACACACACACACACACACACACACACACACACACACACACACACACACACACACACACACACACACAAAGTTGAACGCGATTTCTTTCCATTCTTGCGATGATTGACGGAGCTATGAATCTTTTTATTGCTTCTAGGGCGCCGGCCGATCATTCAACTGGCTAGTTGAAGAGATAAGGACAGAAGGGGCGCTGTTTCAACAACGTAAATACTAGAAGTGCTGTCGAGCTCGACAATGCACTGCTGGATCTTGTAAATAATCTCCCTGGCTAACGAGAGCAATTTAAAGTCTTAATCTCAGGGTATGCGCAGGTTTTATGTAAGATAACTGATGTGCATTTTGAAATTATTTAATGGCGTGTCATTTTTAGACTTTGAAACGAGATATGTCGACCACTAATCTTCTTACAGATGCAATTTCACCATCCACTAATAATACACATTTATATAAGGGTAGAGTGTAATAAACCCGTCGGTTTTTTCGCAGATTTTAACGAGGTTTCGCCTCAACCCAAGTTGATCGGTCTGGGTGGCTGAGTTGGTTAGACGATGGCCTTACTGATCCCAATGTCGCGGGTTCAAATCCGATGGTTTTTAACTGTGTTTAAAAGCAACATCTCCATGTCAGTAGATTTACTGGCATTTAAAAGAAGTCTTGCGTTACGAAATTCCTGTACAGTGGTGACGCTGATGTGACCTGGCAATTGATAACGAAATATATTTTTCCTTGTGGACTTTAACAATTTTCACAGATGCCTCCCCTTAATAAGATAATAGCTTGCAGCTTTAAGATTTATTTTAATCACCTTCTTTCTTTCATTTCAGGTAAGTGGCATTACCATTTTTACAGTCTTCAGGGCATGTAAACTAAAGGTATGTGTTTATAAGATAACAGAATATTACCTACGCTTAATATTATAAGGGCAGTTCAAAAAGTAAGTTACTTTCTTGTTATTCACAAGTAGGGGAGTGGTATTAGCGTTGTAAATTAGTCATATTGGTTCCAGTTTCACCAAGACAGCCTTGTGTTGCAATAAAGGTGCGGCTTACTCGTACATGGTTGATAAAGTTTCTGCGAGATTATTAGTAATTATTGTATCAGTTACTCTCGCTGTTTTTCCACTGTTCAACGGTCGTCTATCTTTCCTGCAAAGTCTCCCCAATGTATTCTATTATTCCACTGTTCCTCTTCCAACCCCCTTTTCTTCATGGCTTTATCTATACCACCCTTCCAAGTAAGACACCCCTTCCTTGTTTGTTCCAACGAACTAATAACCATTCTTCCGTCATTCTCTAAACCTGCCCATACCATTTGAGAGTTCTGAGATAGAAAATTACACGGGGCGTGGTCTGGTAGACAACCTTGTGTAGCCGAGTGGACGGAGCTAAGTGTATGATGTAAGGGAAAGGACACATTGTGTCAGTTCTCCCCATCTATGGTTTATGTGCTCCATTCTTTTCTCGATCCGTCCATTTCTGTCGCCAAGAATCTCCTCGATATTTCACTCACCGACGAAATAAGATAATTTGTACAAATGTTTATCTCAACTAACACGAAGAAGATATAGGAATAAGAGTTTGTAAGAATGATTAGTACAAGAGTAGAGAAAGTCATGTGAGTGCCAGAGTGGCGAAAACAGCAAAGAATGTGTTCAACTACACGCAGGTTCATTGCGACATGCACGCGGGTTTTAAACCGCGACTCCAGCACCCATACACAAAGTTTTAACAGGACAGAGGGACGGAGAGAGAGAGAGAGAGGGGGGGGTCATGCGCATCAGTTACTGAAACAATTCGGACCAGCTGCATACCAGATTCTGTTGCAATTGGGCTGTTGTTTCAACTGTTTGTGTGTGTGTGTGTGTGTGTGTGTGTGTGTGTGTGTGTGTGTGTGTGTGTGTGTGTGTGTGTGTGTGCGTCTCTTTGTGAAACGCGAACTGGCATTAACTTCGTTCGCCTTTCATGCGAGAAAGGGACAGACACAAAGTAAAAACATGGAGGTCCGCCGCCGCCGCCGCCGCCGCCGCTGCCGTCGCCGCCCTCTAACTGGCAGCGGACACATTAACTGAAGTTGCATCATGTCCTATACATAACATAGCTCGGTCAACAAATTGCTATACTTGTGTCACAATCAGAGCTAGGAAAACGTCATTCTCTTTGTGTGCGTTCAGCCGAACTGGTTCACGCCCTGACAAACGAAGTTCTGAAGTGCAGCTCGTACGCCAGAATTTACACACACTACCGTCTGTTTTTATATTCTCCACTACCTAAAGTAGAGGAAGTATTGTATTCCACTAAAAAATTCGATGTCGAGATCTGACCGGAAATATATGCTTTGAGGTCCCTTGAATCTCTTAGAAAAAGATTCCTGCGCGCGCGCGTGTGTGTGTGTGTGTGCCTGTCAGTCTGTGGACAGCATAACTGAAAATCAAAAAGTCGGTTAAAATCCAAAGTTGGTATTTAAGTTCAAGGTATTTTACGGATGTGACACAAAAATTTTAAGGAAAATTCCTTCCCCCTAAACTACCCTTTATATAGAAAATTTTTTGAAAATTTTGATTTTATTGAAAATGGCTTCTATGATTTTTTATTAAAATGGCATATGTTTAAGATATTTTTATGACAAATGAAATGTATATCTTGAATTTTCTGGCTATAGCCCATGTAGTCGTATTTACTCTGGACGACTTCTGCATAACTGGTAAACCATTAGAAATAGACCAAATCTTACTGTATAAAAAATGTAGATCTTGCTAAAATACACAATTTATGTCCAAATAATTTTTTTTGTAGAGTGAGCCCTTTCGGAGATATTCCTTGTTATTTGTATGAGTTTCGGAAAACTTAAAACTTTCGTGAAATGGAACATCGTGTTTAAGTGTGCAAAGAGAACGGAAACATTTGACTATCGCACAAAGCCTACTGTATGAACAGCGATGTTCTATTTCACGGAAGTTATAAGTTTTCCGAAACTCACACACATAACAAGGAATATCTCCGAAATGGTGCACTCTACAAAAAAATTTATTCAGACATAAATTGTGCATTTTAGCAAGATCTACTTTTTTATATAGTATGATTTGGTCTATCTCTTACGGTTTACCAGTTATGCAAAAGTGGTCCAGAGTAAATACGACTACAGGGGCTATAGCCAGAAAATTCAAGATATACATTTCATTTGTCATAAAAATATCTCAAGTATATGCCATTTTAATCAAAATCTATAGAGCCATTTTGAAGAAAATCAATATTTGCTCCACTTAGTGTTGGTATAAATCTGTTAATAGTGGCAGCAGTACAAGGTCATGCAGACACTGTGGGACCAGATTATCACACATTCTCCCTCTTATGTTAATATGCAGTAAGCGTTTCATGTGGTCCTAAAGGAACCACAAACGCTGGCTTAATGCGCTCATGTTCATATTAACTAATTATTATGTGGTCACTGTCAGTATCGGATCCCAGCGGCCGAATCTGAAACCTATTAGCAATACGTTTAAAAACTACACGTGAAGCAACACAAGCTGCAATATGGCTGAAGAATTTAGAAAATTCTTCTTCTTTTGTATAGGGAATTATCCTGTTCGTCTCCCCTTTTTATTCCTCGAATAAGCTATAAATACTGCAAATCCATCCCCTAGTCGGTCTTCCCCTTTTCCCATTTAAATGTTGTTTTCAATTTTTTTATATCTTAAATTTGACTATTTTCTCTGATTTCTTGAATGTGTATTTTATCTAATAGGGCTTCTGCTTGAATTGTTGTCAATATTTTCATTTCGCATATACTGGCGTAAAGTGGGGCAAGTATTGTATTCCAAAAAAAATTCGATATAACAATTTATTTAAATTGTTGCGTAAACTACGCGTAAAATAGCATGCATAATACCTTTTGACATTTAAGCAATGATATTAACACTCCCAGCAAAGGATTAAGGTTTCTTAAAATTAAAAATTAAGCATGAAAACTCGCGAAGTGGCAATGACATAGCACCTGGCATACGAGTCGTACTACGGAACTGGGAATGTGCTTTCAGTCAAGTCTCGATATAGCTGAATATATTTATTAATGTATTCTCTGCGCTAACTCATGAGACACGGGTTCGTGTCTCGACATTCTGCAATTTGCTTTTGTGCTCATCAAAACTTGGAAACCGAATTCACAGTAAAAAATTAGAAAGTCTCTGAGGCTTTAGGAAATCTTTGTTGACTATCACAACAGCTTTCCGTACGTTCAAAAACTGAGATATTATATTAAAGTTAATTTGTGTATCTTCTCAATACCGTGTTCGGCCTTTGCCGATTTCTCTGGTTGAAGGAGTTTGATGCCGCGCTGATGTTCTTTGTACCTCTTGTTTGTCCAATATTTTACACATTCAAATTCAATTTCTGAAGAAAGTTATGATTTTCATATGTTCTTCAATTACTTCTGTATATGTAAATACATGTTTCTCGGTTTCAAAGGCTGATGTTTTGCAAGAAAAACGTTATTTAGAAAGGATATTATTCAATAAAATCATACACTTCATTCCATGTAGTAGATATTAAGAAGTATTACACAGGAAAACCTAGAAAAATGTGGAATTTTTATGACTGCATTTGTTTTTCTTTCTTGGTGGCGCCCATTTCTAGGTAAAAAATTAAACATACATTCTGCCGATTTTCTCTTCGCTACATGCAATATTGGTTGTAAGTTACATTTATTTCGTTGTGCAACACGTCGGAATTTTATTGTAGTAATTTGTATATAATAATGAGTCATTATTTCACTTCCATTATTTGAGTTTTGATTGTTGATCGATTGTAATATGTAAAACTTTGTTTTTCAGAGGTTTATGGAAATACAGTTGGCAATATTGACTAAACAAAGAGTTGCCTATTGATAAATGAGCAGGTAGTAAAGCGTAGTCCCTAAAAAAGACTACATCCCCGTATGCTATTTCTGTGAGAAAACAACCCCTTTTAAGGTGCACCCTTGCCTCCATGATAAACTAACGTTAGAGTGTAGATTTTCACGGTTGGTATTACTGCATTAAAACGAACTGAGTCAGCAAGCAGGCTGATTTATGAACAATGTGCTGCAGCTGTTTTCTCTCAGGTTTTGAAACACTGATCAGGCACAAAGTGCTTTTAAATTCCTTCATCATTCTCGTGTTTCCGGTTCTAAATGCAGTCTTCTTCCGCCCGAACAGCGCTGATAATTACTTAAACCAGAGCTTTAGCAAAGAGGAACGAGGGAAGAAAACGTATTTGCGATGTTTTTCATCTCCTTCTTACCCCATTATCACCCAATCTCCCTAATCCCATTTCTTCTCATATGAGATACGATAAGCTGCTAGTACATAAAAACGCATTATCCTAATTGCACGCAGGGGCTCGGCGATAGAGCGAGTCTACATCTGAAACTTTGACCAGGTTTTTACCAAGGTGAAGGATGTGGTAGTATTCTTACAACCCTAAAGTCGCTTTTATCAAATTAGATCGCTAACTTTCCTTCAGCTCTTTTCGATACATGCGGTCTTTGAAAAGCAACCTGAAATACCAGCTAAAGTGTTCTAAATATTATAATTTTTTAGATAGAAGAAGAAAAATCTGATGTGTTGCACTCACATGACTTTCTCTACTCTTGTACTAACCATTCTTACAAACTCTTATTCCTATATCTTCTTCGTGTTAGTTGAGATAAACATTTGTACAAATTATCTTATTGCTTATTTCCTTGTAGGTACAAGGGGAATATTGGAATACAGTAGGCTTTGTGCGATAGTCAAATGTTTGAGATTCTGTTCTCTTTGGACACTTAAAATGTGAAAAAATGAACAAAGATGATCCATTTCACGAAAGTTCTAAGTTTTCCGAAACTCACACACATAAAAAGGAATATCTCCGAAATGGTTCACCCTACAAGAACATTTACTAAGACACAAATTGTGTATTTTAGCAAGATCTACATTTTTTCTATTGTATGATTTTGTCTATCTCTAACGGTTTACCAGTTATGCAAAAGCCGTCCAGAGTAAATACGACTACAGGGGCTATAGCCAAAAAATTCAAGATATACATTTCATTTGTCATAAAAATATCTCAAACATATGACATTTTAATCAAAATCGTTAGAGCCATTTTCAAGAAAATCAAAATTTTCGAAAAATTTTCCATGTAAAGGGTAGTTTAGGGTAGGGCTATTTTCTTCAAAATCTTCGTGTGACATCCTTGAAACACATTAAACTTAAATACCAATACTTGCATTTATTTGCCAAGTTTCAGATATTTTCTAAGCTTTGTGTTACATAAATAATGAGTGGAGCCAAAGCGAAGTCTGACAAAGTTTCATGGAATATCATACAGGGTTTCGAAATAATTAATTACTTAAAAGAATTGAAGGAATACTCCAAGCAGCTGTTTTAACGTGAAGTGGACGACGTTGTGTTGAGGTTGGTAAGGGATGTACACAGCTCGGGCGCTTTCGCTTTGGAATAATGTTTTAGGAGCTAACGTTTGTGATTGGTCTACACTCGCACAGTAAATACGGAAGGACAAGGCAGGGTATATGTTTATGTGAACAAGGCGCACCGCTACGGTGTTTGTTTATGCACTGAGTCCCCACAGCTTACCTGGCTAATCTACTAGCTAAGTAGAACTGCTTTATGAAAAATGTGGGCTAAGTGTGCACCTTAAATAGGTTTTTTCTCATAAAAGCAGTCTGTTACTCAGCTACCGGAGTACCGAACCGTAAATTTGGCTTTCGCTGGAAGTGAGCCAGCCAGCCAGAGAGGAACACATGTGAGTTTGCCTTATCTAAATTAATGTAGTAGATCACTGAATCGCTCGCTGCTGAACGTGAATATTTCACATCACTCGCCGGAGCAGCCGTTATTCATGCATGATGATCCATCTGCAAAAAGTGTTTTCTATTTGTAACGGACAAGTGCATGAAACAAATGACTGCTCCCTTTTAGTAAAGATGGAAGCATTAATTAATCCCCATGAATTCTCATGGCCACATCTATGATTATATACCTTGTCCTTACGGGTCTTGAAGACCCGGGGCCGCTGATTTTCCCGGGGGAACCAATTCAGGAGCTGCAAAAGCTGGAAAATCAACCAAATAAATCGAACATAAACTTCTTATCCTTACGTATAGGTAAGGAATGCGAGTTAAGATAAACCCAGCGCTATGTTTGCTTCTAAAATCAAGATGCATCGTTATTTATTAATGCCTGTTTTAAGGTACCACACAGTTACACGAGGTCGGTCCGCTGGGAATGCAAGTAAGACCAAAGTGCATGTTTGAGGTTTTCCTCTAATCCTCCCAAGGGCTTCGACTTTCTACCCTCTGAGAATCGTTTAAAGGGGCAGAGTGGTCAGGGAATTATTGCGACCCCTAGTGGACGTTCCAACTGTGCACATGGGCGTGTGCTTCAGATTGCTAATATAGCACAACTATTTCGAGCTTGTGCAATCTAGTTAACTGCATTTTAATAACTAATTTAAATCCGAGCTAAAACATTATACAAGCATTAGTGACGTATGCAGGGTGTTAGGCTATTACTGTGCACATTTCGTGCGATGATATATCAAAACGTCACAAATAAAGAAGTCCAATAAAAATGCATCCGTCTGTTAAAAATACTAAATACTGCGAGAAAGTAACAAAATCCAGTCCAGTTTATTGTCTTCTAAATTTTTTTACGAATGCAATGTTCTCTTTTTGTCCTTAATAAAGTCTGCAGTCTTTCGTGATATTACCATTGTTTACTTCTCGTAACCTTATTCAGTCCTTTTGGTGTATATTTTCACTTTCTCTGTATCCCATAGACTAACTCAGACGATACAATCACTCGACTCTCGTTAAATCTTCTTTACGCACACAGCTGTCTCACACTCAATAAATGACCAATACTCAAGCACGTAACTGTAACCCTCCCCTCTGCTGTTTCCTCGCCTCCTTATATAAAAGGGATGACGTCACAGAAACTCCAAGAAACCCTCCAGACTCTCGCCGACAGGGTTGCTGTATAGGAAGCAGCCCTGACACGTGCTCTCGAGGACGTCCAGGACACCGCCCATAACCTGCAAACCTCAGTTCATCAAGACAGCAGTAGCGCCCGTGACCACTTCAACAATCAGCAGGAGAAGGTAGTCGCGTATTTAAGCGATTATCAGATATACAGCTACTGCAAGTAATCGAGGATAGCTGTGGTTTTCTCTCAAGCTTTCCGACCAGTATTCAGGCAGGTAGCTTTTACTGTCAGCATTCCTGACCTTCCTCTCCACACACACGTTAGTATTATGAAACCTAGGTCCTTGAATCCAGATAATTAGCTGCTACTTCCCATCCACATGTTTTACGCTCCTGACTGTCATAAAAGTGCGGGGCAATGAATGCACCATCTCAGAGTTTATTTAAATCACGTATTATATTGTGACGCCGGGCACAGCGCACAACAAAGGACGGTGGGGACAAGGGAAAGGTAAGGCTGCCTCGCGCGACTGTTTGTGTGTACGTGACTAAGAATGGACGAGAGAGAGTTACAGACATGAATCGGCCATTTTGTCAGTGAGTGTGAGACAGCTGTGTGTGTAGTATACTCGTGTGAGACATACGTCGCGTAACTTCACTAATTCACACTGGTGTCAGAAGTGGTATTCGTCAAATACCCGTTTTCTAACAATATTCTTGAACAGTAGAATGTTTTTGTATCAAAATATATTTTCAAAACAAAATAATAGCGCCATAATTCCCATTCTGTGTCTGGGTTTATGTCTCTAAGCATAGATAGAACATGTACAATCTTATTTATTGCAAAATATTTCGCAAGATAATTGATTTTGGAACTAATGGATTGTGGAGGAACGATTGTAGAGCTTTCTTTTGAAGACACCAGCATTGCCCCAGTCTTTCGTTTGCTCTGATATGAAGTAACTATTAAATTACTTTGCGTTTTTTCCCATGAGAGCGCGCAAGTTGCCTCGCAGGTAAAGAAAACTGCTTACGTCGCTTAAGACCTCCTGATTGCCCAGGTCCTCATTTCTTTCCTCCAGGGAAGTCAATCTACATTCTTTCTCCAGATACTCCTTTAAAATATGCAAAAGTAAAGAAGGTCCTGTCAAGCGCAAAAGCGATATGAAGCTTATCCTATAAGCCGTGCGCAAAATTACTTTCTTCTGGATAAGTCGAATTTGGCACGGTTAAGAGCGCAGGCGCATTGACGTCATAGGCTATGACGTCAGAGCTTCTAGTGTTGTTTGCATTTACCAATGTTTGGAAGCATCTACACGGTTTACGACATTTTCATCTACATTCTATTTCACGTAAAAAAATCTGATCTCTTGCACTCACATGACTTTCTCTACTCTTGTACGAACCACTCCCTACAAACTCCTATTCCTATATCTTCGTCATGGGGAATATTAGAATACAGTAGACTTTGTGCGATAGTCAAATCTTTTAAAGCTTTGAGATTCCGTTCTCTTTGCACGCTTAACATATAAGAAATGAGCAACAGTGTTCCATTTCATGAAAGTTTAAAGTTTTCCGAAACTTGCACACATTACAAGGAATATCTCCGAAATGGTTCACCCTACAAGAACATTTATGTGGACATAAATTGTGTATTTAACAAGATTTAAATTTTTTTATAGTATGATTTGGTCTATAACGGATTATCAGTTACGCAAAAGTCCTCCAGAGTAAATACGACTATAGGGGCTATAGTCAGAAAATTCAAGATATACATTTCATTTGTCATAAAAATATCTCAAACATATTACATTTTAATCAAAATCGTTGGAGCCATTTTCAAGAAAATAAAAATTTTCGAAAAATGTTCCATGTAAAGGGTAGTTTAGGGTGGCGCTATTTTCTTCAAAATCTTCTTGTCGCATCCTTAAAAGACATTAAACTTAAATACCAACTTTGGTTTTTAACCGATTTTTCGTTTTTGAGTTATGCTGTCCACAGACTGACAGACACACAGACACACACACGGACCTTTTTTCTAAAAATGCTTTTTTTGGATTCCGGTGAAATCTCGACATCAAATTTTTGGGTGGAATAGAATACCTCCCCTACTTACCAGTAGAGAATGTAAAAATTGTAAAGAATATTTTTCCAATATCAAACAGTAATAAAGGTATACCTTTTTGCAGTTTAGAATTAAAATAGAAGCTTGAAAATTGGTAGGGTAGTTTTTCTATGCCTGTGCAATTAAATTGTGCATTTGTTTTTAAAAATACTAATATTTGTTAACAATATAATTTTTTTAGTTTAAAACAGAATAAAAAGGAACATTAGAAATAATTACAAAGTTAAAATGATACTTTTATATATGAGTGTAAATAAAAAACCGATGCACAGTTATCGTTAGCACGTTTCAGCCTGTTTGTGTTACAAATTTCAGGTTTATACATGAATATTTACTACAAAAAAGTTTAATCCAAAGTACAAAAGGATTGTTATATGGAGAAAACGCTGTTTAAAGTTTTGGAACACAGTTATTGCAAACATCGCTCTGCGCGTATACAGTTGTTTGGCACTTCACTAGTCTTCAGAGAAAAGCCACAGAGTTCGCTCAAATTCACATTCTTCTTCACACTCACATTACTGGCAATAAGAAGCTAATCTGATTGTGTTCTTCTCTTTTATCTGCTGTAGTATGCCTCCATCTGATGTAGCTTTATTACTTTCTCTACTGGTAAGTAGAGGAAGTATTGTATTCCACCCAAAAATTCGATGTCGTAATTTTACAGGAAATATATTTTTGAGGCCCCTGAATCCAAAAAAAAAGTATTTTTAGAAAAAGGTCGGTGTGTGTGTCTGTCAGTCTGTGGACAGCATAACTCAAAAACGAAAACTCGGTTAGAAACCAAAGTTGATATTTAAGTTTAATGTATTTCAAGAATGCGACACGAAGATTCTGAACAAAATAGCGCCACCCTAAACCACCCTTTACATGGAACATTTTTCGAAAATTTTAATTTTCTTGAAAATGGCTCTAATGATTTTGATTAAAATGTCATATGTTTGAGATATTTCGATGGCAAATGAAATGTATATCTTGAATTTTCTGGCTATAGCCCCTGTAGTCGTATTTACTCTGGACGACTTTTGAATAACTGGTAAACCGTTAGAGATAGACCAAATTATACTATACAAAAAATGTAGATCTTGCTAAAATACACAATTTATATCTCTATACATTTTTTGTAGAATAAACCATTTCGGAGATATTCCTTTTTATGTGTGTGAGTTTCGGAAAACTTAGAACTTTCGTGAAATGAATCATTGAGGTTCATTTTTTTATATGTTAAGCGTGCAAAGAGAACGGAATCTCAAAGCGTTAAAAGATTTCACTATCGCACAAAGCCTACTGTATTCTAATATTCCCCTTGTACCTACAAGGGAATAAGCAATAAGATAATTTGTATAAATGTTTGTCTCAACTAACATCAAGATAACACATCAGATTTTTTTCCTTAGTACCTTTCCACAGCACAGTTTTTCCATTGCTAAAGAGAACCATGGATAGTTCAGCTGTTTTGTGAGCAACATGATTTATTTGTTATGTTTTTTAATTTTGTCAAGCGATAGCAGCACTTGTGCAATACTGACAACCAACATCTGTATTTTAAAGGGAAATGTCTCATTCAAATCTAAAAACCACAAATAGAACAGGTGTTAGCTAGGAAGTAAAATCTGACAGATTTGTCACACACTTTTCACTGCAAGTGTCTAAATAACTTTCAAATACACGACTTTCCACATGGATTCATATTTAATAGCCACGTTGAAGAAGAAATTTCTTCAAACAATGTATTGTGAAAAAAATGAACAGAGATCCACAGAAGAATGAATCCAGCGGTTCATATTCAATTACTAGGATAAAAAACGGTGGCGACCTAACTGTTCATCAAGAGCTACAAGGCTGCCACCCCAAGCACAAGCTAGAGCCATTACAAAACGGCTATTTTGCTTCCATGAAATTTTATCACCAATAAATGTCAAATGTCACGGATGTAATTGAATCTCCAAAGCTCGATACGGTTACCAATGGCGTCCACGAAAAAAGTAAATAAATAAAAGGAAATTACCATACCATTACCACACTGGATATTGTTATCTGCCTTGCCAATTCCGGTAATGAACGTCGTGAATGATAAAGCATCTATAGGTCGCCTGCTTCATCATTCAGTTCATCCAACTGTTCTCTTGCTATCCAATTGGAAACATGGGGAAACTTGTTACTGACAAGTGGTAATCATCTGTGTCTATACATCCTCGTTACAGCAAAAAGATAACAGGCTACACTCACATGACTTTCTCTACTCGTGTACTAACCACTCTTACAAACTCTTATTCCTATATCTTCTTCGTATTAGTTCAGATAAACATTTGTACAAATTATCTTATTGCTTATTTCCTTGCAGGCGCAAAGGGAATGTTAGAATATAGTCAAATGTATGAGATTATGTTGACTTTGCACACTTAACATATAAAAAAATGAACAACGATGATCCATTTCACGAAAGTTCTAAGTTTTCCGAAACTCACACACATGACAAGGAATATCTCCGAAATGGTTCACCCTACAAGAAACTTTATTAAGACATAAATTGTGTATTTTAGCAAGATCTACATGTTTTGTGTAGTATAATTTGGTCTATCTCTAACGGTTTACCAGTTATGTAAAAGTCGTCCAGAGTAAATACGACTACAGGGGCTATAGCCAGAAAATTCAAGATATACATTTCATTTGTCGTCAAAATATCTCAAACATATAACATTTTAATCAAAATCGTTTGAGCCATTTTAAAGAAAATCAAAATTTTCGAAAAAGTTTCCGTCTAAAAGGTAGTTTAGGATGGGGCTATTTTCTTCAAAGTCTTCGTGTCGCATCCTTGAAGGACATTAAACTTAAATATCAATATTGGTTTTTAACCGACTTTTCGTTTTTTAGTTATGCTGTTCACAGACTGAGAGATAGACACACACACATGGACCTTTTCTAAAATGCCTTTTGTTTACTCAGGGGCCTAAAAGATATTCCGGTGAAACCTTTAGCACCGGCCGTTTTTTTGTTTGGAGATATAAGCACCTCCGTGCTCTTTCTGATGTAAATGGCAAGAGCGTCTTCGAGACGCAACAAATAATTCTGTAACTTTTTACCCCCGCCTCCCACGAACCGTCTTAAAACTGCTGCAAACACTCTCAGAGTTGTCAGTAAGTTAGTTTATGTCAATGCCACGTAAAGTGCTCGTGTGTTATACGATTTACGACAGTTTATGTTGGCGAGTGTGACACAAGGAAGGTCCGGTCTTCGATACTCCGTCTGTGTGAGACTGGTAAATTGCAATGACGTGAAAACTAAAGAAAGTCACACTAGAAAAATGACCTAAGTGATAAGAAAACTAAGTTTGCAGTGAAAATTGACTTATAACACTATAAAACTGAACACTTCAACCAGGTGACTCTAGACAACTGAATTTACAGTGCAAAGTGAAGTGACTCATACTATAAAACTGAAGTGACCGTGAAATTTGAAGTAAGTCACCCTAGAAAGCTCAAGTAGCAGTGAAAACTGAACTGAGTACACTTAATAATGTTAATCCAATAACTACAAGGTGAAAAGCTGTGGAAGTTGAATAAAGGGAATCTTGCTCCTAACTTACCAATAAGGCTGAAGTGAATAAACTCTAGCCGAACTCAAACTGTTTCACGCAGACTGCGGTTCATGAGCACCCTGTACATACTTGCTGAAGTTCTAGTTACTGCATACAAAATTAAACAGAAAGCAGGTGCACTAGAGTGGCAGTCTACCACAAAATGATTAATTGTTGCAATATGTTGTACCGCATGCAGCTGTTCGACACTGGACCAGAATACGTCACGCGAACAAAGAGATAAGCACATTATCTGGTTTTTATTGAAAACACCAGAGTAAATCAAGGTCACTGCCATTGTGTTACACAGAAAAATTATAATCCAACATTTCAGAGAAAATAAAGCTTTTCAAGCCCTATGAAAAAAACAAAGTTAAACGAAGTACCGCAGAAAATGCTTTATTTAACAAAGTGTTTAAAATAATATAATTTATCAGCTTGCAAACTTTGTCGGTCTAATTTCGGGACACCCTATATAGTAGTGAGTCTTGGATTATGAATGTGAAACATAAAAGTAAATTACAAGCAGCAAAAATGAGATTTTTGAGAAGGATAAAAGGCTTTACTAGAAGAGATTTCTTTCGCAAGGAGAATATCAGAGGAGAACCAGGTATAAATAAAATAAATGATAAAGTTAAAGAGACCAAAGAGAACTGGAAACATCTGACTAGAGAAAGTGACGAAAGAATACCACTACAAATATACTAGCACAAACCACGAGGAGGACGCCCAAGGGAGAAATGGAATTGAACAAACGTACAGAAACCGCCCCGGCTGCGCTGTTTCATTCGTCGTGGGATTCAATCCATTGCCAAATAGCGCTAACTTAGTACTTTTACTTGCTCTACAGGTAAGCAGGGGAAGTATTGCATTCCACACAAAAATTCGATGTCGAAATTTCACCGGAAAAATATGTTTTGTGACCCCCTGAATCTAAGAAAAGCATTTTTAGAAAAAGGGCCGTGTGTGTATGTGTGTGTCTGTGTGTCTGTGGACAGCATAACTCAAAAACAAAAAGTAGTTCAACAACTGAAGTTGGTATATAAGTTTGTCTTTCAAGGATGCCGCATGAAGATTTTGAAGAAAATAGTCCCACCCTAAATTACTCTTTACATGGAAAATTTTTCGAAAATTTTGATTTTCTTGAAAATGGTTCTAATGATTTTAATTAAAATTTCATACGTTTAAGATATTTGTATAGCAAATTAAATGTATATTTTGAGTATAATAATGAATAACAGTGTGAGTAATCCAAGAAAAGCATTTTTAGAAAAAGGGCCGTGTGTGTGTGTGTGTGTGTGTGTGTGTGTGTGTGTGTGTGTGTGTGTGTGTGTGTGTGTGTGTGTGTGTGTGTCTGTGTGTCAGTCTGTCAGTCTGTGGACAGCATAACTCAAATACGAAAAGTCTGTTAAAATCCAAAGTTGATATTTAAGTTTAATGTCTTTCAACGATGCGGGACGAAGATTTTGAAGAAAATAGCCCCACCCTAAACTATCCTTTACATGGAAAATTTTGATTTTCTTGAAAATGTCTCTAACGATTTTGAAAAAAAATGTCTTATGTTTGAGATATTTTGATGACAAATGAAATGTATATCTTGAATTTTTTGGCTATAGCCCCTGTAGTCGTATTTACTCTGGACGACTTTTGCATAACTTGTAAACCGTTAGAGATAGACAAAATCTTACTATACCAAAAATGTAGATCTTGCTAAAATACACAATTTATGTCTGAATAAATTTTCTTGTAGGGTGAATCATTTTGTTATGTGTGTGAGTTTCGGAAAACTTAGAACGTTCGTGAAATGGATCATCGTTGTTCATTTTTTTATATGTTAAGTGTGCAAAGACAAGTCTCAAACATTTGACTATCGCACAAAGCCTACTGTATTCTAATATAATTTATACAAATGTTTATCTCAACTAACACGAAGAAGATGTAGGAATAAGAGTTTGTAAGAATGGTTAGTACAAGAGTAGAGAAAGTCATGTGAGTGCAACGCATCAGATATTTTAGAATGTAATTAAGTGATGCAATTGCAGGCAGTGAGAGAGTTTATCATTGAGATGGTTTATGGAAGTTGATTTGTTTTTGTAACATTATTTACTTAGCGTTCTCTGTAGATGTTAGGAACTGCGAGATATCTCTCTTGCAGCAAATACAAACTAATTCTGTAGAAGATCACTCAATCAGCGTTGATGGAGCTTTCCTCTCCAAACTCATTAATCAATTTCAGTGAACGTCTTCCAGGCAGGAAACATTCAACCGCTTAACGCTTCCAAAAATAAGTACCTCAAGATTTTTGATAAAACACGTGGCAACAATTGCATTGCATATGTTTCTGTGCTTTTATTACAAATATATAAACACTGTAAGCTGATACACTCCTTCAATTCCGCTAAACAAAAGAGAATAATCAGTTCTTTTATGTCAGGCCCGCTTGCCCTAAACATGCTATCCCTCTATCTTCATGTTAATTAAGATAAACATTTGCACAAATTATCTTATTGCTTATTTCCTTGTAGGTACAAGGGGAATATTAGAATATATTAGGCTTTGTGCGATAGTCAAATCTCTTAAATCTTTGAGATTCCGTTCTCTTTGCACACTTAACGTATAAAAAAATGAACAACGATGATCCATTTCACGGAAGTTTTAAGTTTTTCCCAAACTCACACACATCACAAGGAATATCTCCGAAATGGTTCACTCTACAGGAAAATTTATTGAGACATAAATTGTGTATTTTAGCACGATTTACATTTTTTGTACAGTACGATTTGGTCTAACTCTAACGGTTTATCAGTTATGCAAAAGTCGTCCAGAGTAAATACGACTACAGGGGCTATAGCCAGAACATTCAAGATATACATTTCATTTGTCGTCAAAATATCTCAAACATATAACATTTTAATCAAAATCGTTTGAGCCATTTTAAAGAAAATCAAAATTTTCGAAAAAGTTTCCATGTAAAGGTTAGTTTAGGGTGGGGCTATTTTCTTCAAAATCTTCGTGTCGCATCCTTGAAATACATTAAATTTAAATACCAACTTTGGTTTTTAAACTACTTTTCGTTTCTGAGTTATGATAGCCACAAACAGGCACACAGACACCTGATAATAATTTGTACAAATTATCTTATTACTTGTTTCCTTGTAGGTACAAGGGGAATATTAGTATAAAGTAGGTTTTGAGCGATAGTGAAATCTTTTAAAGCTTTGAGATCCCGTTCTCTTTGTATGGCTAACACATATAAAATGAACAACGATGTTTCATCTCATAGTATAACTTCTCCAAAACTGACACAAATATAAAGGAATATCTCCGAAATGGTTCACTCTACAAAAAATTATTCAGACATATATTGTGTTTTACCAAGATCTAAATTTTTTATAGAGTAAGGTTTGGTTTATCTCTTACAGTTTACGAGTTATTCAAATCTTCGTGTCGTGTCCTTGAAACGACAATGGAGCAGTTTGTAAAATGAATAGCGGGGAAAGGAGAATCCTTCTATACAAGAGAATTTGACTTGGAATTAACTGATCAAGTGATCTAGGGATTAATATTGGTGGAAGTGATTGACGTGTGTCATGTATCAATCCCACCAATATGGACCAAAACACAGCTGTATACAGAGCACTCGGCTCGCAGTTCAAGTGTACTCTCGACCATTCCACGATGCGATTATATTCTATACCAAAACTTCCAACTGCAACGAATGAAGGATACGACTCAATGATTTTGGAAAAAATTTCCTCCACCCTAAACTGCCTACCCCTTACATGGACAATTTTTGCCCAAATATATATTTGTTTTTAGAGTTAATCATGCAAGGAGAACGGAATTTTAAAGCTTTAAAACATTTTACTATCGCTCACAATCCACTGTATATCCAAATCCTTACATCTACAAGGAAATAAGCAATAAGATAAATTATCTCTGCAAATGTTTATCTTAACTAACACAAAGACAGGAATGGTTCACGTTGAATATCTGCTCCCGTAGTCTCTTTGATTGTTGTCCATTGTTAAGCCTGGAGGATCAGATCACAATTAATTCCAACAATGTAAAGAAAGAAACAGTACACTATCCCATTGGCTCTGGAGGGTATAAAAGAAAAGAGATAAAACAATTTCCTTTCTAAGGGCAACTGAACTAGGACCGAAAAGCAACAGGAAATTGTGTTAGAGCACACATCCCCTCATGGGAATCTGGCCACGTGACCCAATCCTGTTGATCGCCGCCACTATGTATGACAGCAAAGGTGAATACTTAGGTAAGCGCTTTCCCTTGGCACTGTCTGTTTTGACCAGTTTGGTTTGGTGATGTAGTCAGTCACCCAAATAAATCTCTACTCCACATGTTAAATAACTATCAAACATCTGGTGCACTCAAAGATACAAACTTCACATTTTGTTAGCGAAAGTGTGAGGCAGTTTTGTTTTCATTTTAATTAAGGTGCCGTTTATTCGTTTCTTATGTTCATTACAACGTGTATGACTGAAAAATTGTGAGTGAGTGAGGTTATTTGGGTGCTTGAAACATTGTAATACTGTCCGATATTTTAAACTTAAGCCATAAGTGTAATGCCATACAAACCCAATTGCTTAGAGGTTATGTTTGACAAGATCGCTAAAACGTCCCTCGCGGCAAAACTGTTTGAATTTTGATGTAATATTTTAAATCTAGATTCAAAATACATCTATAACTTTACAACTTGGCCTATAGTTCACTCTCCCTAAGAGTTTAGGCTCGAATTTGTTTTGAACTTAGAAATATTCTTGCTAGAGAATTGAGAAAGAAGAAAACACAGAAACTCTTTTGTCTTTTGTTATATTCTTCATTGCATTATATTTCTTTGACCTTTGTTATGCTGAGTTTGTTTTATTTTATTGCATAAACCTACCATGGACATAACCTAAACAGTTCTGCCCGTTTATTTCATTTAGTAGATATTCCACTGCATTTGACACAGATGAAACAGTTGTATGTGTATCCAAAAACAGACCAGAGCAGTTAGTGGCAGAAAACATGATATGCAAAGAACATAAGGTGCGTGAATTGCAGTAGTAAATGGATCAATATTTACTCAATTAAACTTCAAAGCTCTGACTCCTAATTGCATCGTTAATATTAATAATCAATTTATCGGCACATTCTACGGGGAATGTGTGTATGTATGCCTGGTTGTTTGGTATTCATCTGGAGTAGCTTTAGGTGCCCCTGGCTATCCTCACGTAGGCACGCAGCCTGCCTAAGAGGATGCTCAGCCTGAATGATTGAAGCGGGCGAGCTCATTGTGCAACTAAGTTTATGTATCAGCCTCCCAGGCAGATCCCCATAGATAGGTACAGGACTTGGGGGTGGAAACTTCCCTCAGAACAGCAATAAAACACAGCCACGCTTACCACTTTTATGAACTACGATATTCACTCTTGCTAAACCAAACACATTTAACACTTTCTACTTTCTCTACTGGTAAGTAGGGGAAGTATTGTGTTCCACCCAAAAATTCTATTTCTAGATTTCACCGGAAATATATGTTTTGAGACCCCCTGAATCAAAAAAAAAAAAAAAGCATTTTTAGAAAAAGGTCTGTGTGTCTGTCTGTGGACAGCATAGCTCAAAAACGAAAAGTCGTTTTTGCCAAGCATTTTCCACGTAAAGGGCGTGGTTTCTTGGTGTTCATCGTGTATTTTGCCTTCTCTGCCAGTGACTACAGTTTCTGGAGCAGGAATGCATACAAAAACAGGTCGGTAGCGAAGTTTAGCAAGTTGTTGTCATGGAGCTGATATCCGCGCTGGCTGGCTGGCTGGCTGGCTGGCTCAGGTCGTTAAGTTGAGATCATGTTAAGAACCGCAGTTCGGAACAAGAAGTGATACGCCCTGGGCTGTAGGGTGGGTGTGCTTCTACCGGGAGAGTCTACTAGGCACTGGCTTCTCAACTTCACTACGCTCACCTCCATTAATGCAGCTTTGGGTGGCATTACTGGACTTAACAGGACTGTATGGGAGGTGGTGCCTGCATTTGTTCACATTTTCACAAGAAAGTTTAGAAAATGGCTTAGAAAGAAAGTGTCTTATTTCCTGTATTCTTATATTAAAGTCCACCAACGTGGTATAGACGAAGAATGAATCAAATTACTGAAATTGTGGCCAAAAGAATCCATAAGAGTTTAAAATTACCCCACATTCTTCTCACAATAAGGAAAAACCTCGCTGGAAAAAGAAAAAAAAAAAAAAAAAAAAAAAAAAAAAAAAAAAACTTCTACTAACCATTCCGCGGTTCAAATCCCGGCTATAGCATTGAATTTTTCAGTCCTGATTCCATCTCTTAAACATTGCCCTCACATGACTTGTCTGTTTAAAACACGTCCTGTAAAATTTCAGCCTGATATATTTATTACTTTCTGAACTAATGGGTTTATTACCTAGCATATACCAGGTGAGTCAGCCGCGCCTTATTTTTTTGGAAGCTAGGCCACCCATCTAACGGCATTTGCGCCTTAGTCCAGTTTTGCGCTTACTAAAATGTATTGCTTGACGTTCTTAAAGAGAGGAATGCGCAAAATTGAGAGCAACAGCGGTTTAAGGGACGGAACGTACTCCTCGCTAAAGTACACCTCAAAAACATACGACTCGTTCAGTAAACGCCTCGGAAAAAATTGACCTATCATATGAGTACACTAACGTCAGCTAAAAACAAAATGGTGGATTCTTGTACTTAGAGCAGGGATTGGCCGCCAAAAATCAGGAAAAATTTAGACCTCTTCCATCATGGACCCATACAGTCAAAACGGACATATTATTAAACAAGTTTATTGGCATTTTTGCGTCAACTACGTCTCGTACAATGGCAAATTTTGGAAAAATGTCCAACTTTGGAAAAATCTCACAATTTGGAATAATGTAAATTTTCGAAAATTGGCAAAATTTTGGAAAACGTTAAATTTTGAAAGATGTGAAAATTTTTCGAAAAAACTCAATTTTCGAAAAATTCCAAATTATCGGCAAACGTAAAATTTTTGAAAATTGCCAATTTTCGAAAAATTTAAATTTTTGAAAAATGTCAAATTTTCGAAAAATTACAAGATTTCCTAAAATGTCAATTTGGGAGAAATGTCAAATTTTTCAAAAATATCAAATTTTCCGCGAATACCATGTCTCATGGTACCCAAAAAAGGGGTACCATGTGTCATGGTACACAAAGAATGGGTACCATCTGTGATGGTACCCAAAAAAAGGGGACCTTCAGTCATGGTGCCCAAAAACGGGTACCTTCTGTCATAGTACCCAAAAAAGGGTACCATGTGTCATGGAACCCAAAAAAACGGGTACCATCTGTAATGGTACCCCAAAAAACGGGTACTATCTGTCATGGTACCCAAAAAACGAGTACCTTCTGTCATGGTACTAAAAAACGAGTACCATGTGTCATGGTACCCAAAAAAAACGGGTACCATCTGCCATGGTACCCAAAAAACGAGTACCATCTGTTATGGTAACCAAAAAACGGGAACCATCTGTCATTATACCCAAAAAACGGGTACATAAGTCATTGTACCAAAAAAAGAGTACCACCTGTCATGGTACCCAAAAAAGAGTACCACCTGTCATGGTACCCAAAATAGGGGTACCATGTGTCATGGTAACCAAAAAACGGGTACCAGCTGTCAAGGTACCCAAAAAACGAGTACCATGTGTCATGGTACCCAAAAAACGGGAACCATCTGTCATGGTACCCAAAAAATGAGAACCATGTGAGATAGTACCCAAAAAATCGAATACCATGTCTCATGGTACCCAAAAAAGGGGTACCATGTGTCATGGTACACAAAAACCGGGTACCATCTGTGATGGTGCCCAAAAACGGGTACCTTCTGTCATAGTACCCAAAAAAGGGGTACCATGTGTCATGGAACCCAAAAAAACGAGTACCATTTGTCATGGCACCCAAAAAAAACGGGTAACTCTTGTCATGCTACCCAAAAACGGGTACCATCTGTCATGGTACCAAAAAACGGGTACCTTTTGTTTTGGTTCCCAAAAAACGGGTGCCTTCTGTCATGGTACCCCAAAACGGGTACCATGTGTCATGGTTGCAAAAAAAGCGAGTTCCATTTGTATTGGTACCAAAAAAAGGGTACATTCTGTTAGCATACCCAAAAAACGGGTACCATCTGTAATGGTACCCAAAAAAACGGGTACTATCTGTCATGGTACCCAAAAAACGAGTACTATATCATGGTACCCAAAAAACGGGTACCATGTGTCATGGTACCCAAAAAAGGGCTACCACGTGTCATGGTACACAAAAAACGGGTAACTTATTGCTTATTTCCTTGTAGGTACAAGGAGAATGTAGAAATAAAGTAGGCTTTTAGTGATAGTCAAATGTTTTACATTAGTCGCTATATTAAGGTTTTGAAATTGGATTCTCTTTGCACCGCATATTTTCTAAATGGTTCAAAAAAAGAAAAACAGTGCATTTAGATGTAAATTGTGTGTTTTAGCAAGGTCTACACGAAACTTATGTTACAATACTAAGGTATTGCAGGAAGTGTTGCCAACAGAAATTTGTAAGAAAGGCCACGAGGCAATCAGTTCTTGTGACGGAGCTGTAATTCGCTCAGGGATGACAGAAATTAATTAGGCTAATTAGAGAGCAAGAGATTACATTTCCCCTTTCAGCACACAGATCATAAGTGTTACAAGGTAATTATCCATCCGGATGTAACTTCTGCCTTCGTGTATTTGTTTTCAAGTCAAACCTCTGTTCCCGCCCTCACCTGTTGTTGTTCAGGTAACCTGCGTGTATGTGTTTTCTTTCCTGCTTGAATATTTACAGGGTGGAAAGGAAGTCATTCCATTTATTTAAATGATCTGGATATTTGAAACCTATTTTGTATCCTTCGTTTTTGTCCCTGACCATTTCCTACGTATATATTTTAGTTTTATCGAAAATAAGCTGGCAACACTGCAGTGGGTCTCACTTTCTCTAGTTGAGTACGTAAACAAACACCGTAATGGTGCGTCTTGAGAACATAAACACATATTTTGTTCTTTCGTGTTTACTGTGCGAGTATAGGCCCACCCAATGTTCTGCATCTAGTTTAATGTCAATCATGTTTTCCTATTTTAAAATCGATCAGTTTACCGTCCCGCACAAGTTGTCGATGCCCTTGTTATTTGGGGGGGGGGGCGCCCTATATATTTATTCCATCTTTCCCTTGCGCACACAGTTCAGTTTGATAGCCGCCGTCCAAATCATGCACACACACATGCACCTGGAATTTTGACTCTTGTACGAGAGGGTAAAAGTGTAGATAAGCGGCATAAAAAACACCATATTTTTTGTAGTGAACAGGGAAACATTCTCTGTTGTCATGCAACACAATAGTCGTTAAAAAGCGCTTAAAGGGCAGCGCACGTTTGACCTCCTGTTACTTAAACAGCGCTGTGCTGCGGGGATTAAAAGCACATAATGTAAATATGTATATACAGCGTTTGATTAGCTAATGGGCAATCTCAAGAGAAATATCAACAACAACAGCCGATACTCTGTGAGAGAGACAGAGACAAAGATTCACACAACCTACCTGCTGGTAATAATTACAAAACAAATAGCTCGTAATTCTAAAATTCTCATGTATTTCACTCACATGGTTTTCTCTACTCAATCATATATTGTAAGCACAGGAAGTATTCTATTCATCCAAAAGTTCTATGTCCAGATTTAGTGGAAGTATATGCTTCGAGGCCCTCTGAATCCAAAAGAAAGAAAATTTAGAAAATGGTACGTGCGTGACTGAGCGTGCGTGCGTGTGTGTGTGTGTGTGTGTGTGTGTGTGTGTGTGTGTGTGTGTGTGTGTGTGTGTGTGTGTGTGTGTGTGTGTGGCAGCGTAACTGAAAAACGAAAAGTCGGTTAAAAACCAAAGTTGGTATTTAAGTTTAATGTCTTTTAAAGATGCGACATGAAGATTTTGAAGAAAATAGCCCCACCCTAAACTACCCTTTACATGGAAAATTTTTAAAAAATTTTGATTTTCTTGAAAATGGTTCCACTTATCGAACGACTGCTTTAACCACTAAGCTACCATAACCAACTTGCCAGTACGACAATAAATTCTCCATCTAGGGAATATCACGTCAGAGATAGATACCCCAAGGGCGACTTACAATTGTAAGAACTTTATGTGCCGGGTTTGGGGTATTTATACAAGAGTAGAGAAAGTCATGTGAGTACAACACAATATCAGATTGTCTCACCGTACGTTCCTTGTTCTTTAACCTTTGGTCTGAGGCTGGGCGGTACTCGGCTCAGGTAATTGTTGAGGAGAAAGTAGAAATTATTGCATGGTTCTTGCTCCCCTGCGACATCCATTCTACTAGAAGCACGACCCCCTCCCCATAATCACCCCTCACTACATATTTCGCCCAGATACAGTAATCTTATGTGTCAGCTGTTCCCTTCCGTTATTCCACCCCTTATACAACCCCTGTCTCCTCCACGTAAATCCTTTTCCCCTTCAACCTACCCCTGCACCAACCCCTTAACAGCAGTTGCTTGTAATTATTCAAATATTCTGCACTTCAAAGACTTTTACCCGAATCTTAAGGGGTAGGTTTGTTAAGAGGGTTGCGAGGCACTTGTGTTGTGTAAATTACTGCACAGCTGCTTTAAAGATAATTGTATAACCAAGTGCACCCCATTGTAGAACATTAAGAAAAATAATACATCAATATTACTGTACAAAAAATGTATATTTAGTTAAAATACAGAATTTGCGACAAAATAAATTTTTTTGTAAAGTTAACCATTTCGGAGATATTCCTGTTAGTGTTAGTTTCGGAAAACTTAAAACATTCGTGAAATCGAACATCGTTGTTCAGTTTTACTTTCTCTACTGGTAAGTAGGGGAAGTATTGTATTCCACCCAAAAATTCGATGTCAACATTTCACCAGAAATACATGTTTTGAGGCCCCCTGAATCCAATGAAAGCATTTTTAGAAAAAGATCCGTGTGTGTGTCTGTCAGTCTGTGGACAGCATAACTCAAAAACGAAAAGTCGGTTAAAAACCAAAGTTGTTATTTAAGTTTAATGTCTCTCAAGGATGTGACAAGAAGATTTTGAAGAAAATAGCCCCACCCTAAACTACCCTTTACATGGAAAATTTTTCGAATATTTTGATTTTCTTGAAAATGGCTCCAACGATTTTGATTAAAATGTCATATATTTGAGATATTTTGATGACAAATGAAATGTATATCTTGAATTTTCTGGCTATAGCCCCTGTAGTCGTATTTACTCTGGACGACTTTTGCATAACTGGTAAACCGTTAGAGATAGACCAAATCATACTATACAAAAATGTAGATCTTGCTAAAATACATAATTTATGTCTGAATAAATTTTCTTGTAGGGTGAACCTTTTCGGAGATATTCCTAGTTATGTGTGTGAGTTTCGGAAAACTTGGAACTTTCGTGAAATGGGTCATCGTTATTCATTTTTTATACGTTACGTGTACAAAGAGAACGGAATCTCAAAGCTTTAAAAGGTTTGACTATCGCTCAAAGCCTATATACAAGGAAATAAGCAATAAGACAATTTGTACAAATGTTTATCTTAACTAACACGAATATATAGGAATAAGCATTTGTAAGAATGGTTAGTACAAGAGTAGAGAAAGTCATCAGATTTATTTTTAATTCCGATGCCTAAAGTCATGTATTTTGGGGTAAAATCTGAAGCTTCAAATGATATTATTCTTCTATCTCTAGGTACTGGTGGAGATAATAAAAACTGAAGGAATGTTAGCGCAGCGGTTCGGTGGGGAAAGCTCTTTGACAAGTGGCGAAGTGAGATAAACGGTTGGGGGAATCTGAAATGTGGATATGGAGAAGAATGGGCAGAGTAAAATGGAAAGATAAATAAGTAATAAGGTTCCTTTACAAAAAGAGTGCCAAGGAAGAACAAGGGGCGTCGTTCTATAATAAAGAAACTGTTTTGAGGTAAACATTTACTCTGATACGCGCTTGGATTGTGTTACACTGAACATAACCTCATTCGAGTGTGCATGAAATACAATATTTACTTATGGCAGCAGGGAAGGAAGAGAATTTGCAATAATTCACAATTCTAATGTGTCCCTATTCCTCACAAGTCCATTTCTAGATGTGGGTATTGACCCTGTATATGTGCAGAAGGTGCGGGGGGGGGGGGGGCTTGGATTTGAAGGGTGCGCGAGTTATACAATATTGACTGAGCGGATAAGATCTCTGGGGCGCTTGGAGTGGGGAAATGCAAAGACAAGTTTCTGTCCGTGACCTCAGAGGGATTAGACACAAATAACCCAATTTCTGCGAAAGGATATACGCACTGGGCATTAATTTCAAAGTGTGCCGCGGCTAACGTGAAACACAGGCTGCGGCGCGAATGGTAGAAACATCATGATAAAGCTGTATCTTTTGTGTGGGATTGTGGTGGGCAAAGCGGCGCTGGGGTCGATTTCCTCCGGGTTCTCCGGTTTCCCCCGGTGTTCTTACTCCACCGGTGCTTCATCTTCATTTCATGTATTATAAATGTTACCGCCCACCGCCTGCGGTGCCACAGTAACCCTTTGGTTGTTTAGAATATAAATATATTAGGCGACTATGGTTCTACTTCATTGGATCATGATTGGACTAGAGAATACGCCACTGGAATTCGCACTCTAACCTATCTTGTGACGTGTTGTATGACGTCACTTGTCTAGCCGCCTCCTTGAAGTTATATCCACCTAGTATTTTTGATGAAGCGCTTGACTCGCCCGCGAACACACACACACACACACGGACTTTTTTCTAAAAATGCTTTTTTGAACGCAAAGGGCCTCAAAACATATATTTCCGGTGAAATCACGACATCCAATTTTTGGTTGGAGTACAATTCTTCCCCTACTTAACCAGTAGAAAAAGTAAAAAAATAAAAATGTCATTCTGCTCTATAAATAGATGGCATAAGATGTCCAGAATCGTTTAACTTGTGTATACTTACATATTTAAGGCGCAATCACACGGTTCAACGCATTTAATTAGTTTTGCAGGATTTTAAATTGCCAGTGCAACTTGAGCCACGGTTTTCCCTTTGGAATCTTGAAAAGGAAGAAAATGATCTTGTTAGAGAGAGAGGCTGCTGATCAGCCCAGTTTCTAATGATGCAAAAGTTTTGCATTTATTACTCCCCTGACACCCAGCTCCAAATACTTCCTCAGCAAAGGCAGACTTTGGAACAAACTGCCAACAGTTGATTATTTCCACTTTGTTAAAACAGCAGCCGTATTTAGATGCGAGCGGGCGAACAAGGAAACCATTAATCCACGCTGTAAACTCAAGAGTATATTTTAATAAAATGTAGTCCTATTTACTCTGGATGATTTTTGCATAACCGTAAGAGATGGACCAAATCGTACTGTTTAAAAAATGTAGAACTTGCTAAAAAAAAACAATTTATGCCTAAATAAATTTTTTTGTAGAGTGAACCACTTCCGAGATATTCTTTGTTATGTGTGCGAGTTTCGGAAAAGTTAAAACTTTGGAGTAATGCAAGATCGTTGTTCATTTTTTACATGTTAAGCGTGCAAAGAGAACGGAATTTGAAAGATTTGACTATCGCTCAAAGCCTAGTGTACTCCCATATTCCCTTTGTACCTACAAGGAAATAAGTATTAAGATAATTTGTACAAATGTTTATCTCAACTAACACGAAGAAGATATAGGAATAAGAGTTTGTAAGAATGATTAGTACAAGAGTAGAGAAAGTCATGTGAGTGCAACACATCAGATTTTTTTAGCTCATCTAGCAGTTCCTCAATTGTGACGTTACCTGTGAACCTTATTATAACATATATAACTTATACGACATCGAAAATAATTACAATTTTGCACTTGCTTGATTTTTCGCTATTATTTTGCTTCTTACTGGCTGTTTTCCTGAGAATTACACCTTTTAATATTTCATCCATAATATATATGGTTCTCTATAAATTATTTTCAGCTTTTTACTATGCTTGGATCGTCTGCATATAGTGATAGTCTAAGTTTTGTGTTTCGATTTAATTGTTTTCTTTTCAATAAAACTGATTTGTCTATATTCTTGTGATATCGTGAATATACATGTGTGTTGCACTCACATGACTTTCTCTACTCTTGTACCAACCATTCTTACAAACTCTTATTCCTATATCTTCTTCGTGTTAGTTGAGATAAACATTTGTACAAATTATCTTAATACTTATTTCCTTGTAGGTACAAGGGGAATATTAGAATACAGTAGGCTTTGTGCGATAGTCAAATGTTTTACAGCTTTGAGATTCCGTTCTCTTTGCACACTTAACATAAAAAAATGCCCGCCTCAGTAGCGTAATGGTTAGCGTGTCTGCCTCACGTTCAAGAGGTCGCGAGTTCGAATCTCGCTTAGGGTAAGTTATCCGGGTAAGTTTTATTTCCGAGGTTTTCCCTACGAATGTCGGGTAACTTAAAGCTCCATGGACCTCGGGCTCATTTGAGCATCATTTCACCCAGTTCATTTCATTCATTCGTTCGATATGACACAATTTTGGAGGACGTTAATTAAAATATACATATTGTCACGCATCGCATTATTGTCGGTACTACCGCAAAGGAGCCGAAGGAAAGAGACAGAGAATGGCCGCATTGTTGGGGCGCTTGCCGAAAGAGAGAAAAGCATAGAGACTTCTGGAATTTTCTGGTTTGTATTTCACCGCAATAACTGAACTTTCCAGAATAGTGCCTGGGAGATATAAATAGTGGTAAAGTGCGACAGACAGAGGACAGACGTATGTGAAGCGTTGAGGAGTCGTGCCGACGGAGAGGACAGACGTATGTGAAGCGTTGAGTAGTCGTGCCGACGGAGAGGACAGACGTATGTGAAGCGTTGAGTAGTCGTACCGACGGAAAGGTCAGGCGTATGTGAAGCGTTGAGGAGTCGTGCCGACGGAAAGGTCAGGCGTATGTGAAGCGTTGAGGAGTCGTGCCGACGGAGAGGACAGACGTATGTGAAGCGTTGAGTAGTCGTGCCGACGGAAAAGACAGACCTATGTGAAGCATTGAGTAGTCGTGCCGACGGAGAAGGGACAGACGTATGTGAAGCGTTGAGTAGTCGTACCGACGGAAAGGTCAGGCGTATGTGAAGCGTTGAGGAGTCGTGCCGACGGAAAGGTCAGGCGTATGTGAAGCGTTGAGGAGTCGTGCCGACGGAGAGGACAGACGTATGTGAAGCGTTGAGTAGTCGTGCCGACGGAAAAGACAGACGTATGTGAAGCATTGAGTAGTCGTGCCGACGGAGAAGGGACAGACGTATGTGAAGCGTTGAGTAGTCGTACCGACGGAGAAGGGACAGACGTAGGTGAAGCGTTGAGTAGTCGTGCCGACGGAAAAGACAGACGTATGTGAAGCGTTGAGTAGTCGTGCCGACGGAAAAGACAGACGTATGTGAAGCGTTGAGTAGTCGTGCCGACGGAAAAGACAGACGTATGTGAAGCGTTGAGCAGTCGTGCCGACGGAAAAGACAGACGTATGTGAAGCGTTGAGTAGTCATGCCGACGGAAAAGACAGACGTATGTGAAGCGTTGAGTAGTCGTGCCGACGGAAAAGTCAGACGTATGTGAAGCGTTGAGGAGTCGTGCCGACGGAGAGGACAGACGTATGTGAAGCGTTGAGTAGTCGTGCCGACGGAGAGGACAGACGTATGTGAAGCGTTGAGTAGTCGTACCGACGGAAAGGTCAGGCGTATGTGAAGCGTTGAGGAGTCGTGCCGACGGAAAGGTCAGGCGTATGTGAAGCGTTGAGGAGTCGTGCCGACGGAGAGGACAGACGTATGTGAAGCGTTGAGTAGTCGTGCCGACGGAAAAGACAGACGTATGTGAAGCATTGAGTAGTCGTGCAGACGGAGAAGGGACAGACGTATGTGAAGCGTTGAGTAGTCGTACCGACGGAAAGGTCAGGCGTATGTGAAGCGTTGAGGAGTCGTGCCGACGGAAAGGTCAGGCGTATGTGAAGCGTTGAGGAGTCGTGCCGACGGAGAGGACAGACGTATGTGAAGCGTTGAGTAGTCGTGCCGACGGAAAAGACAGACGTATGTGAAGCATTGAGTAGTCGTGCCGACGGAGAAGGGACAGACGTATGTGAAGCGTTGAGTAGTCGTACCGACGGAGAAGGGACAGACGTAGGTGAAGCGTTGAGTAGTCGTGCCGACGGAAAAGACAGACGTATGTGAAGCGTTGAGTAGTCGTGCCGACGGAAAAGACAGACGTATGTGAAGCGTTGAGTAGTCGTGCCGACGGAAAAGACAGACGTATGTGAAGCGTTGAGCAGTCGTGCCGACGGAAAAGACAGACGTATGTGAAGCGTTGAGTAGTCGTGCCGACGGAAAAGACAGACGTATGTGAAGCGTTGAGTAGTCGTGCCGACGGAAAAGTCAGACGTATGTGAAGCGTTGAGTAGTCGTGCCGACGGAAAAGACAGACGTATGTGAAGCGTTGAGTAGTCGTGCCGACGGAAAAGACAGACGTATGTGAAGCGTTGAGTAGTCGTGCCGACGGAAAGGTCAGGCGTATGTGAAGCGTTGAGTAGTCGTGCCGACGGAAAGGTCAGGCGTATGTGAAGCGTTGAGTAGTCGTGCCGACGGAAAATACAGACGTATGTGAAGCGTTGAGTAGTCGTGCCGACGGAGACGGACAGACGTATGTGAAGCGTTGAGTAGTCGTGCCGACGGAAAGGTCAGGCGTATGTGAAGCGTTGAGGAGTCGTGCCGACGGAGAGGACAGACGTATGTGAAGCGTTGAGTAGTCGTGCCGGCGGAGAGGACAGACGTATGTGAAGCGTTGAGGAGTCGTGCCGACGGAGAGGACAGACGTATGTGAAGCGTTGAGTAGTCGTGCCGACGGGAGGACAGACGTATGTGAAGCGTTGAGTAGTCGTGCCGACGGAGAGGACAGACGTATGTGAAGCGTTGAGTAGTCGTACCGACGGAAAGGTCAGGCGTATGTGAAGCGTTGAGGAGTCGTGCCGACGGAAAGGTCAGGCGTATGTGAAGCGTTGAGGAGTCGTGCCGACGGAGAGGACAGACGTATGTGAAGCGTTGAGTAGTCGTGCCGACGGAAAAGACAGACGTATGTGAAGCATTGAGTAGTCGTGCCGACGGAGAAGGGACAGACGTATGTGAAGCGTTGAGTAGTCGTACCGACGGAGAAGGGACAGACGTAGGTGAAGCGTTGAGTAGTCGTGCCGACGGAAAAGACAGACGTATGTGAAGCGTTGAGTAGTCGTGCCGACGGAAAAGACAGACGTATGTGAAGCGTTGAGTAGTCGTGCCGACGGAAAAGACAGACGTATGTGAAGCGTTGAGTAGTCGTGCCGACGGAAAAGACAGACGTATGTGAAGCGTTGAGTAGTCGTGCCGAAGGAAACGACAGACGTATGTGAAGCGTTGAGTAGTCGTGCCGACGGAAAAGTCAGACGTATGTGAAGCGTTGAGTAGTCGTGCCGACGGAAAAGACAGACGTATGTGAAGCGTTGAGTAGTCGTGCCGACGGAAAAGACAGACGTATGTGAAGCGTTGAGTAGTCGTGCCGACGGAAAGGTCAGGCGTATGTGAAGCGTTGAGTAGTCGTGCGGACGGAAAGGTCAGGCGTATGTGAAGCGTTGAGTAGTCGTGCCGACGGAAAATACAGACGTATGTGAAGCGTTGAGTAGTCGTGCCGACGGAGACGGACAGACGTATGTGAAGCGTTGAGTAGTCGTGCCGACGGAAAGGTCAGGCGTATGTGAAGCGTTGAGTAGTCGTGCCGACGGAGAGGACAGACGTATGTGAAGCGTTGAGTAGTCGTGCCGGCGGAGAGGACAGACGTATGTGAAGCGTTGAGTAGTCGTGCCGACGGAGAGGACAGACGTATGTGAAGCGTTGAGTAGTCGTGCCGACGGAGAGGACAGACGTATGTGAAGCGTTGAGTAGTCGTGTGGACGGAGAGGCCAGACGTATGTGAAGCGTTGAGGAGTCGTGCCGACGGAGAGGACAGACGTATGTGAAGTGTTGAGTAGTCGTGCCGGCGGAGAGAACAGACGTATGTGAAGCGTTGAGTAGTCGTGCCGACGGAAAGGACAGACGTATGTGAAGCGTTGAGTAGTCGTGCCGACGGAGAGGACAGACGTATGTGAAGCGTTGAGTAGTCGTGCCGACGGAGAGGACAGACGTATGTGAAGCGTTGAGTAGTCGTGCTGACGGAGAGGACAGACGTATGTGAAGCGTTGAGTAGTCGTGCCGGCGGAGAGGACAGACGTATGTGAAGCGTTGAGTAGTCGTGCCGACGGAGAGGACAGACGTATGTGAAGCGTTGAGTAGTCGTGCCGGCGGAGAGGACAGACGTATGTGAAGCGTTGAGTAGTCGTGCCGACGGAGAGGACAGACGTATGTGAAGCGTTGAGGAGTCGTGCCGACGGAGAGGACAGACGTGTGTGAAGCGTTGAGGAGTCGTGCCGACGGAGAGGACAGACGTATGTGAAGCGTTGAGTAGTCGTGCCGACGGAGAGGACAGACGTATGTGAAGCGTTGAGGAGTCGTGCCGACGGAAAGGTCAGACGTATGTGAAGCGTTGAGTAGTCGTGCCGACGGAAAATACAGACGTATGTGAAGCGTTGAGTAGTCGTGCCGACGGAGAAGGGACAGACGTATGTGAAGCGTTGAGGAGTCGTGCCGACGGAAAATACAGACGTATGTGAAGCGTTGAGGAGTCGTGCCGACGGAAAGGTCAGGCGTATATGAAGCGTTGAGTAGTCGTGCCGACGGAAAAGACAGACGTATGTGAAGCGTTGAGTAGTCGTGCCGACGGAAAGGTCAGGCGTATGTGAAGCGTTGAGTAGTCGTGCCGACGGAAAGGTCAGGCGTATGTGAAGCGTTGAGTAGTCGTGCCGACGGAAAATACAGACGTATGTGAAGCGTTGAGGAGTCGTGCCGACGGAAAAGACAGACGTATGTGAAGCGTTGAGTAGTCGTACCGACGGAGAAGGGACAGACGTAGGTGAAGCGTTGAGTAGTCGTGCCGACGGAAAGGTCAGACGTATGTGAAGCGTTGAGTAGTCGTGCCGACGGAGAGGACAGACGTATGTGAAGCGTTGAGTAGTCGTGCCGACGGAAAATACAGACGTATGTGAAGCGTTGAGTAGTCGTGCCGACGGAAAATACAGACGTATGTGAAGTGTTGAGTAGTCGTACCGACGGAGAAGGGACAGACGTAGGTGAAGCGTTGAGTAGTCGTACCGACGGAGAAGGGACAGACGTAGGTGAAGCGTTGAGTAGTCGTACCGACGGAGAAGGGACAGACGTATGTGAAGAGTTGAGAAGTCGTACCGACGGAAATGTCAGACGTATGTGAAGCGTTGAGGAGTCGTGCCGACGGAGAGGACAGACGTATGTGAAGCGTTGAGTAGTCGTGCCGACGGAAAAGACAGACGTATGTGAAGCGTTGAGTAGTCGTGCCGACGGAAAGGTCAGGCGTATGTGAAGTGTTGAGTAGTCGTGCCGATCGAAAGGTCGGACGTATGTGAAGTGTTGAGTAGTCGTGCCGACGGAAAATACAGACGTATGTGAAGCATTGAGGAGTCGTGCCGACGGAAAGGTCAGGCGTATGTGAAGCGTTGAGTAGTCGTGCCGACGGAAAATACAGACGTATGTGAAGCGTTGAGGAGTCGTGCCGACGGAAAAGCAGACGTATGTGAAGCGTTGAGTAGTCGTGCCGGCGGAAAAGACAGACGTATGTGAAGCGTTGAGTAGTCGTGCCGGCGGAAAAGACAGACGTATGTGAAGCGTTGAGTAGTCGTGCCGACGGAAAATACAGACGTATGTGAAGCGTTGAGTAGTCGTGCCGACGGAAAAGACAGACGTATGTGAAGCGTTGAGTAGTCGTGCCGACGGAAAGGTCGGACGTATGTGAAGCGTTGAGGAGTCGTGCCGACGGAAAAGTCAGCCGTATGTGAAGTGTTGAGTAGTCGTGCCGATGGAAAGGTCGGACGTATGTGAAGTGTTGAGTAGTCGTGCCGACGGAAAATACAGACGTATGTGAAGCGTTGAGGAGTCGTGCCGACGGAAAGGTCAGGCGTATGTGAAGTGTTGAGTAGTCGTGCCGACGGAAAATACAGACGTATGTGAAGCGTTGAGGAGTCGTGCCGACGGAAAGGTCAGGCGTATGTGAAGCGTTGAATAGTCGTGCCGACGGAAAAGACAGACGTATGTGAAGCGTTGAGTAGTCGTGCCGACGGAAAGGTCAGGCGTATGTGAAGCGTTGAGTAGTCGTGCCGACGGAAAGGTCAGGCGTATGTGAAGCGTTGAGTAGTCGTGCCGACGGAAAGGTCAGGCGTATGTGAAGCGTTGAGTAGTCGTGCCGACGGAAAATACAGACGTATGTGAAGCGTTGAGGAGTCGTGCCGACGGAAAGGTCAGGCGTATGTGAAGCGTTGAGTAGTCGTGCCGACGGAAAAGGGACAGACGTAGGTGAAGCGTAGAGTAGTCGTACCGACGGAGAAGGGACAGACGTATGTGAAGCGTTGAGTAGTCGTGCCAACGGAGAAGGGACAGACGTAGGTGAAGCGTAGAGTAGTCGTACCGACGGAGAAGGGACAGACGTATGTGAAGCGTTGAGAAGTCGTACCGACGGAAATGTCAGACGTATGTGAAGCGTTGAGGAGTCGTGCCGACGGAGAGGACAGACGTATGTGAAGCGTTGAGAAGTCGTACCGACGGAAATGTCAGACGTATGTGAAGCGTTGAGGAGTCGTGCCGACGGAGAGGACAGAGGTATGTGAAGCGTTGAGTAGTCGTGCCGACGGAAAGGACAGATGTATGTGAAGCGTTGAGGAGTCGTGCCGACGGAAAGGTCAGACATATGTGAAGTGTTGAGTAGTCGTGCCGACGAAAAGGTCAGGCGTATGTGAAGTGTTGAGTAGTCGTGCCGACGGAAAAGACAGGCGTATGTGAAGTGTTGAGTAGTCGTGCCGACGGAAAGGTCAGACGTATGTGAAGTGTTGAGTAGTCGTGCCGACGAAAAGGTCAGGCGTATGTGAAGTGTTGAGTAGTCGTGCCGATGGAAGGGTCGGACGTATGTGAAGTGTTGAGTAGTCGTGCCGACGGAAAGGTCAGACGTATGTGAAGTGTTGAGTAGTCGTGCCGACGGAAAGGTCAGGCGTATGTGAAGCGTTGAGTAGTCGTGCCGACGGAAAGGTCAGGCGTATGTGAAGCGTTGAGTAGTCGTGCCGACGGAAAGTACAGACGTATGTGAAGCGTTGAGTAGTCGTGCCGACGGAAAGGACAGACGTATGTGAAGCGTTGAGGAGTCGTGCCGACGGAAAGGTCAGGCGTATGTGAAGCGTTGAGTAGTCGTGCCGACGGAGAGGACAGACGTATGTGAAGCGTTGAGTAGTCGTGCCGACGGAAAAGACAGACGTATGTGAAGCGTTGAGTAGTCGTGCCGACGGAGAGGACAGACGTATGTGAAGCGTTGAGGAGTCGTGCCGACGGAAAAGACAGACGTATGTGAAGCGTTGAGGAGTCGTGCCGACGGAAAAGACAGACGTATGTGAAGCGTTGAGTAGTCGTGCCGACGGAGAGGACAGACGTATGTGAAGCGTTGAGGAGTCGTGCCGACGGAAAAGACAGACGTATGTGAAGCGTTGAGGAGTCGTGCCGACGGAAAAGACAGACGTATGTGAAGCGTTGAGTAGTCGTGCCGACGGAAAGGTCAGGCGTATGTGAAGCGTTGAGTAGTCGTGCCGACGGAGAGGACAGACGTATGTGAAGCGTTGAGGAGTCGTGCCGACGGAAAAGACAGACGTATGTGAAGCGTTGAGGAGTCGTGCCGACGGAAAAGACAGACGTATGTGAAGCGTTGAGTAGTCGTGCCGACGGAAAGGTCAGGCGTATGTGAAGCGTTGAGTAGTCGTGCCGACGGAAAGGTCAGGCGTATGTGAAGCGTTGAGTAGTCGTGCCGACGGAGAGGACAGACGTATGTGAAGCGTTGAGTAGTCGTGCCGACGGAGAGGACAGACGTATGTGAAGCGTTGAGTAGTCGTGCCGACGGAGAGGACAGACGTATGTGAAGCGTTGAGTAGTCGTGCCGACGGAAAAGACAGACGTATGTGAAGCGTTGAGTAGTCGTACCGACGGAGAAGGGACAGGTTTTTTGACGAATTTGGAGCCGTGCTGTGAGTGAATCGGAAAAGACTTTCTTGCTGTTGCAACGAGTGTAAAAAGTTACTGTTTACGGAAATAAAAGTGTTTCTTTATCCCGACTACATCTGGCTTGTTTACTTTTCAACCCACCAAAGTCACAATATATATATGTATATAAAAATGAACAACGATGTTCCATTTCATTATTGTTTATTATTGTATAACCTAGGCACGAGTTTGTTTTCGAACACACTATTGGTACAAACAAATTATAAAAACTCGCTCGACAGACACGAGTACCAACCTGTTCTTTCTGATTCCTTTAATTCAAAGCTAAGTAAGGGTATTTGCAAAAACTTCTAACTCCATGTTGGGAAGCCAAGGGCGTTAGTAACGCAATGTTGCCAGTATTATTGGCTACCGAAGCTGAGAACACACACACGTGGGCACTAATGAGAGTCAGGAATGTCGCGAGAGTGACCTTTGTGTGGAACTCTTCTCCTCGACTGATGCACAAAAAGCAGCTGGGAATATCGGAAAAGCGCGCGTCCCGAGGTAGTCAGTCCTGCGGGTGAGAAAATGACTTTGTGGGTTTCCTCTTTCACGTACCCTAACCTCTCTATGCCACCAGCACATGAAACACATGTTCCTGCATTATCACAGTACGATAACAAACGCTTCTTTTTGGATGAACAAAATAAAAATTATACCTCTGCTTTTCACTAAACCCTGGCTACCAATGTCGGTATCTTTGACTGCTTGCACTCACATGACTTTCTCTACTCTTGTACTAACCATTCTTACAAACACTTATTCCTATATCTTCTTCGTGTTAGTTGAGATAAACATTTGTACAAATTATCTTATTGCTTATTTCCTTGTAGGTACAAGGAGAATATTAGAATACAGTAGGCTTTATTAGATAGCCAAATGTTTTAAAGCTTTGGGATTCCGTTCTCTTTGCACGCTTAACATATAAAAAAATGAACAACGATGATCCATTTCATGAAAGTTCTATGTTTTTCGAAACTCACACACTTAAAAAGGAATATCTCCGAAATGGTTCACCCTACAGGAAAATTTATTGAGACATAAATTGTGTATTTTAGCAAGATCTATATTTTTTGTACAGTAAGATTTGGTCTATCTCTAACGGTTTACCAGTTATGCAAAACTCGTTCAGAGTAAATACGACTACAGGGGCTATAGCCAGAAAATTCAAGATATACATTTCATTTGTCATAAAAATATCTCAAACATATGACGTTTTAATAAAAATCATTAAGGCCATTTACAAGAAAATCAAAATTTTCGAAAAATTGTCTATGTAAAGGGCAGTTTAGGGTGAGGCTATTTTCTTAAAAATCTCTGTGTCACATCGATGAAAGACATTAAACTTAAATATCAACTTTGGTTTTCAACCCACTTTTCGTTTTTGAGTTATGCTGTCCAACGCTTTTTCTTTTTGATTTAGCGAGCTTCAAAAAATATTTTCGGTGGAATATGGAAGTGTATCTTAAGGAATAAAATAGAATATTGTGTGTATAGAGGTAATGTGTAAATACAGTTTTGTATTTCGCAGTGAGTTTGAGCTGTGACGTGTTCGAATTGTGTGTGTGTGTGTGTGTGTGTGTGTGTGTGTGTGTGTGTGTTTTTCCCCATCCGTCATCAGTGAGTGGTAACAGATCTGTAACTTGGAGCTTTTTGATCATTACTATTGCACCATCAGAGAGAGAGAGAGACTAACAGTCCAATTAAAGATCTAATTTCTAACCAAATGACGTCGGTGTTTGTGGGCAGAAGGAAAACGAGCCAGCCAGGAGATATCAAAGGCGTTCTGCAGCACCTGTGTGTTAAAGGAACGGTGGTAAAGTGCAAAGGAACGGTGGAATAATTTACAGAGATGGAGAGTAGCGCGGCGGTTTGTGGTTGAGGTGTCAGTCTGTCTCCCTCTAGTAAACAACACAGCTCATTAAGTTGAGCCAGCCCTTCAAGGGCTCAACATATTATCTCTCTTTGGAATCCAGATCTGTTCGAAAGAACACACAAACACGCCCTACGATATATCTGATCCTTCATGAACTGGCGTACATATTGGGTTGTACATATTTTATTAAAACAAACTACAAAAAATATAATCGTATAGAATTAAACTGAAGAAATAATTTAAAACAAAATTCTGCAAATAAAAAATAGGTTCAATTGTATGTTTTGCTGTATTTCCAACTTATATGTCGTGCATAATTACATTGAGGTCCGGCGAACGCGGAGGCCATGCTACTGGACCTCCTCGACCAATCCATGGTCCATTAGATCTGTGTCTGTAGACAGCCTAACTTACAAACGAAAAGTCGGTTAAAAATGAAAGTTGGTATTTCAGTTCAATATCCTTCAAAGACATGACTCGAAGATTTTGAAGAAAACTCCTCCATAGAAGATTTTTAGACACTTAGATTTTCTTGAAAATGGCTCTAACGATTTTGATTAAAATGTTATATGTTTGAGATATTTTTTTATGACAAATGAAATGTATATCTTGAATTTTCTGGCTATAGCCCCTGTAGTCGTATTTACTCTGGACGACTTTTGCATAACTGGTAAACCGTTACAGATAGACCAAATCATACTATACAAAAATGTAGATCTTGCTAAAATATACAATTTATGTTTGAATACATTTTCATGTAGGGCATACCGTTTGGAATTTATTCCTTTTTAGCTGTGTGAGTTTTGGAGAAATTATACTTCTGTCAAATGGAACATCGTTGTTCATTTTTTTATATGTTACGTGTGCAAAGAGAACGGAATCTCAAAGCTTTAAGAGATTTGACTATCGCACAAAGTCTACTGTATTTCAATATTCCTCCTGCAAGGTTATGGACCGTAAAATAATTCCTGCAAATGTTTTGATTGTTATGAAACTTTTGTCAGAGATTTCTTTGACCTTCCTTTGTCCTGCTTATGTTTACAGCTAAATAAGCGAAATATTGAGTAGATAAGTAGAAAATCTTGCAGAGAAAGTAATGTAAGAATTCTTTCTTGAGAATTGAGATAGTGAAGGAGGTTTCCGCAGCACGCAGTCTTGTTATACGACCTCTCGAAATGTCACAATTTACGATATCCGATCTCGATAGCACCGAGCGGTTCTTGTGGTGTGTACTTTGGACGCGGGTTCGTTATGGAGGTCAGTGTGTATATGTGTGGGTGGGGGGAGGGGCATTTTGGAAGAGTGGGGCACCATCTAGACATCCAATTAGAGCTAATATTGATTTCTGCGGCTTGCCAACCACCGCTCGGCCCCTGGCGAGAGAGAGAGAGAGAGAGCCTGGCTTCTAAGCGCTTCCCGAACAGCAAAGATATGTGGGGGCTATTACCATGCGACGAGCATAATAAAAAGATTAAGGCTTGCCGCTAGAAGTGGATTTTTACTTTCTCTACTGCGTATAGTAAAGTAGAGGTAGTATTATCGCCCAAAAATTCGCTGGCGAGATTTGTTCTGAAATATGTTTTGAGGCCCCCTGAATCCAAAAAAAATCATTTTTAGAAAAAGGTCCATGTGTGTGTCTGTCAGTCTGTGGACAGCATAGCTCAAAAACAAAAAGTCGGTTTAAAACCGAAGTTGGTGTGTAAGTTTAATGTTGTTTAAGGATGCGACACGAAGATTTTGAAGAAAATATCCCCACCCTAAACTACCCTTTACATGGAACATTTTTCGAAACTTTTGATCTTCTTGAAAATGGCTGTAACGATTTTAATTAAAATGTCATATGTTTGAGATATTTTTATGACAAATGAAATGTATATTTTGAATTTTCTGGCTATAGCCCCTGTAGTCGTATTTACTCTGGACGACTTTTGAATAACCCGTGAACCGTAAGAGACAGTCAAAATCTTACTGCACAAAAATGTAGATGTCGCTAAAACACACAATTTATGTCCGGATAAATTTTTTGTAGAGTGAACCATTTCAGAGATATTCCTTGTTATTTTTGTCAGCTTCGGAAAACAAACTTTCTTCAACTGCAACATTGTTGTTCATTTTTTATATGCACTAGGGAACACCGAAGAGATAAACCGTCAACAATCAAGGTTAGAAACAAAATCGCCTCAAGACACCTTACTATTACTGAGGTTGAATAATATTAGCTCGACTTAATTTGTAAGAGCTAAAAGCAGAACGGAATTTCGAAACCATTACACATATCCGGCTGCTAAAACATTCGACTATCAGTTAAAGGCTACTGCATTCCCATGTTCCCCTTGTACCTACAAGAAAAGTAAGGTGGTTAGAAAAATACGCGTTTCAAAGTTTATTACTATGTAGAAGAGCGAGTGCAGAAACTCATATGAATGCTTAGGTTAGCCTGCCTTCAATGGCTTGTGTCGCGTTATTTGAAATGAATGTTTTTATTAATGTTTTATGAAAACATGGACTTCGAAACACCAGACTTTCTTTTCTGTATAAAACTCAAATTATTGTTAAACACGAAACCCGCAGTTATCAATACACGCTCGGTAAAAAGGAAAAAAGAAAACTAACACAGAATGCTGAATGGAATATTAATATTTTTGTTTAGTTATTTGAGTTCTTGTTTACCAAAACAAATAATACTTCAAGCGATGCGTAACTAAATGTTTATATTGTGTTGTGATAAATTTACTGCAATCTTTTGCTTTTCCCTTTTTTCTACGGAAAAGAGTAAACATATAAATTGCAATGTAGACTACGAATGAAAGAACTTCATAGAAGAAACACGCTCTAAGTGGTAACCGGCCCAGAAGCAGTGACGTAATTGGCCTTATTAGAATGACGATAAATTCCACGAGGTTCCTTTTCCGCCTTGGGAGTGACGTAACAGCGGCAACTTCTCTGTCCGCGCTGTCTAACGGGTTGCGCGCATAGCAGGCGATATACAAGCATGGACCAATGAACTCCTACTCATTATATATATATTTAAACGAACAATTCTTGTATATATATTTATTCCGCGCAACTTGGAAACGGCTCTAACGATTTCCATCAAATTTTGTATTAAGATACAGTTTTGCTTTTTAAGTTCATCTATAAAGGTGTAATTCCCGAACAAAAGCGATTTTACATAAAAAATAACATTTTTTATTCCCACTTCTTCAGAGCAGTTCTTGTATATATATTCCCGGTATTTCAGAATCGGTTTGGTTAAATTTTTGTATACATGCATATTACTTTCACAGTGTTTTCTCTACTCACTTTTAGGTAACACATTCACATCTGTTTCTCTACCCACTCCTCTATAAACAATTTTCCATAAAAAACCTGATTTTACACCAAAGATCATTTTTATCTCCGCTCTTATAATAAGTCATACCATGTTCTGTGTGTTTGAAATGGAAATACTATTACATTCACACTGTTTTCCCCTCTCAATTTTAGGTAACACATTCACATCTCTTTCTCTGCTCACTCTTCTACAAATGTCATACAATTTTCTGTATGTTTGAAATAGAAATGCGCATATTACATTCACAGTGGTTTATCTACTTACTTTTAGGTAACACATTCACAGTGGTTTCTCTACTCAGTTTTCTTTAAACAATTCATATCATATCACCGCGAAATTCGGCACGTATATGTATTTTTCCTTCAAGAAAGTTTTTATGATAACAATTTTACTACACAATATATTACTTTCAAATGGCTTTCTACTCACTTTTCTTTTACGTAGCACATTCATATATCCCCTGTTTGCCCTTCAACATACAATTCATATAATTGTCTATGATTGAAATATAAATGCAACGGATTACAAAAAAAAATACAAAGCAAAACAAAATTTCACAAAAACAGAGGCGAAAATCGCCGAGCGAAGCTTGGTCACCCGGGTACTAGGTTATGCACGTCACACGTGCACACAGGTAGGAACGGAAGTTATTACAGCATTTTGGAACACATTTTGTATCTTATATTTTTGTCTCATACATGTTACAAAAAATATGCTAAAAACTTTCGAAAGCTATCACAATAATTATACTTGCCTTTGATATTCTACAATGTTAAAAAATCTGATGTTATTTTCACACCATGTTTTGTTCTCAGTATATGACAAAGTATTAAACGCAATGCCAGAATAACTGTGGATATTTTGATTTTGCCCGTATGCATTGCGTTAGGTATAAAACATAGACACAATATTCCGTGTGGTTCGCCCTGCGACAGTTTCATGTGGGTTTATATAAAAACACAGAAGCGCCGTTTGTGACCATGCGAGGTTTCCCTCCGAAAACAGAAAACTATGTCTCATCCTGGAGGGAAGCGCCCAGTTTTATATGCGCATATACTATATGCGCGCACGACAGAAAGGGACCATGTTTTGTATACAGCACCATTCGTGTGCGGAATACACACGAAAACAAAAAATATACCTCTTTTTTATCTCAAATTTAGTCCTCCAAATATGTATAACCAAAGCTAAAGGGGATTTTCAGGGATAATGATAAATTATATCTGGAGTTTCAGGCAGTGTTTCCAACATACAAACAAAAACCTGATGTTCTGCACTCACATGACTTTCTCTACTCTTGTACTAACCATTCTTACTAACTCTTATTGCTATATCTTCTTCGTGTTAGTTGAGATAAACATTTGTACAAATAATCTGATTCCTTATTTCCTTGTAGGTACAAGGGCAATATGAGAATACAATAAGCTTTGAGCGATAGTCAAATCTTTTAAAGCTTTGAGACCCCGGTATAGGGTGGAGCGATTTTCTTCAAAATCTTCGTGTATCGATACCATATCCCTCCATTACGATACTGCAATCTGCACGACCCCTCCCAGGGGAACTAGGGCTCCCAGGGATCATAAAAAATGCACCCCTGAAACACTCCTTCCACTCAGTTGACCTTGCAGACCCGAGAGGGTTGCGTTACGTTAGGTTAGGTTAAGTGTATTGCTCGAGAATGCCGAAGAATAAAAGAAGAATAAAATTAATATTAATGTTAGTATAAATGATATAATACAATAATTTGGTAACAATAATAATAAAATACTTACATATAAAAATAAATAACGATGTTTCATTAGACGAAATTTTAGTTTTCCAAAACTCTCACAAATATTTAAATATTTAAATATTTATCTGGACATAAATTGTTTGTTCTAGCAAGATATTTAGTTTTGTACAGTAAGGTTTGGTCTCTCTCTCTCTCTCTTACAGTTTATGAGTTATTAAAAAGTCATCAAGAGTAAACAAGACTGCATAAGCTATAGCTAGAAAATTCAAGATATACATTTCATTTGTCATAAAAATTTGTCAAAAGTATGGTACTTTAATCAAAATTGTTAGAGCCATTTTCGAGAAAATCAAAATTTTCGAAAAGTTTCCATATTAAGGGTAGTTTAAGACGGAAACCTACAGGAAGAAGAAATATAGGTAGGCTGAGGAGAAGACGGAGAGTACAGTGATATATGAAGCCCGAACAAGCCTGTTGATGATGATGGGTAGAGAAAGTCATGTGAATTTGTAGCATCTTCCGTACCAATGATTTACATAGACATAGGAGGCGAGTGACTTCAGAGCATGTTATTTCCTCTCGTGGTGGTGTGCTGTAAACATCAAACGCAGAATAACCACCCTGCCGTCTTGATTTCTCATCTACATCATCCGCTTCACATGGCACTCTAATACACAAAATCAAAATTAGTTTCACTTTCTCTTTCATATTCCAAACCCACTTACATTCGTGTCACAAGACCAGATATCTTATTTTTTACCAACATTTACTGATAATTTTTCAGCTCCACTCTTGTAACTTTTATTAAACGGCACACTTCACTAATCTTCATTATCCAAATCTCACTATAACCTCACTTTCACGGCATATAAAACACTTTGCTCCCTCGTTTGTGGATTATCTAATCTTTTTATTCACCTTGTTACTCTCGGCGAAATATCCCGTTCTTTCTTTCTCTCGTTCATCTTCTTTGATCCATTAGATATTTCACTCGTCGTTGTTTCTGTGGTTATTCTGGAAATTCACCCTTTTCTCAGTGTTTCCACAGAAGCCAGCAGTCGAAAGTTCCGGGACGTTCTCGAAGCTCTTTGTTCTGCCGCACTCATTGTTGGATGTTTACTCCCCGCGAATGGTGTGAGGTAGTTAGACTTTCGCTCTCCTTTTGGCGCACGCAGGTATGAATAGCTTAATAAACATTGTAAGAGAAAATCATAATTGGTGAACATTTTTCCTTAATAGAGTAATTTTGCGAAGGGGACTTTTTCCTTGAAAGTCTCGTGTCACCTTCTTAGAAGATGGGGAATTAAATTGTTTTGCGTAAGTGTGTAGAGATAAATTAATTATTATATTCACACCCAGTCTCTGACAATGCCATAAGTATCTAGTTTGCTTCACTGGACTCTATCTCTGGTTTCGTAAACTGCAATTAATGCATTCTATTACAGTGTTTTTGTTGTTTCCATTATGCACTGTGCGGTTTGCATGTGGCCAGTGTAATCGAAATACAGCTCTACATAATCCAAACTAAGTAAATTAGAATTATCTGCTGCATCTAGTAATTAACTGTACGACTTTCACAAAGACTGAAATAATTACAGCTGGAACAAGCTGTCAACGGGATTTACAACTTCAAACATTTTAATAAATGAAAACTGTAAATTACACTGGAAAAAGCACAACATTACCCAAGATAAAAATCTGATGTGTTGCACTCACATGACTTTCTCTACTCTTGTACTAACCATTCTTACAAACTCTTCTATCTTCTTCATGTTAGTTAACATAAACATTTGTACAAATTATCTTATTTCTTATTACCTTGTTGGTGCAAGGGAAATATTAGAATATAGTAGGCTTTGTGGGTTAGTCAAATCTTTTAAAGCTTTAGGATTCCATTTCCTGTGCACGATTAACATATACAAAACAGCCAGCCCAGGAATTCAAATGTTTTACTTGCTCAGTTGCTTTATCCCCTAATATTATTTTTTCTTATAGGCTAGGATCCCATAAATGCCATTGTGTGCTCTTCTTGTGAGAAACAAGTTATCAAGTATTAAAAAATTCCAACCAACGCCATCTCTCGAAAAGGCATCATATTACATGTAGAATCATTATCTGAAACTCTGGGGAAACTCGACATTAAATTAAAAAGTGTATTTTCTCTAACTACTAAGCACCCAACTAATTAAAATTATGAGTTTTGGGGTCCTTATTGTAAAAATTAGATTATTACATTTAGAATGAAATAGCTTCGAGGAAAACAAAACGATTAAATGTATTTATCCTTAAAGCTGGACACACTCACACACTCTTAACTGGCTAAACATTTTGCACAATTCGGAACTCTGTTTTTCCTTCTTTATTACTTTCTCTCCTGGTAAGTAGAGGAAGTATTGTATTCCATCCAAATATTCGAGGTCGAAATTTCACCAGATATGTTTCGAGACCCCCTGAATCCAAAAAAACGGCATTTTTAGAAAAAGGTCCGTGTGTGTGTCTGTCAGTCTGTGGACAGCATAATTAAAAAATGAAAATTTGGTTAAAAACCAAACTCGGTATTTAAGTTTAACATGCTTCAAGGATACGACGGGAAAATTTTGATGAAAATAGCACCATCCTAAACTACCCTTTATAAAATTTTCGAAACATTTTCCATTAAAGGATAGTTTAGTGTGGAGCAATTTTCTCCAAAATCTTCGTGTCGCATCGTAAACTGCCACTGCAACAGAAATACAAGTGTGGCAGAGAATGCGTATAGTGTAAGGAGCTAAATCCAGCCTCGCCTCTGTGTTGTGTATACGGTGTTGTTTCAGAAACTTTCTGTTGACACGAAACAGCTGAGAACACTATTGCGGAGATTCCAATTCTCCCAGAACACAATCGTCACTTGCCCGTGTTGTATTTGCTGAAAATCGCTTGGTTTGGTTTCGCGACCAGCTATAAACATCAAAGCCCTTTGCATTAGGATGTATAGCGTGTGGCAAGATGTTGAAGCGTCTACTAGGAGGACCTCAATTACCTTAGCGATCTGCTAACACACACACAGAGACCTCTCTGATCTATGGCAGACGGACGGCCGGGCCAGTGTTTACCCTTTCCTCCACTGTTGGCACACAAACATCCCACATACAAACACTGTCTCTCAGCACCAGCCGCCACTGATGCATTAACGTGTTGAACTAGCCCAGTTGCTAATAATAACTTTCCTCCAAACGAACTGGCCACCTACTAAATATGTTAATGTGCGAATAATGTCAACAACTGCATGCAATCTATGAAACCAAACATGGCATAAAACTCTCGCTCCACTATACGCTACTCATAGAAAAACTATAGGTGCATAAAATTATCTGAGCATGCGCACGAAGCAACAGAGAATAATTAACAGGCGCGAAGTACCCTATACCCAACTTCAATAATTTTTTAGTTTCTTTACTGGTAAGTTTTAGAAAAAGGTCCGTGTGTGTGTGTTTGTGCGTGTGTGTGTGTGTGTGTGTGTGTGTGTGTGTGTGCGCGCGCGCTTCCTCGTGTCTATAGACGGCATAACTCAAAACCGAAAAGGCGGATAAAAACCAAAGTTGGTATCTAAGTTTAATGTCTTTGAAGGATGTGACACGAAGATTTTTAAGAAAATAGCCCCACCCTAAACTACCCCTTACATGCACAATTTTTCAAATTTTTTATTTTCTTAAAAATGACTAACAATTTTGATTAAAATACCACATGTTTGAGATATATTTATGGCAAACGAAATGCATTTTTTGAATTTTCTGGCTATAGCCTATGTAGTCCAGTTTAGTCTGGATGACTTTTGAATAACTCGTAAGCCGTAAGAGATAGACAAATTCTTAATATACAAAAAATGTAGATCTCACTAAAACAGACAATTTATGTCTCAATAAATTTTATTGTAGAGTGAACTATTTCTAAGATATTCTTTGTTACTTCTGTCAGTTTAACTTTAGTGAAATGGAACATCGCTGTTCATTATTAATATGTTAAGCGTGCAAAGAGAACGGTATCTCAAAGATTTAAAAGATCTGACTATGGCACAAAGTCTACTGTATGCTAATATTCCCCTTGTAGCTACAAGGAAATAAGCAATAAGATAATTTGTACAAATGTTTATCTCAACTAACACGAAGAAGATATAGGAATAAGGGTTTGTGCCTTAAGGAAATCGAAAAATCACACTATTTACCATTTCGACTCCCCTGAACTAGATTTGCAGTTTAAAGGTTTCGGCAATATATCAAAATTTATTTTCGGGTTGGAATATGATGGTTTCTCCACTACGGAAAGTAAAAGTTTCTGTTCAAACAAGGTGAATATTTCAGAATCATCAAAATGCGCAGGTTCTGTCTAAACAGTTTTATTCCATATCACAATCCTCTGGAGGTTCGTCGAATTCTTTAATTCCGGAAGTCCATGGGCAATGCCAACATTTGCACAGCGAGCTTCAACCGCATTTCCGCTGGATTTCGTATTATGTCTCCAATATGGTTTGGGAAATGGACGTAGACCTCGCTTTTGGAAATCTAACAGAGTAATTTGTGTTGAAATTGCTCTGTCAAACTTGGAATTATTCCATACTGGTTCAATTTCGGGACTAGTGTTCACATATGCAAGGAAATAATGAAACAACCAAGTTTGTCGAGTTAGCTAAACGCTGAATTTGACAGCAGCAGGGAAAGTGCAAATGTTTGCAATGGGCGTTCAATTTACTTGACATTCATATCCACGCAGGCCCGTCTAATACAATGGAATAATGTGGCTGGCAAATCTTCTAAAACTTCTGCACGTATTTCTAAGGTGTTTTATAAAAGCAGAGCTTTGGTGGGTTCAAATGTACCAATGTTTATGGAACAGTCGGTTTTCATAATGTCACTTCCATCTATAGCACAGAGCTGAGTCATTTTACACGTGCGCCGTCATAAATTGAGTGACTAATTTTGAGTGATTCTCTTTTGGCCTAAGTTACCAGAGGTCAACCAAATTCTGCGCGTCTACTCTCAAGGTGGGTACCGACACGAAGATTTTAAAGAAAATAGCCCCACCCTAAATTACCCTTTAAATGGAAGATTTTTCGAAAATTTTGATTTTGTTGAAAATGGCTTTAATGATTTTGATTAAAATGTCATATGTTTGAGATGTTTTTATGACAAATGAAATGTATATCTTGAATTTTTTGGCTATAACCCCTGTAGTCGTATTTACTCTGGATGAATTTTGCATAACTGGTAAACCGTTAGAGATACACCAAATCATACTATACAAAAAATATAGATCTTGCTAAAACACACAATTTATGTCTGAATAAATTTTCTTGTAGGTTGAACCATTTCGGAGATATTCCTTTTTATGTGTGTGTGTTTCGGAAAACTTAAAACTTTCGTGTCGGTCTGGGTGGCTCAGTTGGCTAGACGCTGGCCTACTGTTCCTAAGGTCGCGGGTTTAAATCCGGCCCAGGCCGATGGTTTTTAAGTGTGCTTAAAAACGACAGCTCCATGTCAGTAGATTTACTGGCATGTAAAAGAACTCCTGCGGGACAAAATTCCGGCACACCGGCGACGCTGATGTGATCCTGGCAATTGATAACGTCGTTAAACAGCAAAATAATTTTTAATTTTTTAAAACTTTCGTGAAATGGAACATCGTTGTTCATTTTTTTATATGTTAAGTGTGTAAACAGAACGAGATATCAAAGGTTTAAAAGATTTGACTATCGCTCAAAGCCTACTGTATTCCTATATTTCTCTTGTACCTACAATAAGATAATTTGTACAAATGTTTATCTCAACTAACACGAAGAAGATATAGGAATAAGAGTGGTTAGTACAAGAGTAGAGAAAGTCATGTGAGTGCAATGCATATTTCTGTAGTGTTTAACAGCCACTTTTACTACTACGGCACCACAGGCGGTGACACTGATGATGCATGGAATGAAGATGGAGCACCGTTATGGGGAAAACGCGCCCCAGCGCCGCTTCGTCCAGCGATAGTCGCACATGCGGTTGCCTGGGATCGAACCAGGGCCGCTTTGGTGAGCACTCCCCTACGGACTTCCTTACTATACGCAGTAGAGAAAATAAAAGTAAAAAATCCCATAAAAATGGGGTATTTGCTCTGATTTTTAACAGAAGAACGGTGTAGGGTGTTGTTAGGGAGTGCTTTGGGGTGGTAATTGTTGTGAAGAGAAAATCTGACAAGGTTGATCCTGTTTGAACGAAACACGGCACTTCAGTCAGTGATGCAGCCAGTTGACCGATAATAGCAGCCGCTAACAAAGGTGACAGAATTACCATCATTCAGTGTCGTGGTCCATTGCTTATAGCACGAGCAGATTACACAGAGATTACATAACCTGAGATAACTGATTACCTGAAAATGCTTTCAATGCAAGAGTTACGGCGAGATTCTTGGATCAATCCGATTAATGCAGTGTGTGTGTGTGTGTGTGTGTGTGTGTGTGTGTGTGTGTGTGCGTGTGTGTGTGTGTGTGTGTGTGCGTGTGTGTGTGTGTGTGTGTGTGTGTCGGTCTGCGTGTCAGTCACACTGTGGATACCATAATTCAAAGACTCTTGTACTAACCATTCTTACAAACTCTTATTCCTATATCTTCTTCGTGTTAGTTTCTCGAAACTCACACACATAACAAGGAATATCTCTGAAATGGTTCACCCTACAAGAAAATTTATTGAGACATAAATTGTATATTTTAGCAAGATCTACAGTTTTTGTATAGTATAATTTGGTCTATCTCTAACGGTTTATGAGTTATGCAAAAGTCGTCCAGAGTAAATACGACTACAGGGGCTATAGCCAGAAAATTCAAGATATACATTTCATTTGTCAGAAAAATATCTCAAACATATGACATTTTAATTAAAATCCTGAGAGTCATTTACAAGAAAATAAAAATTTTCGAAAAAAATTTCCATGTAAAGGGTAGTTTAGGGTGGGGCTATTTTATTCAAAATCTTCGTGTCGCATCCTTGAAAGACATTAAACTTAAATACCAACTTTGGTTTTTAACCGAGTTTTAGTTTTTGAGCTATGCTGTCCACAGGCTGACAGACTGACAGACACACAGACACACACACACACACGGACCTTTTTCAAAAATTCTTTTTTTGGATTCAGGGGGCCTCAAAACATGTATTTCCGGTGAAATCTCGACTTCGAATTTTTGGGTGGAATACAATACTTCCCCTACTTACCAGTAGAGAAAGTAAAAATGATTTCGATGTTTCACCCTTAGATGACAGTATGGAGTTAAGTGGGCTATATCTGTCTCTGTCTAGCGCATACAAGTTGTCATTAGCCTCGTCCTTTTCTACATGTTTCAGGTTAGAACACATTATCCTATGCCGAATTTATTTCTCTATCAGGTTATATCCTTTTTAGAGTCATTACACATGTATATAGGCCCAAATTTTTACAGAAAACGTTCTCTCGGTAAAAGTTCGATATTTGCTGTTTCTATGCTCATCGCGCACTAACTAACAACTAACTCGTAGAATATGGTTATATTTGTTTCTTAACTAGAGTAAACTGGGGCTGCTATCTACCTACTTTGAATTCTCTATGTTTACTCGGTCAAGTGCTACAATTTTTTAAATTAAATGTTTTGGGATAATTTTACGTATGTGCACTGCAAAACTCACGCAGTGTGAAACTTTTTTTATTATTGAGTTTACATCGGGGACCAAGCGAGAGCAAATGTTGAGGAGGGTTAGATATATTTTTAAAAATAAAGCACAGGCCTGTAACCTCTTTCCTTCATCGTGTAAGGCAAACAAAGGTATTCTTTCTTTCTTTCTTCACGTGCAGTGACTCACATATGAAAGCTGTTCACCCAGACTCTGCTACATTTATATCTCTGATGGAATTTCTACCATCGTGAACATTAGTTGCCCCATAAATATATTCCTAGACCAAAACAAAGCGTGAAAATGTGTACACATGCGGCAAGCAGGGTTCGAGTGGTTTAACACAATGGTTTGCTCAAAATCTCACATTTGCCAAAGCAAGGAAGATTTATCTTTCCTCTTCAACATGTGTAAACACGTATTTACACACGCAAACATGCATCTCTTTTTCTGGTACAGCAAATTTGTGTGGTAGGAGTAAATATCGGATAAACGGGGCAAAAATATATACTTGGCCTGAATGTTAACAACGCTGTGTGGTTATTGAGAATAATTTGCCCGTGTCTGTCACTGAAGGAGTCGAGGGAAATTTTATTTTATTGGCTGCAACACTTCTTTTCTCTCCGCAGGGAAAAACACGCCAATCCTAATTATTTAAATACTGTGCGGAAGTTCAATAAGCACATTTTGTATACAAAAAGGTGACATAAGCTAACTGGGATATTGTTGTAAGCGAGTTTACACAGATTTATGCACTTACAACAACGGCAATAATAGGAATAATAATAATAACAATAATATCCTTTAATACCTATATGATACCAATGGTATCTCCTAAGAGAGTTGTTCAATTTACATCTCCCACATTTGAGTTAAGAATGTGGAATCACCCTGTATTTGTCTTTGATAGTTTAGTCCGCGCATTTAGTTCTCTCCTTCTCTTTGTTCCAAAATCGTTGCTATATTTGTCCAGTGGTTGTTGTTGAACCTTACTATTTGACTTGCCCATCTTCATTTCGCTACTTAGGACGTTCTTCTTGTTTCTGGGTTTCCTATCCCGTGTGTTATTTATATTTGTACTATTTTGCTGTCTATCATTCTCCAGGTAATTTGTAATAATTTCTTCTATTGCTACGAATGAGCAGCAAGATTGATATTTTCATAAGGAATGCTAAGGGAGTATGTGCGCAAGCATATAATTGCATTATACACGGTGTTCATTTTTACTTTCTCTACTGGTAAGTAGGGGAAGTATTGTATTCCACCCAAAAAATCTATGTCGACATTTCATCGGAAATATACGTTTTGAGGACCCCTCAAAAAAAGTTTAGAAAAAGGTCTGTGTGTGTCAGTCTGTGGACAGCATAGCTCAAAAATGAAAACTCGGTTAGAAACCAAAGTTGGTATTTAAGTTTAATGTCTTTCAAGGATGCGACACGAAGATTTTGAAGAAAATAGCCCCACCCTAAACTAGCCTTTACGTGGAAGATTTTTCGAAAATTTTGATTTTCTTGAAAATAGCTCTAACAATTTTGATAAAAATGTCATATGTTTTAGATATTTTTTATGACAAATGAAATGTATATCTTGAATGTTCTGACTATAGCCCCTGTAGTCATATTTACTCTGGACGACTTTTGCATAACAGGTAAACCGTTAGAGATAGACCAAATTATACTGCACAAAAAATGTAGATTTTGCTAAAATACACAATTTATGTCTCAATAAATTTTCCTGTAGGGTGAACAATTTCGGAGATATTTGTTGTTATGTGTGTGAGTTTCGGTAAACTTAGAACTTTTCTGAAATGGTTCATCGTGGTTCATTTTTTTATATGTTAAGCGTGCAAAGAGAACGGAATCTCAAAGCTTTAAAAGATTTGACTATCGCTCAAAGTCTAATGTATTGTAATATTCTCCTTGTACCTACAAGGAAATAAGCAATAAGATAAGTTGTACAAATGTTTATCTCAACTAACACGAAGAAGATATAGGAATAAGAGTTTGTAAGAATGGTTAGTACAAGAGTAGAGAAAGTCATGTGAGTGCAACACATAAGATTTTTAAAAACTATATGTGCTATGTTTTAGTGGGTACCTGTGCATGCATATTGATGTTCAGGTTTTCTCTGTTTATCATATTAGTAAGGCTGATGTACAAAATTTCACAACAGCTCTGCCAACAGACTGCAATTTCACTTAGTGAAACGCATGTATGGTATACACAAATAACATTTTTTGCGAAAAGGCGTGTATATTTCAAACAAGCCAATACATATTCCTGTTTGTTTTCACCTTCATCTTGTGATATTTATTCATAATTAGAATGAAGCGGAAAGATTGATTGATTTTTCAGTACAAATAACTATTCCTAGAAGCAAAGAGGTTTAATTAAGTACTTTCTTCTGTGTAATATTCATTTCAATACAGTTTTTAATTGTTTCATTTCGATAGCCTTGACCTTAGAACCAACTGATAATATTGCCCACTGAACTGAAGTTCATATATACAGGGTGTTGCAAAAACACAGACAACGCTTAGTACTTTGTGAGGGATAGCAAATTTCACCTAGGAGTGTTGTGATGTTGTAGTTACAGAACAAAGGGGTTCAGAGTGACAGTTCTGTGTGTAAAACAGTACTTTACAGGATGATTGAATGAAACATAAATAGGTTCTTAAAGAAGCATTTTTCGTTTCATTGGGTCACATGTCCCCACTTATTCTTACGGGAATAACGCTCGAGGAATTATCACTTTAGACCAAAAAAGGCTATCAAGGTGTTTTAAAAAATATAGAAAATGTAGAAAACGATAAATGGGAGAAGGACGGAATAGTTGAAAACATTGTCTGCTTTTGCAAACTAAATATACTGCAGAAAATCAAAATAATCTTTGAATTGTGTTATTTTGAGCGAGTTCTTTGCTTTCATCTAGCGTGAATACAGACTCCAAGGTTCACGCTACTAGCGTACTGGCTCGCTGTTCTTCTACCAGGAACTATGAGCTGGTGAACTAACTTTAGGTATAATAAAACTTATGACTAGGTAATATGTCTGTCTGTCTGTCTGTCTGTCTGCCTACCTGTCTGTAGGCCCGTTTGTCTCCCCAATAGGTTACTCTGTTACAAAAGAGATTACACAAACTCTACCAAAAGGCGATAAGAAATGAAATGAACAATCTCATTCATCATTCATTACATTATATAATATTCCTTGGAGCTTTGTTATACGTATTTACACTGGGTTTGTATTTTGTATTCATTACTACATACATACATACAAGATGAAAGCAGAAATCGTCAAAGCTGTGCTGAAAACGCTTGCCGGTTGTACGCTGCTCTGGGGCATTACCCAGTTGATGGACAGACGGGGGGGGGGGGGGGGGGGGCGTATGCTCACATCGTATAAAGCGGATTACCCCTGTGTTCCACGTCGACCCTTTTGTTCAGTCCTCCCTGCTCAAAAACTATTTTTGTTATGGAGTTTATAAATACAATACACGTTCAGGTCTATATTTTTGTTATATCCTTAGGGAGAAATATTAATATTTGCAAATACGCACGAAACTCCATGCCGAAAGGAAAATATTTAATATTTCCGTTATATTGTTTCATTTCTTGTTAATATGCTTATGAGCATATGACACAACATTTTGAAAATCACATCAAAGCAAGATCTACATTTTGTGTGTACTGTATGTCCAGCACAAGAAGGCGAGGCTTAGGAATGTGTAACGCAATCATGTTTTGCTTCCCGCACGTGTTTATGTCTAGTTTCCGAGTATGATAAGGATGCTAGGTTCGTTTAAAATACACAGTGTTGTCACATAACTCACCTAGAAGTCCAGTTGTCGTGCAAGATCCGAGTTGGAGAAGTCGTCACCTTCGCTGCTGTCACTACCGCTCTCTGGATCTTCGTCAGACCTCCTAGTGATATAATAAAATTGTCTATTGCATCTTCCACTAGCCCATCCTTTTGCCTGAACTCATCCTCAAGTTTCTTAACGTGCCTAACATAGCCCTCCCAATCAGCTGTTGTAACAGAGTTCACTGCACCTGCTGTAGATTTCTTTCTTAAATGTAGATCACCGCTTACATTATGCTCTCTCTCTCTCTTACATGTCGTTTTATTGTTGCCCATGCCAATTCTATAGCGTTCAACTCGCACATATAAGGAGGTAATCTAAGAACCGTATGCCCATGCATTTCTATTATTCTGTCGATGTGGTATATTTTTTCCTTTGGTTTATGTATTTGAATTAAATCAAACAAGTCGGTCTTTCGCATTGCAGCAGAATATGAAATATTGTTCTCCAACCATTATACCATTTCTTGCTTTACAGCATATTTTGACGGAGGCTTATTTTCTTGTACACTGTGGTATGTAGCATTACCAAGCACGATGACACTATTGGAGGGTATATTAGGTAACAGTTTCTCCTCCAACCATTTCTGGAAATTTTCTCCATTCATTTGGCCATGATAATCGCCGCTAGCAAGTCCAGCTTTGAATATCAAAGAAGCTCCGGGTATGAAACCTTCGTTGCTGCCTGCATTTACAAGAATCAGGCGGTTCGAAGAGCTAGTGTTTGTCGTAATCCCGTAGATATCATCACTCTGCCAGCACTTCCCAAATGTCAAATTATTGTCCATCCAGGACTCATCAATGTAAATGATACTTCTCCCAGCATTTCTGTATCCATTTATAGCTCTTAGGTATTTAGCTCTCCAGTTAACTATATCTGGACGTTCAATAAGTAATTTTCTCTTACTTCCACATCGCTTCCATTTGAAACCCATATCGTGCAATAGCTTCCACAGAGTTTCTCTTCCCCAAGGAAAATTTATTTTGTCCCTAATTGCTGCAAGTAGCTTCAGTACAGTGGGCACTTGTTTTTTAGCCAAATAAAAGTCTCGAATTACGTTTTTAATTACTGTTCTATCAAAGTCATCACAATGAAATTTGCATTCCTCGGCCTTTGGTCTCTTTTTCCCCGGAGTATGAAGTGATTTTTCACCAGCTTTAACACCGTCTCTTCTTATTCTTGTTACACTATGTTACGATATCCCACAATAATTTGCCACACGTAAATTTCTTTGTGATAATAAACATTTCAATTGTCCTGATTTCGCTTCTTCGTCACATACCTCTTATCACTTTTCTAATTACCTCCCTTGCTTCACTGTGAATACTTCGTCCCTTCTTTCGAACTGCAGCCATATGTAAATACGAGTTAAGTCAAGAATAAAACTAACAAAATACAAGTATATAACTGTAGCGCCGTAGCGCGAGAGCCAAATAATGCATAATACTAAAAAATCTCTGCACCTGTAATACTGCAAAGCGCATTAGATCTGGCAACGTGGGTGACTCATATGCATTATCATGCACTCATTTCCTAGTAAACAGATACGCTACCGGAGCAGATAAACAATTGAAGCCCCCTCTGCTCTTCATTCCCCTCTAGCCTTCCTGTCGTGGGCATACAGTAGTATGTTTTGATCTATTTCTAAGGGCTTATCAGTTAAACAAAAATAGTCCACACTAAATACGACTACAGGGCCAATAGCCAGAAATTTCAAGATAAACATTTCATTTGTCACAAAAATGTCTCAAACATATGGCATGTTACCTTAGGGTACTTTAGGGTGGAACAATTTTCTTCAAAGTCCTGGTGTCGCATCGTTAAAAGATATTAAATTTAAATGTCAACTTCGGTTTTTGATCGAATTTTCGTTTTTGAGTTATGCTGTTCACAGACTGACAGACACACATGGATCTCTTTATAAAAATGCTTTTTCAGGATTCAGGAGGCCTCAAAACATACATTTCCAGCGAAATCTCGATATCGAATTTTTGGGTGGAATACAACATTTCCTCTACTTACTATTCGTAGAAGAGAAAGTAAAACAATTATAAGGATTCCCATTTGAGAAAATTAAAAAGCTTTGTTATATAACTAAAAATAATAAACAATTTCTCAGAAATAGCTAAGACAACTTTTTGAAATATTGTGTGCTTTAAGGATATCGATATTTTATGGCACTGCACGTGTTGTATCCAAACAACTTTCGTCACTCGGCAAAAGAATTTGAAGTGAATGAGGCAAGTTCAATCGCGACTTCTCCTCTCGTGCCCATACCTGTTTTATGGGTTGTAAAATGCTACCTGTCCCTTTCGGAACATAGAGGAGCCCTTGGGCTCGGTTCGTCTCCATCAGCTCATCCAAAGATGACGCAATCGGGCCGTAGCCTGAGTTTCGCGCAAGCCTCGGACACCAGCATGGTGACGTCAGAATAGACTCTCCTCAGTGCGCGAAGTAAGTAGGTCACCGGCAAAAAACTAATACCTATTCCTTTTGCCCAGAAGTCTCTTTGTTAGGCTTCGAGGTTCTTTTATATGGCGTTCAACACGCTCACTTCCTCTGTACATGTTATTTTCCCCAATGACAGAATATCACATAATCATTAAGTTTACTATTAAGATAAAAATACAAATTATGTGTGAATAATATGCACGTTAGGCCAGTGTTATCATTTCAGAACGTAACGTTTTATCATCATTTTGTTATACAAACATGTGAACAAATTCTTGAATATAAGGGTTATTGCCTTTGTTTAACTTTTTTAACAAGAACATATGCGGGTAGTTTAAATTTACATACATCACGCTGATTATTTTACTGTTATTGCTCTAATGAATACAAATACAAACTTTCTTTGTTTTCAAGTACAGCATATTAATGTTAATACTATTTTTAAAGAAAAAATACATACAATTTCAGAAGAACATGTTGTATTTTAATGAAAAAGGCTATATATTAATATTAATCAATTTTTCTACTAAGCTGTCCTCATACGACGGCAACAGCCGTTAATGGGTTGATTATCTTTCCTAGTATACCCCAATAAAACTCATTGGTGGGGAAAGTCGGCCACGAGAATCGCACCCACGACCTCTCGAGTGCGCTAGGCTACGCGTCTAGGTAACAAATACTGTGACAAGACCCTTATATGTTACAATAGAACAGAGCTTAGTAAGTAACGAGAAATATTGCCAAGGACAAGTTTATTTCAAGTTCGTGTAACCGGGCCTTAATCCTAATTTGAATTTTCACTCTGTTAAAGCATCAAATCTTTAAAGGGACCACCAACCCCAAAATAAAGTGTCAGTGGATAAGGCAGCCAGACAGGGGACAGATGTCATCTTGGAATCATTGTAACCCTTCCCTCGCTACCCTTTCTCTTATTCGGTCTTCCTTCACTTTACAATTATACAAAATGAAACGCTCTGACACCGCCTCATTAATAATTGTTATGAATTTCTCCCGAGAGGAATTCTGTTTGTAGTTTCGTGAACACATTAAGAAAGATTCGTTTTTCATAACCATAAGAGATAGACCGAATCTTACTATGCAAAAAAATGTAATTTCATTAAAAGACATTTGTGTTAAATGAACTATTTCGGCGTTACCTATTGCTAGTTATCTGTCAGAATTTTGCAGACGTCCTCAAATGGAAGTTCGTTATTCATTTTACGTTCTCTACTGGTAAGTAGGGGAAGTATTGTATTCCACCCAAAAATTTGATGTCGAGATTTCACCGGAAATACATGTTTTGTGTCCCCCTGAATCCAAAAAAAAGCATTTTTAGAGAAAGGTCCGTGTGTGTATCTGTGTGTGTGTCAGTCTGTGGACAGCATAACTCAAAAATGAAAAGTCGGTTAAAAACCAAAGTTGGTATTTAAGTTTAAAGTCTTTCAAGGATGTGATACGAAGATTTTGAAGAAAATAGCCTCACCCTAAACTACCCTTTACATGGAAGATTTTTCGAAAATTTTGATTTTCTTGAAAATGGCTCTAACGATTTTGATTAAAATGTCATATGTTTGAGATATTTTATGACAAATGAAATGTATATCTTGAATTTTCTGGCTATAGCTCCTATAGTCGTATTTACTCTGGACGACTTTTGCATAACTGGTAAACCGTTAGAGATAGACGAAATCATGCTATACAAAAAATGTAGATCTTGCTAAAATACACAATTTATGTCTGAATAAATTTCCTTGTAGGGTGAGCCATTTTGGAGACATTCATTTTTATTTGTGTCCGTGGACCAGTTGGTTCTTCTACGTACAAGAGATGGCGAAAAGCTTCGAACGCAATTGTGTCCGGGTGTTTTCGCTGTTAATTAAGAGAATGTCAGCAGGACAGTATATTTGCACACGTGGCAACTCTTAGAAACGGGGGTTCAGGTTGGTCAGGGTTGTGGCAATGCCGGAGGATGCACAGGAGGTCTGTAAAGGTACGGAGAGTGAGGAGGTGCAGGAACTGAAGACGGTGTTTTGGTGGATAAGGCAGTTCCGCCTTCCGATCTCATGTGAGTAGACTGTGGACATAAGGTTCATTGGTAGGATTTTGGCTATTCTGCTGCCCGCCCAGCAAAGCTCTTTGACAGGCTGATGAATTTTCCCCTCCTGTCCTCACTTGGGGTGCTGAGTGAAATTGCACGGCAGGCAGACCTGCGGGCGTGGCGTGGCGCGGAACGCATTCCGCCCGACCGACCCCTTGCAACAACCTTTTTCTTTAGGGCCCAGCACCGGCCATTAATAGGGCCAGAGGTTACGGCATTTGAGGAAATTCGAGGTGCGCATCGGGTATTTCTTACACCGGCACAACTCCTGAAGCAAACCACGTCTCTCTGCCATTCACCGTTCTACAACTTTTTTCCAATGGCCCGGAGACCCACCAAGTGGGTACTCATTCGAGCTTTCCAGGGATGAGGATCACGAATATGTAGGTGCCATCCTACCACCCCCCGTGGGGACGGAGATCCCTAACAATGAACCTTACATTTTGAGATGCGACCAGGCCGAGCTGTGTGCCGCGCAGACTTTGCCCGGGTGCTCCTTCTAGCGAAAACCGCGTCGCTCTGACCCGCAGCGCCGCTTACGGATGAACCGCCGCCGATTTCTCAAATTGGCGCTAGAGCACTGCGCTTGGGCTCAAACGAAGCGTCTTGGCGAGCACTTTGTGCAAACATCATCGAGAAGAAGAGGTATTCCGAGAACATTCCCATAAAATTCCAGGTATGACTTGAAAATGGCTCTAACCATTTTGATTAAAATATCATAAGCTCTCTTAGGGACGCACCAGACGACACCTCGAACGTTAAGCTATCATAACTCGTTACATCATGAACTCCACTTTGACACCAACACTTATTTTCAACATAGCTCTTAAACCTGCGCTCCGATTTTGACGAACGAACTAGTGAATTAAAGCCCTCTTAGAGACGCACCAGACGACACTTAGAGGCTTAGATCCGGGAAGTGCGGGAAGGTTTAAGGAATCTGACTACAAGACTACAAAGCCCTCGAGGAGTATTACCAGAATCGGTGGTACGAATTGGTGGAAATCGCTCGGTTCAAAAGTTGGACATTTTTCGCTATCTTACGAGATCTATAAAACGGAGCGGTTGGCAGGTTTAAGGAATCTTGACTACGGGGCCTGGTCTGAATTCGATCCCCACCTACGACTCGACCTTGAAGGGATTTTCCGTCTGTGGAGGGACCGCGCGGCGCGCTGGGGAGTTGGGCCTCGGTGCAGGGGCAGTGCTCCGGCACCTGGACCTATACTCCGAATTTGGCGGCTCCAGCTCGATTAGGGCGGCGGTGGCGGATTTTTCGGAAAAAATTCGGGTTTGCGGCCGAACGGCGGTAGATGGGGCCAAAGTGGAGCTGGCTCCATTTTCTGGCAAGACTCCGGTCTCACTTCGCCTCTTCCTCCCTCCTGGGGGAGGGGGGGTGGTAGCCCGAAATAGATCCATATCGGGGTCGCAGTGGTTCGAGGTGTCCCCCTCCGCTACACACACGCGCAACACATCACAATTTCAAATTTCAAGTTGTGTTATAGGCTTTTTTTAATGTTTTAGTTTATCAAAGACCTAGCCCCTGTTTGTGTAATAATACTTCAAGTTTAATTAATTATTAGGCTTATCTATATAATCTCATGTTATCATATAATATGAACAGACACAAAAAAGTTTAATGAAGGGAACAAATAATGACGTAATGTGCTATTAGAATAACAGGTTACCTAGATACGTGTAGTGAGATGTAACATTTTAACTTAATTAGTTTTTCAACGGCTGTACAAATGTAATCCCTAGTAAATCAATTAGTTTCAACATGCACCGCAACTATCGAATAAAAACCTAACATTTAGCAATTGAAAATTACCCATAAGCACTTCACCAGTGTTTTTTACCAAAATGTTCGATGTTGAGTGTGTCTGTGTATGTGTGCGTGTGGGTGTGTGTGTGTGTGTGTGTATGTGTATGTGTGTGTGTGTCTGTGTCTCTGGACATCATAACTCAAACACGAAAATTAGTTTAGCAAACCAAAGTTGGTATTTAAGTTTAATGTCTTTCAAGGATGCGACACGAAGATTTTGAAGAAAATAGCCCCACCCTAAACTACCCTTTACATGGAAAATTTTTCGAAAATTTTGATTTTATTGAAAATGGCTCCAACGATTTTGATTAAAAATTAAATTATTTTCTTGTTTAACGACGCTGTCAATTGCCAGGATCACTCAAAATGCCATAGGGCGCTGATGACCTAGAAGTTGAGCGCCCTTAAACCAAATCAAATTCAAAATTAAAATGCCATATATTATTATTATTATTATTATTATTATTATTATTATTATTATTATTATTATTATTATTATTATTATTATTATTATTATTATTATTATTATTATTATTATTATTATTATTATTATTATTATTATTATTATTATTATTATTATTATTATTATTATTATTATTATTATTATTATTATTATTATTATTATTATTATTATTATTATTATTATTATTATTATTATTATTATTATTATTATTATTATTATTATTATTATTATTATTATTATTATTATTATTATTATTATTATTATTATTATTATTATTATTATTATTATTATTATTATTATTATTATTATTATTATTATTATTATTATTATTATTATTATTATTATTATTATTATTATTATTATTATTATTATTATTATTATTATTATTATTATTATTATTATTATTATTATTATTATTATTATTATTATTATTATTATTATTATTATTATTATTATTATTATTATTATTATTATTATTATTATTATTATTATTATTATTATTATTATTATTATTATTATTATTATTATTATTATTATTATTATTATTATTATTATTATTATTATTATTATTATTATTATTATTATTATTATTATTATTATTATTATTATTATTATTATTATTATTATTATTATTATTATTATTATTATTATTATTATTAATGTGAATAGGATTTTTTCTGCTAAGACGCAACTTTGGCACACAAGCTCTGTTATATTCTTGCGTTTTACTAATTTGACTTGTTCAACTTAGGATTTCTGTGCTTGAGTTGTGAAATCATCAAGTATAAATGCACACCTTAAAGTTTAGGGTAATACAGCAGTATATTTCTAGCACAAATTTTATTTTTTGGTATCTCGTTCTCTCCCCCTCACCTCTCTTAATGCTTTTAGCTGTTCTTTGTTAACTTCAAACGACTGTGGAAGCACGCTGTGCCATTTATTAAAGCTATGAAATAGCTAATTGAAGGAAGGAAGTGCAGGACAAAGGAAACAACGGATACGTATAAGGCAAGAAGCTATATTCATCACAAGGGCTGGCTGGCTGGCTGGTTCCTCTTCACAAGAATCATTGTGTCAAGTAGCTGAGCTTTCATTCATTCATTCAGCTGAATAAAATTGCACTCATAATAATGTATGTACTATAGGCTTTTGTTCTAGAATAACAGTCAACTGTTGCGTAACAAACATGGCGGTTTTGTAACACTCATACATGTAATGGAAAAAGGGAAATACGTATACAAACTATATTGAAAGGGATCTAACAGACAAAAAACAGTATGAAGACATACTATAAAAAATCTGATGTGTTGCACTCACATGACTTTCTCTACTCTTGTACTAACCATTCTTACAAACTCTTATTCCTATATCTTCTTCATGTTAATTGAGATAAACATTTGTACAAATTATCTTATTGCTTATTTCCTTGTAGGTACAAGGGGAATATTGGAATACAGTAGGCTTTGTGCGATAGTCAAACCTTTCAAAGCTTTGAGATTCCGTTCTCTTTATACACGTAACATATAAAAAAATGAACAATGATGACCCATTTCACGAAAGTTCCAAGTTTTCCGAAACTCACATACATAACAAGGTATATCTCGGAAATGGTTCACCCTACAAGAAAATTTATTGAGACATAAATTGTGTATTTTAGCAAGATCTACATTTTTTGTATAGTATAATTTGGTCTCACTATAACGGTTTACCAGTTATGCAAAAGTCGTCCAGAGTAAATACGACTACAGGGGCTATAGCCAGAAAATTCAAGATATACATTTCATTTGTCATAACAATATCTCAAACGTGTGACATTTTAATCAAAATCTATGGAGCCATTTTCAAGAAAATCAAAATTTTCGAAAAATTTTCCATGTAAAGGGTAGTTTAGGGTGGGGCTATTTTCTTCAAAATCTTCGTGTCACATCCTTGAACGACATTAAACTTGAATACCAACTTTGGTTTTTAACCGACTTTTCGTTTTTGAGCTATGCTGTCCACAGACTGACAGACTGACAAACACACACAGACACACAGACACACACACGGACCTTTTTCTAAAATGCTGTTTTTGGATTCAGGGGGCCTCAAAACATGTATTTCCTGTGAAATGTCGACTTCGAATTTTTGGGTGGAATACAATACTTCCCCTACTTACAAGTACAGAAAGTAAAAATAAAACATGCCTTTAAGTTGGGAAAATAAGAGGGAAAACCTATTTTATCTGGAGGTTATGGGCCTTATTACTAAAGTCCCATGTTTAGACATTTATAACAACCAAACTACGTGTAACAAATATCTCATATGTTGCATTCACATGACATTCTCTGTTCACTCATCTAGAAAGTGTATTCCCATATTCTCCTTGTGCCTACAAGGAAATATGCAATAATTTCTGCAAATGTTTATCTCAACTAACACGAAGAAGATATAGGAATAAGAGTTTGTAAGAATGGTTAGTAGAAGAGTAGAGAAAGTCATGTGAGTGCAATATATCAGATGTTTTACTTTTTTCCCTTGTTTTTGCCCACACATATTGCCATAACCTGATCCGAAAAGCGAACTGCTGGGTTGCTTGTAGTCTTTTGCCATAAAGTGAGTAATGGTTATGAACCAGATAGAAGTTTGAAGCCCTTAGAAGAAAGAACTTCAATAGAGTTCAGTTCCTCAGGGATATAATGCCACTTTATTTAACGTTTATGGTTATGGTAGCATGCAGACACCTATAGCAGCAGCAGAAGCGTGCCTAATATACGAGGCTTCGTCTCCAGCTTATAAACAGTTTAAATTTCCTGGCGGGGAAAAGGGCGCACTTTTGAAGGGGGTGCGAACGGAGACAGGCGGTGTCGTAAAAACCGATTTACGTTACTGGGCTCCCAGGAATTGCACTTTGGCGCTTGTCGCAGGGACAAAGTTTCAACGTCCCTGGCTTATTTGACATTATTAACCCCGGGTCCCATGTTGCATAAGCATCCCCTCCCTCCCTCTCGTGCTGGCTTGCATCGGACATATATGTGTTGCCCAAGAGATTTTGGAACATTTCTTGCATGGTCTGCTCCCGATGTAATTTCACCTTCCGGTTATGTTGCTGGTTTTCCCCTTTTTTCTCTTTCTCTCATTGTTTCTGTTACGTCTGCGTTTCATAGAATCGCCACGAACAATACAAGGGTTACCAACATAATGACAGCACCCAGGCTTCATACTACCCTAGTTTACTAAAGCATTATTCATAAATTGTACTCTACAAAATTCTTCACTAAGAAAATTATTTAATGGAAACTTAGAATTAAAATAGACAGTTAAACTTCTAGATCTCATCCCTGTATCACACACCCTGAGTCCAAAAAATCTGATATTCCTATATCTTCTTCGTGTTAGTTGAGATAAACATTTGCAGAAATCATTGCATATTGGCTTGTAGGTACAAGGGGAATATTAGAATACAGTAGAGTATGAGCGATAGTCAAATGTTTTAAAGCTTTGAGATTCCGTTCTCTTTGTACACTTACCATATAAAAAATGAACAACGTTCTTCTATTTCACGAAAGTTCTAAGTTTTCCAAAACTCACACACATAGCAAGGAATATCTCCGAAATGGTTCACCCTACAAGAAAATTTATTGAGACATAAATTGTGTATTTTAGCAAGATATACATTTTTTCTACAGTATGATTTCGCCTATCTCTAACGGTTTACCAGTTATGCAAAAGTCTTCCAGAGTAAACACGACTACAGGGACTATAGTCAGAAAACTCAAGATATACATTTCATTTGTTATAAAAATATCTCAAACATATGGCATTTTAATAAAAATCGTTAGAGCCATCTTCAAGAAAATCAAAATTTTCGAAAAATGTTCCATGTAAAGGGTGGTTTAGGGTGGGGCTATTTTCTTCAAAATCTTTGTGTTGCATCCTTGAAAGACATTAAACTTAAATACCAATTTTGGTTTTTAACCGACTTTTTGTTTTTGAGTTATGCTGTCCACAGACACACGCGCGCGCGCGCGCGCACACACACACACACACACACACACACACACACAGCGGAAATATGTTTTGAGGCCCTAGGAATAAAAAAAGCGTTTCTGGAAAATGGTGCCTGTGTGTGTGTGTGTGTGTGTGTGTGTGTGTGTGTGTGTGTGTGTGTGTGTATGTGTGTGTGTGTGTGTCTGCCAGTCTACGGACAGAATAACTCAAAAAACGAAAAGTTGTAATTTGTACAAATGTCTATCTCAACTAACACGAAGGAGATATAGGAATAAGAGTTTGTAAGAATGGTTGGTACAAGAGTAGAGAAAATCATGTGTGCAGGGTGTGTTCTAATTTTGTTTTAAGTGTAAATATAGTTGGTATGCCGTATATAAAATTGAAAGTAACCAGGCCACCATTTTGACACACCTCTTATACAGGATTTACTACCGCAGTACAAAGGGTGGAAGATTTATTGCCAGGGTAGGACAACGAAGGTTAAGCATGGCATGACGTCAGTTAATTAACGATTTGAATTGCAGTGCTCCTCATCTCGTAATTAGGTCCATGCTTGTCGTATGCAATACATAGTATTACATAGTTAGTCTGGTTGGCGGGGGGGGGGGGGGGGGGGGTGGAGGAGAGGGGCGGGGGCAGCATTTGTTGCTACAGAACTTTAGTGTAATCGGACTGGAATAACTTATGTAAAGTAAGTTTAAAATTCTATTTTAATCCAGCTTTGAATTTTCTGATATTTTAGGCAGTAGAGTATATTTTATCATGCCAGCATATTTACTGGCATATTTTAGCAGTGTTTGTTCGTAGACGCATTATTCAGTTTAAGGGAAATAAAGTGACAGAAAAGGTAATTGGACTTGTAATTTGTCACAATATTTTCAATATATGATAACTATAAAAATCGTTAAAGCCATTTTTAAGAAAGTTAACGTTTTCGAAAAATGTTAATATGGCGGGTGGTATTTTTTGAAATGCAGTACCTCCACTACTTCCTGCAAGGGCGTAATAGAGAAAATAAACAGTAATTAAAAACTAGAGTAAATGGGCTGGATTAAACTTGATTCTCATTGGGCTGCTGTGCTTATGTATTATTTTCAGTCAAATTTTGCGTGGGTTACTACCACACTCATAATTGGGGGAGGTTACATTGGGGCGGTTTTGCAGTCGGGTTGGTGCCAATAATATGTATGTGGCTGGTGCTGCAGTTCGTTTGGGGTTCAAAATCGATGGTGTATCGTAGAGCACTACACTCACTGACCAAAGGGGTTGGCGTGGGTAGCGGTCATAACACTGAAGCCATCTCTCTCATTAAAACTTTACTTAACCCTCCGTTAGGCTAGAACACCGTAATTATTAGCCGTATTATGATTATTACGAATGGATAATTTTATGATATGAAGCAACAGTATTTAAATTCAATAACTAGTATGCGATTAAATTTAGAGTTATATAAATGGTTAAAATGTTACTTGCAAAAGTGATGGTTCATGTTTTTAGATTGCTACCTTCGGTAATTAGAAACTTGCCCGGCCAGTTTTCTAAGAAATGTCCCGGCATAATGGTTAGCTAGCTGGCGGTTTTCTGAGAATTCACTCTGAGGCTAAAGTCCGTCTTTTTAGTTAGCATGCATCGCTTATTCCTTGTGTGTCAGATTCGGAAAACTTGTGAAATGGAACATAAGGGAATGACGGATCTGGTGTCTAAGGTTGGTCTCCTTTGTTGTAAGCTGAATTTGGGGAACCCCCGACGGTATCCTAGCAACCGGTCAAACTCTAGACCGATACATGCATCACTGCAAAGCCGTAGCTTAGAAAAGTTGGGGGGGGGGTGTCAGTGATAAACACAGCTTTACCACTAAGCCAGGACTTGACAAATACCAAAGAAATAACGAACTTGTTCTTCTCGTGGTTTTCCAGCAGCTTGGAGCGCTAAAGGTCATACGTACCATGCAGCAGTAGCACTAACTACTATTTTTATTTTCTCCCTCTCTCTCTCTCTCATCAGATAGCATCCCTGGGCACTCTGCCAAAAACTGCAGCCCCCGCCCGACAGAGGAGGAAATAATGGTGCTTTTGCCTTTGTCATTTCTGTTTAGCTCTAGAAAAACTTTCGAGGTCTAAATGACTTTTGTGCTTGGGGAAATGTCCTTCTTGATAATGAGCTTATTTATAAATACGTTTTTGTTAGGTTAGAAAGTCTGTATGACTTCAAACTTCCTCACGAGGAAATATATTTTTAAATAGTTCACTTTAGTTTTTGTCCTGCAGAATATGTTACAAGAATATATTGTTTCTTTGTTAAAAACACTTGAATGTGAAACTCGCAACAGTGAGGCGGTAACTCTGCAGTCCGCGCTCAGGAGGTCCAGGGTTCGAACATTGTCAACGACCTTCTTGACCTATGGGTGTTTCTGAGGTTTCTCAAACTGACACAATTACGTAAGTCAATAATAGAAACATAATACGCCCCCTTGGTAACGCTAGGGTTAGTCAAAATTGTTAGAGCATCTTTGCAGAAATTTTAAATTTAGAAAAATCCCAAAGTTCGATGTCAATTTTTAGAAAAACATCTGTGCGTGTGTCTGTATGTCAGTCTGTGGACAGCATAACTCAAAAACGAAAAGTCGGTTTAAAGCCAAAGTTGGTATTTGTGTTCAAATTCTTTCAAGGGTGCGATTGAAAGATTTTGAAGAAAATTCCTTCACCCTAAACTACCCATTACATGGAAAATGTTTATAAAATTTTGATTTTCTTGAAAATGGCTCTAACGATTTTGATTAAAATGTCATATGTTTGAGATATTTTTATGACAAATTAAATGTATATCTTGAATTTTCTGGCTATAGCCCCTGTAGTCGTATTTACTCTGGACGACTTTTGCATAACTGGTAAACCGTTAGAGATAGACCAAATCTTACAATACAAAAAATGTAGATCTTGCAAAAATACACAATTTTGTATCTTACTAATTTTCTGTGCATTGAACCATTTCAAAGATATTGCTGGTTATTTGTGTGTGTTTCTAGAAGTTATACTTCTGTCAAATGGAACATGGTTATTCATTTTTACTTTCTCTACTGGTAAGTAGGGGAAGTATTGTATTCCACCCAAAAATTCGAAGTCGAGATTTCACCGGAAATACATGTTTTGAGCCCCCCTGAATCCAAAAAAAGCATTTTTAGAAAAAGGTCCGTGTGTGTGTGTCCGTGTGTCTGTGTGTCTGTCAGTCTGTCAGTCTGTCAGTCTGTCAGTCTGTGGACAGCATAGATCAAAAACGAAAACTCGGTTAGAAACCAAAGTTGGTATTTAAGTTTAATGTCGTTCAAGAATGTGAGACGAAGATTTTGAAGAAAATAGCCCCACCCTAAACTACCCTTTACATGGAAAATTTTTCGAAAATTTTGATTTTCTTGAAAATGGCTCTAACGATTTTGATTAAAATGTCATATCTGTGAGATATTTTTATGACAAATGAAATGTATATCTTGAATTTTCTGGCTATAGCCCCTGTAGTCGTATTTACTCTGGACGACTTTTGCATAACTGGTAAACCGTTAGAGATAGACCAAATCTTACACTACAAAAAATGTAGATCTTGCTAAAATACACAATTTATGTCTCAATAAATTTTCTTGTAGGGTGAACCATTTCGGAGATATACCTTCTTATGTGAGTGAGTTTCGGAAAACTTGGAACTTTCGTGAAATGGGTCATCGTTGTTCATTTTTTTATATGTTAAGTGTGCAAAGAGAAGGGAATCTCAAAGCTTTAAAATATTTGACTATCGCTCAAAGCCTACTGTGTTCTAATATTCCCCTTGTACCTACAAGGAAATAGTGCTTCGGTGAAATATCCAAGTGTAAGGTCACTAGGGAAAATAATGAAAATGTATTGATGTGTTGGTACTGGATACAAGTTCTGGAGAATTAGAAATCTAATATCCTTATAGACAAAATATACTCTTCTCTATAGAAGGCAGTGGGATTGAAGGTAAAAATCAGGTTCTTGTTTTCTCTTTTCCCATCATTTACCTTCTTTACTCGTATCCTTTTCTTCCGCTTGGGGAGAGAAAGCCTAGCCATTCTTTGCCCAGTAATTGGTTCTGGAGAAATGGGGTTGCCATTATTTCTCCTTCCACCCTCTGCAGCAGAATCCACGGGACCTCCATTCCGGTTTCCGCATAAGTACACTGCCGCCGAGCCTTTTTGGAAGATAATTAAGAGGTAAAGCTTGTTTCGTCTGCTGTAAATCCCTCATTCACTCGCCTTCCGTCATTATCTGCAGCGGGAGATTCCCAGAACGACGTGAATATGGACTCCGTACTTACTTATACTTCACAAATCGATATCACACTGAGAACTTCAAGCGCCGAATGGAACTAACTGCTTCAGCTGGAAGTTAACCAGGGATTCTAAAGGCCGGAGACGTGTGCGCTCTTCCATAGGCATACTGCACATGTGCTTTACTGTTATCACTCACGCATGTAAACAACTGCAGGTAGGTACGGCCTGACACGAGCATAATCTTTGCGTCCGCTTTTACGTGCGTAATATTTGCCCATGTTTAAAATCTAAACACATCTAAACTTGGTTAAGATACTCGCGTGCTATCGTCCGTTCAGCTCTCGAAGATGCAAGCTACTTCGTATCAAACAGAAGATGGAAAATCTGATGTGTTGCACTCACATGACTTTCTCTACTCTTGTATTAACCATTCCAACAAACTTATTCCTATATTTCCATGTTAGTTAAGATAAACATTCAAACAAATTATCTTACTGCTTATTTCCTTGTAGGTACAAGGGAGATATTAGAATACAGTAGGCTTTGTGCGACAGTCAAATCTTTTTCACCTTTGAGATTCCCTTCTCTTTGCACGGTTAACATATAAAAAATGAACAACGTTGTTGCATTTCGCTAAAGTTCTAAGTTTTCCGAAACTCACACACATAGCAAGGAATATCTCCGAAATGGTTCACCCTACAAGAAAATTTATTGAGACATAAATTGTGTATTTTAGCAAGATCTACATTTTTTGTATAGTATAATTTGGTCTATCTCTAACGGTTTACGAGTTATGCAAAAGTCATCCAGAGTAAATATGACTACAGGGACTATAGTCAGAAAATTCAAGATATACATTTCATTTGCCATAAAAATATCTCAAACATATGACATTTTAATCAAAATCGTTAGAGCCATTTTCAATAAAATCAAAATGTTTGAAACATTTTCCAATCAAAGGGTAGTTTAGGGTGGGGCTATTTTCTTTAAAATCTTCGTATCACATCCTTGAACGATATTAAACTTAAATATCAACTTTGGTTTTTAACCGACTTTTCGTTTTTGAATTATGCTGTCCACAGACTGACAGACACATAGACACACACACGGACCTTTTTCTAAAAATGTTTTTTTTTTTGGATTCAGGGGGCCTCAAAACATATATTTCCTGTGAAATCTCGACATCGAATTTTTGGGTGGAATACAATACTTCCCCAACTTACCAGTAGAGAAAGTAAAAATGAACAACGATGTTGCATTTCACGAAATGTTTTCCGAAGCTCACACATATAACAAGGAATATCTCCGAAATGGTTCACCCTACAAGAAAATTTATTGAGACATAAATTGTGTATTTTAGCGAGATCTACATTTTTTGTAGAGTATGATTTGGTCTATCTGTAACGGTTTACCAGTTATGCAAAAGTCGTCCGGAGTAAATACGACTACAGGGGTTATAACCAGAAAATTCAAGATATACATTTCATTTGTCATAAAGATATACTTTCGTATATCTACTTTTTCATTTCATGAGCTTATTTCAAATATACGGGAACGGTATCCATCACAAGCTGTATTGCATAACACAACCTCACTTATTAATCGCTCTGTGTCCATCTTGGAAATTACAGAAGCACCCGAAGAAGCAGAACGCAGACTAAACGCGCGTTTCGCTCCTCTTATTATTCTAGTAAGTTGGAGTGCGCACGCAGTTTCTAAATTACGCACGTCCTAGCATTTCACGTCTGCTCCCGCTAAGACGCACGTTTACGCGCGCTTAGCCTAGTGAAGCGCGCATATTATGTGCGTAAACTGCACGCTAGTTTGTCCCCAGGGTAAAAGGAAACCAGTGGAATAAACTAACTAAATGACGTAAATGAAAAAAATTAATTTGTGCAAAAATAGTTTATGTTAATACATATATTTGGGACAATTTTAGTGCATATGCCTATGTATATGCAAAGCTGTGCCTCCGGGCTGTATTTTCCACAATGTTTTACGCACGTCGGAAGTTTGGAATAGAGAGCGTTTGCAACATTACAGTTATGGCCGTGAGGCATCCGAACGTGAAGGAAAATCGAGCGAAAATTAATATTACAGTTATGCTGTTCAGAGAGGCGAACTTCCATTTGCATTCCGTTTATCGAGTTATGTGAAGTTTCGGGAGGGAGACGTTGAAATCCACACTCAAGGATTTTCCTCGCCCAGATAATTATTTCGGAACACAACACTGAAAGGATTTGGTATTGTTTCACCTTTCCCTTGGTGAAAATAAGAAAGCATTGCAAATCTAAGATAATTCACCTAGCTTTGTTCCCCTGTGGCTGTCCTCTATTCTCGTACCACCAATCCGCAGAGTTTTATAAAACAGCCACGACTCGCCAACTCTGCGCTCCCATCCACCCTGGCTCTACGTCACAATAAAGTACATGAGCCACATCTATTGGCAATCTGTGACACCACAAGTTGCACACCAAAACCCTGCAAAGTATAAAACTTTACATAGTGTAAATAGTGCATTTTGAGGTTAATTTGTATGCTTTTAAAGCTTTGTAATTACTGATAGACAAATATGAGACTGTATATTTTATGGTGGAGTGCGTAGGAATATGTTTTGGTTGGTGATATGGTGAGAAAGTTGCCGCCCAGTGAAATTCAGCAACCGCTTACTGATTCCTTTATGTTGAGGAACTGCGCCAAGAAAAAGAAGCGCAAAGCAAAACGTCTAGAAGCAATTGGGGGGGGGGGGGGGTGAAATGTTTGAAGTATAGGGGAAGAGGGAAAGTGGGTGGCATGGCGGTAAGGTTTACTTAAGGCAAACTGACGAGGTGGTTAAGGACGCCCTGGGCAAAACTGCACCACCGAGCAAACCCTCTTCTCTCATCCCCAACCAAAGGGGTGGCTTTCTAAATTAAATTGGATCCAATCGAGGAGGGTAGGAGATTGTGGCGAGCAGTCTCTCGGGAAATTTTTGTTCTGAAACATGAATCCATGCTGAAAGAAATCAAGTTCATTTCGCTACATCCCCCCACCCCCCTCGTAATAGCCGATTACAATCTGTGCCGTGAAATAATTAAGGCATGTTTGGTGAGTCATATTACATCAAATCTGTGGCTTTTGAAGCCGCATCCAGTAAGTAGTAATGGCATTATGTCTCACGGAAAAAAATCTGATGTGTTGTAGTCAGATAACTTTCTAGTCCGAGTGAGCGTTCCTCGCTAAACAGGGAATTTTGCTTCAGAAAGCTGGCGAGTTGGCCATGCTGATATAAATTCGATATATCCAGCTGAAACACCGCGAATTTGACACGTGGTTTGCTTCCAAGCAGAGAAATGCAGTCAGTGTTCTGCAATTCTGTAATCTTACCAGCTTATTTCAGTGTTCCTGTTATATATTAGACATTGTTTGAGCTTAACTACGAACAATAAATTTCTAAACTTTGCACACAAATGCAAAAGCAAAAGGAAATTTATCATATTAAGAAACAACCAAGCAAACTTAAAATTCCCACACATAATGCAGGGGAATTTTAAGTTGATTGGATTTAGTTAAAGCACAAAAATAAATTGTTCAACTTTAGATCCATTTTTACTTTCTCTACTGGTAAGTAGGGGAAGTATTGTATTCCACCCAAAAATTCGATGTCGAGATTTCACCGGAAATACATGTTTTGAGGCCCCCTGAATCCAAAAAAGGCATTGTTAGAAACAGGTCCGTGTGTGTGTCTGTGTATCAGTCTGTCAGTCTGTGTGTGTGTGTGTGTGTGTGTGTGTGTGTGTGTGTGTGTGTGTGTGTGTGTGTGTGTGTGTGTGTGTGTGTGTGTGTGTGTGTGTCAGTCTGTGGACAGCATAACTCAAAAACGAAAAGTCGGTTAAAAGCCAAACTTGGTATTTAAGTTTAATGTCTTTCAAGGATATGACACGAAGATTCTGAAGAAAATAGCCCCACCCTGAACAACCCTTTACATGGAAAATTTTTCAAAAATTTTGATTTTCTTGAAAATGGCTCTAACGATTTTGATTAAAATGTCATATGTTTGAGATATTTTAATGATAAATGAAATGTATATCTTGAATTTTCTGGCTATAGCCCCTGTAGTCGTATTTACTATGGATGACTTTTGCATAACTGGTAAACCGTTAGAGATAGACCAAATTATACTATACAAAAAATGTAGATCTTGCTAAAATACACAATTTATGTCAAATAATTTTTTTTTGTAGGTTGAACCAATTCTGAGATATTCCTTTTTATGTGTGTGAGTTTCGGAAAACTTAGAACTTTCGTGAAATGGATTATCGTTGTTCATTTTTTTATATGTTACGTGTGCAAAGAGAACGGAATCACAAAGTTTTAAAAGATTTAACTATCGCACAAAGCCTACTGTATTCTAATATTCTCCTTGCACCTACAAGGAAATAAGCAATAAGATAATTTGTATAAATGTTTATCTCAACTAACACGAAGAAGATATAGGAATAAGAGTTTGTAAGAATGGTTAGTACAAGAGTAGAGAAAGTCATGTGAGTGCAACACAGCAGATTTTTCTCAATACGTTTTTCTTTTTTCAGCGTTGTTCAGTATTCAAAATGCTTCTTGGAGCTGCTAAGTTAACAAAAGTCTGTTTAGTGACTTATGTGGTTTGTCTACCCATGATGCTAAATTACACCGTATTAGTCGCTCAGGAGTTAGTTCTCCTAAGAAGTTCAGATTTTCTTAACCTAATGGTAATTACAAACCCGAAATGAGTCTTTCAGGGCCTGGCTCTAATTACATTCTCAGGGCTTGAAAACTTCGTAATTGAGTGAACTGACAAATTCTCAAAGGATGAAGTTTCATTCTGATGTGACTCTCATTTCCGTTAAATTTAATTTAATGAAAGAAGGATCTCCGGAAAACAGGAATAATCATAGCACTATCATTAGAAGAGAATCGAGTACATGGAATTAGCATTAGAGATTTAACAACGGTTACTTTACGTTTTGAACAATTTCATTGTACCCCAAAGATGGGGGGGGGGGGGTGACAATTATTTAATTCTGTGCAGAGACGAGGGTATCTTCGGATTGAGCAAATAAATACATTGAAAATACGACAGTAAAATTAATATTATTTATTTATTATTCAGTGTGCCGCATTTTTATAAGATAATTTCAGTACAATGTTAATTTGAACAGCATTAAACTGTTCAAAATTTGAGGAAATGTAATTATATTTGCCAGTATTTGACTAGCAACCCAGGAAACCTCGAAAAACCCATGTGGCTGGAAGGTCTACCTTTCTACCCGGCTAACTTACATATTTGTGTGACGTACTGCCGTTGTTTGCTGTCAGCTCACTTTCGTTTTAAGTTCACTTCACTTATTAACCTAGATCACTTGTATCACTTCACCAATTTGAACTGCTTTCGTTGTTCAGTGAGTTCTCTTTGGTTCATTTCACGCAGTTCACTTTCACTCATACTTCAATTTTCGCTTCACTATTGTGAACTACTTCAATTGTTCATGGTTAAATCCCTTTGATTTTTTATTCACTTCACTTAGTAACCTAGTTCATTTTCACTAATGCTTCACTTTAGTAACACAGTGAACTACTTCCTCTGTTCACTCTCACTTCACTTTGCTTTTAAGTTCACTTCACTTAGCCAGTTCACTTTCAGTGAGGCTTCACTTGCCTAACATTGTCACTTTGGTTACTTCACTTTGGTTTTACATTCACTCAGTAACATAGTTCACTTTTGCATTACTGTACATAAGGACATTAGTGTTTTATGTTTGCGGAGGTGCATGGGAATTGATCTTTAATATAGCAAATTGAATGAATATTATGTGTCAGATTCTCTCACTTACTTCCTTTTTTCCTTCTATTCTTTTCCTTTCTTCCTGCCTTCCTTCCTTTATTCCTTCCTTCCTTCATTTCTTCCTTTCCTTCATTCCTTCTTTCATTCCTTCCTTCATTCCTTCCTTCTTTCCTTCCTTCCTTCTTTCCTTCCTTCCTTCTTTCCTTCCTTTTTTTTCCCTTCCTTCCACCCTTCCCTCCTTCCACCCTCCCTTTCTACCTTCCCTCCTTCCTTTCTTTCTTTCTCTTTCTTTCTTTCTTTCTTTCTTTCTTTCTTTCTTTCTTTCTTTCTTTCTTTCCTTCTTTCTTTCTTTCTTTCGTTCTTTCTTTCTTCCTTTCTTTCGTTCTTTCTTTCTTTCCTTCTTTCTTTCCTTCTTTCCTTCTTTGCTTCTTTCCTTCTTTCCTTCCTTCCTTCCAGTCAGTCTGTCTGTCAGTGAGACAGTGAGTGAGTGAGTCAGTCAGTCAGTGAGTCAGTCAGTCTGTCTGTCTGTCAGTGAGTCACTGAGTCCGTCAGTCAGTCAGTCAGTCTGTCTGTCTGTGAGTCAGTGAGTCCGTCAGTCAGTCAGTCAGTCAGTCTGTCTGTCTGTGAGTCAGTGAGTCAGTCAGTCAGTGAGTTAGTTAGTCTGTCTGTCTGTCAGTGAGTCAGTCAGTCATTCAGTCAATCTGTCAGTCAGTTTGTCTGTCAGTCAGTCAGTCAGTCTGTCTGTCTGTCAGTGAGTCACTGAGTCAGTCAGTCAGTCAGTCAGTCTGTCTGTCTGTCTGTCTGTCAGTGAGTCAGTCAGTCAGTGAGTTAGTTAGTCTGTCTGTCTGTCTGTCTGTCAGTGAGTCAGTCAGTCAGTCAGTTTGTCTGTCTGTCTGTCTGTCAGTCAGTCAGGCAGTCTGTCTCTCAGTCAGTCTGTCTGTCAGTCAGTCTGTCTGTCAGTCAGTCAGTCACTCAGTCAGTCAGTCAGTCAGTCTGTCTGTCAGTCAGTCTGCCTGTCTGTCTGTGTGTCTGTCTGGCTGTCAGCCTGTCTGTCTATCTGTCTGTGTGTCTGTCTGTCAGTGATTCAGTGATTCAGTCTGTCTGTCAGTGAGTCAGTCAGTCAGACTGTCTGTCAGTGAGTCAGTCTGTCTGTCTGTCAGTGAGTCAGTCAGTCAATCGGTCAGTCAGTCTGTCTGTCTGTCAGTGAGTCAGTGATTCAGTCTGTCTGTCTGTCTGTCAGTGAGTCAGTCAGTCAGTCTGTCAGTCAGTCAGGCAGTCTGTCTGTCAGTCTGTCTGTCTGTCAGTCAGTCAGTCTGTCTGTCTGTCAGTCAATCTGTCTGTCTGTCTGTGTGTCTGTCAGTCAATCTGTCTGTCTGTCTGTGTGTCTGTCTGTCAGTCAGCCTGTCTGTCTGTGTGTCTGTCTGGCTGTCAGCCTGTCTGTCTATCTGTCTGTGTGTCTGTCAGTGAGTCAGTGATTCAGTCTGTCTGTCTGTCTGTCTGTCTGTCAGTGAGTCAGTCAGTCAGACTGTCTGTCAGTGAGTCAGTCTGTCTGTCTGTCAGTGAGTCAGTCAGTCAGTCGGTCAGTCAGTCTGTCTGTCTGTCAGTGAGTCAGTGATTCAGTCTGTCTGTCTTTCAGTGAGTCAGTCAGTCAGTCAGTCAGTCTGTATGTCAGTCAGTCAGTCTCTGTCAGTCAATCTGTCTGTCTGTCAGTCAGTTTGTCTGTTTGTGTGTCTGTCTGGCTGTCAGTCTGTCTGTCTATCTGTCTGTCTGTGGACAGTAGTGAAAATAGAAATGCATAGAGTTGCATCAGTGAAATAGAATTAGTTTCCAGTACTTAGAATTTCCAGTAGAAGATGTTTAAAATTAGCATTAGATCCCCTAAGGTTTTCTACGTATTAGCTGGAAGTTTCCTGCTGCAATGCTTAGCTAGTAGAAAAACTCTGTATAAAAGTGCGCTAAATTAATTGGCTCTCGAGGAGGGCTAAGCCCAGGAATACCAACAATGTGAACGTTAACGACTTTGTAATAGTTATTGGGGCGCGCTTCACTTCGGCGGGCGGAGTTTAGCGTTCGTTGCCTTTAACTAATTCTGCACGTCTTATATACTTACTTTCAGTTAAGATTGCTTTCTCAAACTACTTTGCCAAATTTCCTTTCTTTTGGAGACACACAATCCATATATTCATCTTCTTAGAAAGGGCTGCTCTAATTAGAAGAAAATATTTCTCCTCGATTTCAACTGAAACTTCTCAAGAACACTCCCTGTGCAATTAAGGTTTTATATATTTGTTGTTTTTATTAGTTAAGCTTCGTCGTTTCTCAGAAAGTCATATGATTTAAACTGGAAATGAAACAGCGCAAGTATACAGGGTCGGTGGGGACTTAAGCCCGGATTTCTAAGAAAAATAAAACAGTAAAATAAGCAAGCAAATAAGCACGAAAAATGACGAAAATGAGCACGAAAAAAGCAAGCACACCTTGCTGGACTAAATGCTGCAGCTTGAGACTCAGGGAATTTACTCTCCTAATCGTAGTAAGTAATTTTTCTCCTCTAGTATGATTTCACAACAACGGTCTATATTCCAGTGCCGAGAAAATAGTGAATCATTAATAAATCACCGATAACTGTGAAATATACTCTTTTAAATTTACAGTTTTGGGTAAAATATACAGTAGGCTTTAAGCAATATTGAAATGTTTTAAGAGTGGTCGCTTGACTTTGAAATTCGGATTTCAGTACAGTAAAATTCTAACAAATAATAATTCTATATTTTTGTGCAGTATAATTTGGCTTATCTCTCATCATCTAGCATTTCATTTGCCATAAAATCAAGTTAAACAAACTGTAAAGTCTCTGATATCGCATAAATTATCTGAAAATAAAAATTGACCTTAATATCTCCGATTTTTTTGAAATTTTTACGTGTTTTAGAACAAAATACACTTGACTCGTGTTTCTTCGTTTTATAAAAAAAAAATATTAATTTTTAAAATGTCCAACAAGTCGCTCGCTCTTCTTATTCCTATATCTTCTTCGTGTTAGTTGAGATAAACATTTATACAAATTATCTTATTGTTTATTTCCTTGTAGGTACAAGGGGAATATGGCAATACAGTAGCGATAGTCAAATCTTTTAAAGCTTTGAGATTCCGTTTGTTTGTCTAGCTTATTAGTGTCCATCCTTGTAATTGCGGAGACTCTTGGAAAACCAGAACGTGGAATGTGAAGTGTCAAAATTGTTATCTTGTTATGCTAGAGTCCAGTGCGCACGCAATTACGCGCGTTCTAACATTTCAATTTTGGCTCTCCGCACGTTTACGCGCATATTGCGTACGTAAAACGCACGAAAAAGAAAACGCTCGTGTATCCCCAGGCTAATTTATGTATTTCGTTCTGAATTTCATCATTCCGCGTATATAAAAATGTTTCAGCCAAAGCAATTAAAGCAATTAATCTGCCACCTTGTTTTTTTCATTCCAAGACAATTTCAGCTCCAACTGTATGTGCTTCCTTTGCTTGATTTGTTCAAAGTGAGACAGTTTAAAGCTAGTTTGCTAATGCTTATGCCTTGCAGCAGAACATGACCTGTTTTCAGGCCAATACTCTGTGAATTATAGGAACGCAGAACTTGGTCTATGTTCATACTTCACCAGTCTATATTACGGAGCTTCAGGCCACGAGAGCGCTGCAACAAAAACAGTAACCACGAACACCAACAAAAAGAAAACCAACGTACTAACAAAGCACCCCCCCCGCCCTCCCCCAACACTCCAAATTGGGTACACAAGTGCTAAAACATACTGCTATTTGTTTTTGTTACCTTAGTAAGGGGAGGAAAAATTCATCCGCCCAGGTAATGTATGCAATAATATGGGATTCCTCTAACACTCGCACGTGATACCTAATTTTACGTCACACAAAATACAACAATGTATTTTTAAGCTTAAAAATACAGAGCCATAGTAAAATCCTTTAACGCTTTGAGATTCCAGTCTCTTTGCACGACTAAGATATTAAAAAATGAATAACGATGTTCCATTTGATAAACGTTTCAGTATTCCAAAGTCACACAAATAACAAGGAATATCTCTGAAATGGTTCACTCTACAAAAAAAAATATTTGCACATAAATTGTGTGCTTTGGCAAGATCTACGTTTTCTGTATACTAAGATTAGGTCTATCTCTTACGATTTACCAGTTATGCAAAAGTTATCCAGAGTAAACAGGACTACGTGGCCTATAGCCAGTAAATTCAAGATATACATTTCATTTGTCATACAAATATCTCAAACATATGACATTTTAATCAAAATCATTAGAGCCATTTTAGAGAAACTCAAAATGTTCGAAACTTTTTCCCTGTAAAGGGTAGTTTAGGGTGGGGCTATTTTACCCAAAATCGTCGTGTCGCATCCTTGAAAGACATTAAACTGAAATACCAACTTTGGTTTTTAACAGATTTTTGAGTTATGCTGTCCACAGACTGACACACACACACGCGAGCGCGCGCGGACCTTTTTCTAAAACTGCCTTTTGGAGTCAGGTGCCTCAAAACATATTTCCAATGAAATATTGGAATCTAATGCCATTACAGTAAAAACTCGATTATCCGGACTAACTGGGACCAAAGGCAATGCGCAATATCGAAAATATAATATCTAAAATAATTATAAAAAAATTTAGAAATATCAACAAATCTTTATTGTATTTTTAGATATCTGTGATAAACATTATAAAGCAACAATGCGTATTAATCTAATTGTTTGAACTCGCCGACAAAGCATTGAAAATATTGTAACTTGCAGCTTCAAGGACTCAAGAACAAGGTATGTACCTCACACTACTTGGCGGGTGAGTAGACAACTAACAATGAGCGCGGCAGAACAAAGAGCTTCGAAAACGTTCGGGAAGCTTCGATTGCACGGGTTCTTTGTTACAGTGTTGGTATGTCCTTACTTTTGAAAAGTCTGCCAATATCTGGTGACAAAGTCAAACTATATAGCCTTAGAAGATCCACCAAATGATCGTCGAGTAACATATTACGATATAGACTTTTAATATTTATTGTTATATTATATTTGTTTCAGTATATTTTGAATGTAACGTATATATTGAATTTTCTGGCTATAACCTATGTGTGCTGTCTTGTTTACAAGAGTAAAGTTACGTGAATGAAACACAGATGTTTTGTTACTTTGGCGTCAGAGGTGGCATTGTCTGATTGCCAAATCCTTACAACACAAACCAGCAGTGATTGTCATCCGAGTCAGGCCGAGTTCCTGGAATGTCCTAGTGGATTCAGTTACAGAGGAATAAGTTAATACGCGTATCTAGCGCATATTTGAGCTAGAGTAAGATTGGGGCGCGTCATGGCTTAAATAAGCTCAGATACCATCGCCAAATTGGTTCATGTGTAGATGACCTCGGAGCACCCCACAAAAGCGTGCAGCAAACCCGTTTTTCAAGGCACACAAAGAGATTTTATCAGCCTCATTTGTGGTTTGTGCGCGCATGTGTTGAAGGTCTATAGGGAACCAGCTCTGTATAGCACGTTCTTTTTGGACGAATAAAAAATCTGAACCGTCGCTGTTACTTTCTCTACTATGCAGGCGAAACACGCTGTTTCAGCCAACAACGAAGCGACCTGGTCATAGGTGTGCATGCGTGCACTGGGCACCGGAAGCGCTTAGTAAAGAAAATATTCGCATCTTCAGTGCTATTCTGTTGTCAGGCTGTGCGGATAAAGTATTCAATAATGCCTAATAATGTCCTTTACCTTTCATGATAATCCATAAATGGGGAGAACTGACACATTGCGTTATTTCCCCTACATCGTAGTTTCAACCCTGTCCACTCTGCTACACACCGGCTGGCTATCAGGCCACTAACTCAGAGAATAGAACACTTCTTAAAATTGGTTCAATGGTGGAATTATATCGCATAACAAGGTGAAAGATGCTTCAAAGTCCAATGGAATATATGTCTTTGTGTTCCTAGGACAAATAATGCTTTATGACGAGGTATGTGGAGGAGGTTAATTACTTGATTTCACCCCTCTTCCCCTTACCCGCTATAGATGAATTAGTTATTAGAATTTTTCATTCGTTATATTTTAATATACTACCACTGCCCGTTCATATCCCTAAGGGGGGGACTAAGCAATGTAAGAAGAGGTGCTCAAAACATGTATTTCGATGTAGGTATCGAATTTTTCTTTGGAATGATAGACCTCTACCTGCTAGGTGCGTTATAAAGTAAAAACATGGCGGACTTTAAAAGCTTCACCATTAAACTCGACATCGGCGAATATATAACCGGATGGTAAACAATGGAGGACTTTGTTTGTTGGCAACCCCCCCCCCCCAGTTGCAGCCCACAAGGTAGATTGTCCATGGCGATCATATCTCATAAATAATGACTTGTTCAGAACGTGTAGTTTTAAACAGAATGGAAATAATAGATTTTTTTTGTTTAGTTCGTTTATCTTTTTCACATCATGACTGGGGTTTACACGGAACATCAGTCTAGAGCGCAGCACTTGTCATAGAGAGAGCCAAAATATTAAATTATACATTGTAAGTCACGCTTTTAGCATTATTGGAACAAGCATTTTCGTCTCCTCTACTGGTTGTTACGGGAAATATGCTTTTGAGACACCCTGAATCCAAAAAATGGCTCTTTTATAAATATATCAGAGACGACAATGAGCACAACAATGTCGAGCTTCTTTACCTAAAGTTTGGAGAAAATTGTATTTTCCAGAGAACTTGCCGGCACCTCGTCTGACCTATATAAGCGATTTGCGACGACCAGTTTTTGAAGTTAATTTTTCAGTGTGTGTTGTGTACAGATTGAATGGTCAGAGACAGTCTAGACATTTAACCGTCGCCTCGGAATTGCTTGTTGTGTGAACACTTTTAGTGGGTGCGTATTCAGAAGTAGCTGTTTGTCAGAGAGAGAAAGAGCTGTCGTAAGGTGAAAAGAGGACGCTGGATTTTTGTGATTCAGTTTTAGAAGAGAAATAAGGTGACAGGAAAGATAGCTGGAAGTGCTAATTTGTCACATTGGTGGCAGAAGTGGGATTTGTCATGTTTTCTTTTACGTAACACATTCACATATGCTTTCCTACTCACCCTTCAACATACGATTTTACCTACTCATTCTTCTTTTATGAAACAATCACATTTCTTTCTCTACGCACTCCTCAACATACAACACATACAATTTTCTACTTCTTTGAGATATGAATGTAACGTATTACATTCACACGGTTCATACCCAGGCTTTAAGCTATTCATTTTTTACTTTTTCTACTGGTAAGTAGAGGAAGTGTTGTATTCCACCGGAAATATATGTTTTGAGGCCCCCTGAATCCAAAAAAAGCATTTTTAGAAAAAGGTCCGTGTGTGTGTGTGTGTGTGTGTGTGTGTGTGTGTGTGTGTGTGTGTGTGTGTGTGTGTGTGTGTGTGTGTGTGTGTGTGTCAGTCTGTCAGTCTGTGGACAGCATAACTCAAAAACGAAAAGTCGGTTAAAAACCAAACTTGATATTTAAGTTTAATGTCTTTCAAGGATGCGACAGGAAGATTCTGAAGAAAATAGCCCCACTCTAAACTACCCTTTACATGGAAAAGTTTTCGAAAACTTTGATTTTCTTGAAAATGGCTTTAACGATTTTGACTAAAATACCATATGTTTGAGATACTTTTATGACAAATGACATGTATATTTTGAATTTTCTGTCTATAGCCCCTGTAGTCCTGTTTACTCTGGACGACTTTTGCATAACTGGTAAACCGTTAGAGATAGACCAAATCATACTATACAAAAAATGTAGATCTTGCTAAAATACACAATTTGTGTCTAAATACATTTTCTTGTAGGGTTACCCATTTCGGAGATATTCCTTGTTATGTGTGTGAGTTTCAGAAAACTTAGAATTTTCGTGAAATGGATCGTCGTTGTTCACTTTTTTAAATGTTAAGTGGGCAAAGAGAACGGAATCTCAAAGATTTAAGAGATTTGACTAGCGCACAAAGCCTACTGTATTCTAATATTCCCCTTGTACCTACAAGGAAATAAGCAATAAGATAATTTGTACAAATGTTTATCTCAACTAACACGAAGAAGATATAGGAATAAGAATTGGAAGAATGGTTAGTACAAGAGTAGAGAAAGTCATGTGAGTGCAACACATGAGAATATTGTGTTTTTAAAGCCTTTTGTCTGTTTGTTAGGTTTGAAGCTGACGTAATTCAGCCACTTTTACGTGGATAGGTTCATTTCGGTAATATGCACTCACCATGGCGATACAATTGCAACACCTGGTTAGCTTTTAAGGGGATTTTGCTAAAACAGGAAGCAAATACCAATGTTACAGGCCGCAATGCCTGTTTTACACAACATTCACTGCAGGCAGAGTAATTTCCCACGGCAGTTTCGGTGAAGTGCTTTAAACCCGCCAACCGAATAGGCGATGATATCACTGCATAGTTTAAACGAAATGTTTCTGGCGCAATGTTTTGTTTTGCAGTCCAGAATAGTTCGCGGGCATATACAGTCTCTCCCGTTAATGCTGTCACAGTGCAAAGAACGTCACAGTGACGTTTTTTGTCTCTGACCATTTCCTTCAGAGATAGTTTAGTTTTCTCGAAAACAAGCTGGCAACACTGCGGGTTATATGTCACTTTCACTAGTTCAGTACATAAACAAACACAGTAATGGTGCACAGTTGTACGGATATATCATCAATCCACCGGGCACACCTAACCTCACTTTCTGTGCTCTTGCTGAGCAAATAGTGTGCGCCTATGAGACATTCTAAATTAAACAAGCATAAATTCATCTGCTATATTGAGTTGTACAATGGCTGAACGAGCGCCATCATCACATCTTCTTTCATTCTTGCTGCCTTCTGAGAGTTCTGATTCAAGCGGTTCGCTGGTTGGTGTCCTTTGTGACAGTATATAAAGGCTGGCCTGGCCCTGACCTAGGGAAACGCTATTTCTCATCAACTCGGAGTGCTGAAAGAGCTGTTGATCGTCTGCCAAGCCCAAGGAATAGCAAAATCGATACAAGCCGCCTCTGCTCCTGCTGCAGGAAACTTCCGTCTCAAAAATGCACTGACAGCTGCGGTAATAAGAACGGAATCGAAATAACTCTACATTCACACGACAGTCTCTGGATTATAAATGCATATACATGCTGTTGGAGGTATAATTATGAGATATTTCCAGAATTGGTACCTTAATATTTACTTGCCCCCCCTCCCCCCCCCCCGCGCTTTGTCTAGCAATTTTCGCACACATACTACCAGTAGCACAAAAGTAATTCAGAGTGAAGGGAACTCCTAAGGGCACTCTCAAAAAATTCAAGATTTTCATGCCAATTGCGAAGAAAATGCATTAAACATCTGATCTGATTCTATCCTGCTAAGGTCGCACTAGTAAAATTTTTACTTTCTCTGCTGGTAAGTAGAGGAAGTATTATATTCCACCCAAAAATTGGATGTCCAGATTTCACTGGAAATATGTTTGGAGATCCCCTGAAACCAGTGTATGTCAGTCTGTGCAAAGTATATATAAAAACGAAAAGCCAGTTAAAAACCAAAGTTGGTATTTAAGTTTAATGTCTTTCAAGGATGCGACATGAAGATTTTGAAGAAAATAGCCCCACCCTAAACTACCCTTTACGCGGAAAATTTTTCGACAATTTTGATTTTCTTGAAAATGGCTCTAACGATTTTGGTTAAAATGTCATATGTTTAAGATATTTTTATGAAAAATGAAATGTATATCTTGAATTTTCTGGCTATAGCCCCTGTAGTCGTATTTACTCTGGACGACTTTTGCATAACTGGTAAACCGTTAGAGATAGACCAAATCATACTATACAAAAAATGTAGATGTTGCTAAAATACACAATTTATGTCTCAATAAATTTTCTTGTAGGGTGAACCATTTCGGAGATATTCCTTTTTATGTGTGTGAGGTTCAGAAAACTTAGAACTTTCGTGAAATGGAACATCCCTGTTCATTTTTTATATGTTAAGTGTGCAAAGAGAACGGAATCTCAAAGCTTTAAAAGATTTGACTATCGCACAAAGCCTACTGTGTTCTAATATTCCCCTTGTACCTACAAGGAAATAAGCAATAAGATAATTTGTACAAATGTTTATCTCAACTAACACGAAGAAGATATAGGAATAAGAGTTTGTAAGAATGGTTAGTACAAGAGTAGAGAAAGCCATGTGAGTGCAACACGTCAGATTTTTTAAGGTAATTCAAAATTGAATAAAAGGAAGGGACTTCACAGGGTGTTAGGTTACCCTAAAGCCTGCGATGTGATACATAGAACACCCCTAATCGCTGTTTCCCGCTCTGCATGGACCGTAATTTATAGAGCAAATTTATAATGTTCATTAGTAAACAGCCGGAGGAAAAAGCGGCCGGGTGCAGATAAATAGCAGCACGAGGGTTTTTGCAGCAGCAACCACCACCGCATTTGGTGAAGTGTTAAATGACGTGTATGTGTGTGTGTGTGTGCTGCCGGATCACTGTTGTGACTCAATTAGGTCCTTTTATTGTGCCACTATTTTGGCACTCGTTTCCAACCCCCTGTCCACAAATCCACTTCACCTCGACGCCCTTCAGCCGAAATCCAATTAGACCGTGCTTCATCACAGGAACCTTTAGTATAATTACAAAACTGATGTTCTGCTGATATTCTGGGAAAGGTCAACACCACATTTAACCACTTGCTCTTTTTTAGGGGGTAGGTTTAGCTCAACTGTAAGCCAAGAAGCATAATAATGGGGAAAAGTGGCATAGGGTGGTTCTAGCTAACGCAACGATTTCGCACGAGTAATTCTATAACCTCTGTTGACAGTTTTTATGTGACTTAGGAAGCAACCTTATAGAATTAAAATAAATAAATAAAGAAACAAAAAAAGAAAGAAAGAGGGAGGGAGGGAAGGAAGGAAGGAGGGAGGGAGGGAGGGAAGGAAGGAAGGAAGGGAGGGAGGGAGGAAGGGAGAAAGGGAAAAAGGGAGGAAGGAAGGAAGGAAGGACTCTGACTCACTGACTGACTCACTGACTCACTGACTCACTGACAGACAGACAGACTGACTCACTGACAGACAGACAGACTGACTGACTGACTCACTGACTCACTGACTGACACACTGACTCACTGACAGACAGACAGACAGACAGACAGACTGACTGACTGACTGACTGACTGACAGACTGACAGACACGGTTCATTTTCTAGAAATGCTTTTTTTTGAACCCAGGCGGCCACAAAACATATATTTTCAGTGAAATCCGTGCATTAATGGAAGTGTATAGAAGAATAAGCTTTTGTTGAAGAACGTGTAGAGAAAGTAATATGAACGTCTTCGTTTCATACGTAAAAACTGAACCAGCAGTAATAATTATTAGATGTAAGTACGTTAATTTGAGTATTTTGGGAACACGTTGTTTTCTCGCCATTGTTATAATCGCTTTTCTCTTCAGTTGTGCCAACATAAGGTATCGCTATAAATACTGAAGCTTAGGTAAGCCGTATTGATTACACATACTTACCCTTAATGAAGTTGCTCCTGCAACAAAGTCATGTTCCACTTCACAACAGCCAGGTGGAGTAAGCTGACAAGTACAGGAGCGAAAACTCTGGTGGAAAAAAGTAAAAATAACTAACATGCAGGAGAAGACAGACAGAAGCACAAGAATGAAGTGTTCTGCTATGAAAAAAGTAAACAACTGCAGTGCAGTAATCGACATATTTTTTAAATTACGTACTTTTTAAGCGTCAATATAACACGAACTGTTAATTAATGTAGACGGACGGACGGACGGAGGGATTTGTCCCACGATAGAGGCGGCCGGGGATATTAATTTCCCCAGACACTAAGCCAACATTAAGATAAGCCAACACTTGTTTACCTGCTGCTCGCGTTTCTGTGTCAGTTTTGTATTTTGTAAACAAACATTATCTAATGCTTTTCATTCTACATTAGTCTGGCAATCTCAGGACTTCAGTCTGTGGACAGCATAACTCAAAAACGAAAAGTCGCTTAGAAACCAAAGTTGGTATTTAAGTTTAATGCCTTTCAAGGATGCGACACGAATATTTTGAAGAAAATAGCTCCAACCTAAACTGCCCTTTACATGGAAAATTTTTCGAAAATTTTTATTTTCTTGAAAATGGGCCTATTGATTTTAATTAAAATGTCATATGTTTGAGATATTTTTATGACAAATGAAATGTATATCTTGAATTTTCTGCCTATAGCCCCTGTAGTCGTATTTACTCTGGACGACTTTTGCATAACTGGTAAACCGTTAGAGATAGACCAAATCATACTATACAAAAAATGTATATCTTAATAAAATACACAATTTATGTCTGAATAAATTTTCTTGTAGGGTGAACCATTTCGGAGATATTCCTCGTAATGTGTGTGAGTTACGGAAAACTTAGAACTTTCGTGAAGAGGATCATCGTTGTTCATTTTTACTTTCTCCGCTGGTAAGTAGGGGAAGTATTGTATTCCACCCAAAATTTCGATGTCGAGATTTCACCAGAAATACATGTTTTGCGGCCCTCTGAATCCAAAAAAAAGCATTTTTAGAAAAAGGTCCGTGTGTGTGTCTGTGTCAGTCTGTCAGTCTGTGGACAGAATAACTCAAAAACGAAAAGTTGGTTAAAAACCAAAGTTGGTATTTAAGTTTAATGTCTTTCAAGGATACGACACGAAGATTTTGAAGAAAATAACCCCACCCTGAACTACCCTTTACATGGAAAATTTTTCGAAAATTTTGATTTTCTTCAAAATAGCTTTAAGGATTTTGATTACAATGTCATATATTTCAGATATTTTGATGCCAAACGAAATGTATATCTTGAATTTTCTGGCTATAGCCCCTGTAGTCGTATTTACTCTGGACGACTTTTGCATAACTGGTAAGCCGTTAGAGATAGACAAAATCTTACTATACAAAAAATTTAGATCTTGCTAAAATACACAATTTATGTCTAAATAAATTTTCTTGTAGGGTGAATCATTTCGGAGATATTCCCTGTGATGTGTGTGAGTTACGGAAAACAGAAATTTCGTGAAAAGGATCATCGTTGTTCATTTTTTATATGTTAGGCGTTCAAAGAGAATGGGATCTCACAGGTTTAAAACATTTGACTATCGCACAAAGCCTAGTGTATTGTAATATTCCCCTTGTACCTACAAGGAAATAAGCAATAAGATAATTTGTATAAATATTTATCTCAACTAACATGAAGAAGATATAGGAATAAGAGTTTGTAAGAATGGTTAGTACAAGAGTAGAGAAAGTCATGTGAGTGTAACACATCAGATTTTTTGTTAACGTCCTCCCGCGTAATGTCATATCGGGCGGTGAGTGACATCCGACTTCTGGGGATAAGGGAAAACCTCGGAAAGAACTTATAGCTAGCGAATTCTAAGTGAAATATCTAATTATTAGATTAGTTTTAATTATAATATGATGTGATGAAGACAGCTAGGCCTCTTGGTGTATAATCTGCCCTCCTTCTCGTTGAAGTGTTTCCCCTGCTTTGTTAGAAATGACGTCAAGCCTTCTTCCAGAGCAAAATTTATTACTTCAGTTGTATCCTGCTCCCTTAGGCGCCTCTTGGCAACGAACTATAAAATGTTTCAGAAGTGGCGAAGCTTCTCTCATGGTTGAATTAGGCATTACGCTCGCTCAGAGGCGTGCGTCCCAACTTATCCTTAACTCCCTCTATTTGCATCTTTCTTATCTCCTTTTCTGCGCCTTCTTTCACTTAATTGTTTCCTTGTATCTTCATCCATTATTCTATCAAGAGTTGAACGTTCATCTTCTTGTGATAATTTCTCTTCGTTAGTTCTTCTCTAGCACGCAGCTTCAATGGGACGCAATTAGGACTCTATTCAGAAGGCGGCGTTCGTTTCCGTTCATTGTCTGGCTGGCTGGCTGGCCAGTGTTTTGTTTCAGTTGAACGTCGATAAAGTCGACAAGGCAGCAGAAATACGTTCACATTCAGCAGTGTTACCAACAATATCACCATCTACAGTCACTAACATTAAATTATCTATACGTATCATATTGACGTGCGCCAGTCTCGCAAAATCTCGAAAATTTGAATAATCTTATTTCTGTTTTTATCATCTCAATAATGGGATGGTTTGGAAAAAATCTAATGTGTTGAACTCACATGACTTTCTCTACTCTTGTACTAACCATTCTTACAAACTCTTATTCCTATATCTTCTTCGTGTTAGTTGAGATAAACATTTGTACAAATTATCTTATTGCTTATTTCCTTGTAGGTACAAGGGGAGTATTAGAATACAGTAGGCTTTGTGCGATAGACAAATGTTTTAAAGCTTTCAAATTCCGTTCTCTTTGCACGGTTAACATACAAAAAATGAACAACGAAGTTCCATTTCACCAAAGATTTAAGTTTTCCAAAACTGGCACACATAACAGGGAATATCTCTGAAATGGTTCACCCTATAAGAAAATTTATTTAGACATAAATTGTGTATTTTAGCAAGATCTACATTTTTTGTGTGTTATGATTTGCTCTATCTCTAATAGTTTACCAGTTACGCAAAAGTCGTCCAGAGTAAATACGACTACAGGGGCTATAGCTAGAAAATTTAAAATATACATTTTATTTGTTATCAAAACATCTCCAAAATACGGCATTTTAATCAAAATCGTTAGAGCCATTTTCAAAAAAATGAACATTTTTTTAAAAATACTTCACGTAAGAGTAGTTTAGGATAGGGCTATTTTCTTCAAAATCTTCGCGTCGTGTCCTTGGAAGACATTAAATTTAAATACTAAGTTTGGTTTTTAACTGACTTTTCGATTTTCAATTATGATTCAGGGGCCTCATAAGATATATTTTCGTTGAAATCTTGACATCGAATTTTTGTGGAACACAATACCTTCTCTACATACTAATAGAGAAAGTAAAAAGGAACACAAGGAAAAATCTAAGGTCGAAGTTGTAATTGTCACTTGTGTTTGATTTCAATACATGATATTTGTGAAGGCCCGCCCTATCATTTGAAATTTCGGACACACATTTCCTTAGTTGCTGGAAATGCCTCCGTAGTCAATTAAACGCCCAACTTCAATATTTTAGAAAGTGATGTTTTTCTATAAGGTTATGGTTTATCACAATGTGAGATGCGAAAGTGCTGCCGCGGATTGAGAAAGTGGAATTTATCGTCTCCTCCTCGGCTGATCGACCTCCTGGAGCAGGTGAAGCAGGTTCGTTGTTCATCTATCTCACTCTTTGTGATATAGTTTCCAGGGCTCATTTAAATTCTCCAGGGATTTGCAAATTACTCTGCAAGAACTAGACAGCACTCGACAAGCTTGCCTCTTCAGGAAGCCCTCCCCCCCCCCCCCCTCTCCGTCAGAAACACTTGGCTAGAACAACACTTCCGTCTGCTACAACATCTTCTCGTGGGCCTTGTTGGAACTCTGCCACATATAGTTATGAAATGTTGTTATATTATCACCTCAGAGGCAAATAATTTATAACAAAATGTCAACCGATGGGAATGCACGTCTCCATTTCAGTTGAATTGTCTATGCACCTGGAACGTGTAGAGTAATTGTCAGTGACTTACAGTCGACGACACCGTGGCCGAGCGGCTAGACCGTTAGGCGGCCCTGCAAAATAAAAATAAAAATCCCGTAGGTAAAGTGAGAGCTTTCCAGTTGTTTATACTGTTATTGTATATTACCACGGACTACACACGATAGTTCAACTGCCGCTCACCGCACGTGGAACAGGCCACTGGCCTCTCTATGGCTACAATTGCCCCCCTGGCGTTCTGCAACTCTTTTAACACTCTACTTACGGCGACGCCGGATGAAACGGGCACCTGTTTTGAGGTCAGCAGCGTGGTTAACTAAAACAGAGTCCGTAGTTTTGGTTTGGTTTAACTGAACTTGCAGTTACAATACCACGCCAAAGTTCTGATTGGTCGCTGACAACAATAATTAAATAAACAGCGGGCCATAATTATTGCAAATGTTACACTGTGGGTGCTTATATTAAAAAGAAGGTACGATGTTGTGGGCGGCCGCTTGTGTGTTGTCCATCACAAGGCTGAGTGTGGTCTGGTGTATGGGTTTTCCACCACATCGCCGTCGGGCATGAAGTGTTCCCAACCACAACCCGCCGCCATTCCCGTGTTACTTCTCGCTTCATAACACAAACAGGGCTGCAAACAGACCACATTAAAATCTTCCTAAGCTACACAATATGTTTCAATGCTAAAGGCGATTGCTGTCAGCGGCCTTATGGAAATTCTACTGCCTGAAGAAAGAAAACCAACCTTAATAATCAATTAAATCGGGCGTAAAACTTATTCATATATGCATTTGCAGAATTTAAAATACGTAAAAAGCTAGGATAAAATATTATGTTTAATAAACTCGCATTTTTTACTTTCTCACCAGAAATATGTTTTGAGACCCCTGAAAAAAAAAATTCTAGAAAAAGGTCTGTGTGTCTGTGGACAGCATAAACGAAAAGTCGGTTAAAAGCCAAACTTGGTATTTAAATATAACGTCTTTCTAGGATGCGACACGATGACTTTGAAGAAAATAGCCCCACCCTAAACTACACTTTACATAGAAAATTTTTCGAAAATTTTGATTTTCTTGAAAATGGCTCGAACGATTTTGATAAAAATGTCATATGTTTGAGACGTTTTTATGAAAAACGAAATGTATATCTTTAATTTTCTGGCTATAGCCCCTGTAGTCGTATTTACTCTGGACGACTTTTGCATAACTGGTAAACCGTTAGAGATAGACCAAATCATACTATACAAAAAAATGTAGATCTTGCTAAAATACACAATTTATGTCTCAATAAATTTTCTTGTAGGGTGAACCATTTCGGAGATATTCCTTGGTATGTGTGTGAGTTTCCGAAAAGTTAGAACTTTCGTGAAATGGATCATCGTTGTTCATTTTTTATATGTTAAGTGTGCAATGACAGCAGAATCTCAAAGCTTTAAAAGATCTCAACTAACACGAAGAAGATATAGGAATTAGAGTTTGTAAGAATGGTTAGTACAAGAGTAGAGAAAGTCATGTGAGTCTTGAACCTCCTCCAAAGAAGGAAGCCAATCAGAGCAGTTTATTTACAAGAGCAGTTTAGCACAGTGTTGGTGACAGTATATGGGAAACAGTCCCCAGGCTCTCTGACATAAACCTGTACCAAACAAAGGTTATTAAACCAATGCTCTGATTCTGAACCACGATATTCAACTTTCTAAGCATTTTCTACATTTTATTGCTCTGTACCGCAATTGCATTTTTAAATTAGGTTCCTGTCTGAAAGTTGTGCTGCCGTAAAACTAAACTCCGGTGATCTACTGAGCTGGTCGTCGCCATCACGGCGCTCCAGGGGGGGAGGGGGGGAGGGGTTCATTTTTATTACGTTTCGTTGCCTCTCTGCTTCCCCCATTCCCTCTCTATCTCAGACAGACGAAACGAAATTTTTATTTAAAATCACCTTGGGATGCGATCAAAGATAGATTCACATGACCTTCTCAACATACTCTTCTGCTTTGTGATGCAGTAGCTAAAGTGTAGTCAATTTTTTAAATGTTATAATTGTACTGGGAGTTTTTTTGGCCTGTCATAACTGATTATACATATTTCCACATTTGTCAAAACAATGTATCAACTTTTATTGGCCATTAGTTCAAATACCCGGTGTTGCCCATGGTGTGGTGATTTTATCTCTACGTGGATTAATAAATAGCCCAAAATAAACAAAATAAATAAAAACACCAGAAAACGTTGAGCAAAGCATTGTTGAACAAGTAGAGAAAGATGTGTGAATGTAAGACGTTGCATTTCTATGTCAATTATATAGAATTTTTTTCCCCGGCGCGACAGCCCACAAGGGGCCAAGGCCTACCGCCCAGCCGCTGCGTCCCCCACCTCTGCCCACTACAGGCGTCATTGGTGAGGTGCAGTATTGGAGGGTGGGGCGTGGTCAGCGCCCCGAGCCCTCCCGGCCGGCTATGCGGTCTTCTAGACCTGGGGCCGCTACTTCTCTATCAAGTAGCTCCTCAATTGGTCCCCCCGGGACCTAACGAGGCTGAGTGCACCCCGTGCCAGACCTTCCAGAGGGGATAAAATCCCCCTACTGGTACCGGGGATCGAACCCGGGTCCTTCGCGCCAGAGGCAAGCGCGCCAATTATATAGAAAAATGTATAAATTCTCTGTAGAAAAGGTAGTAGGGAAAGAATATGATTGTGTTTCATAAAAGAAAAGCGTGTAAAGAGAATGGTGTGAGTGTAGTGTGTTGCATTTCTATTTCAGTCATAGAAAATTGTATAAATTGAATCTTGAAATGCGAGTAGGGAGGGATATGTGAATGTATTGCCTAAAAGAAAGCTGAATAGGTTTAAGAGGACATAGAGGACAAATATAATTTTCAATGCTCATCAAGATTTTGTACAAATAGGAATGATTGTATAGTTTCGGAATTCATGTTACTTAGTTACTCTGTAGCCTTTGTTAACTACAGGATTTCCATAAAAATTCCAGTAGGAGTAGCAGTGGTTCGCTAAGACAGACATATGCGCGTATAATACTTCATTCAGGACAATAGAAAGCAGCTGGAACCATCTCACACATATTCCTGTTACCATTCCTCCACTACAACACCTAGAGGCAACCGCCATAAGGCTATCCTTAGGCGGATGCGACGTGGTACTTGTAGCGGTATATGATCCTCCGGATGGGCGCTTCTATGAAGCGGACATCACGGCACTCCTAAACCTACACCAAAGAGTTTGCATCGCAGGCGACTTCAACGCCAAACACCCAAGCTGGCACAGCCGCACCCAGAACGTGAAGGGTCGGGGACTGTACCGTCTCATTAGCGGGAACCCCGCCCTTCATGCACACGGGCCGAGAGGTCCAACATACTACCCGGCACGCGGCGCCGCGGATGTCATAGACTTCATTGTCACTAAGAACATTCCATTTCACCTGGATCTCTCGGTGATTAACGCTCTGGATTCTGATCACAACCCTGTTGTGGTCGACTCAGACGTTAATCTAACTGCGCTGGGAGTGCCTGATTGGGCTGAGGAAGTCGACTGGGATGCAGCCGTCCTAGCCCTCCACAACTCCGTGGAAGCATGTCCTCGAATAGACTCGATAGAGGCTCTCGAGGAGGCAGCCACGGGGTTCTCAACCTCTATCCTAAATGCGGTGCGTGCTCATACCCACCGTATTCCTACCGACGCACCAAACCCTACAGCTATCCCTGTTCCACTGAAACGCCTCATTCAAGCGAAAAACGCTGTTAGAAGGCTATGGCAGAGATTCCGTCACCCTAGGATAGGAGTAATACACCAGAGGTTCAAATCCCTGGTGAGACGACTCCTAAGAAAGCATAGGCAAGCAGCTTGGGAAAACACGTTGCGTCGCGTAAACCTCCAGGAGAGGAAACCATGGCGCATCGTCCGAGGCTTGAGGAAAGATAAAACTGTACACCAGCACCCTGTGCATAGCCCTCGGGGAAGACTTGTCTTTGAACCGAGGGAAAAAGCAGAGGCGCTAGCAGACTATTTGGAAACTCAATTCCAGCCTAGAGTCGACCCTCAGAACGACGATCATACTGACCTCGTGGAGCAAGCAGTAGAAGACTTCTTAGAAGTTGGACCTGCGGGCCACGAGGATTTCCACATCCCGATAGTTACCCCTCGCGAGGTAACTAACACCATCCAACACCTAAAACCTAGAAAAGCCCCTGGGCAGGACCGGGTAACAGCGGAAATGCTCCAGCACCTTCCCTTTAGAGCCGTGATGCACTTGACTCGGATCTACAACGCGTGCCTAAGCATGCGCCATTTTCCAGAAGACTGGAAGAGGGCGCGTGTGGTATGCGTGTTGAAGCCGGGCAAGAATCCGATCTTTCCTTCTAGCTACCGTTCCATCAGCCTCCTACCAATTATCTCGAAAGTTTTCGAGAAACTCTTTCTGACCCGCCTTCGACCTCTTTTAGAGGAAAAAGGCCTCCTACCGGAACATCAGTTTGGTTTTCGTTCTGACCATTCCACAACCGAGCAACTACTGCGAGTAGCCGAAAAGGCCTCCCTGGCTTACCAGGAAAGGGCCAAAACGGTGGCAGTGTTGCTTGACGTGGAAAAGGCGTTCTCTACCACCTGGCACGAAGGTCTTATCTACAAACTCATCCAGCACGAAATCCCCCCTCCATATATTTACTTGGTGGCTAGTTTCCTACAGGAACGTAGCTTCCGAGTGAAGGTGCAGGGTTCATTTTCCCGAGAAAGGCCCATTGGCGCAGGAGTTCCCGAGGGCAGTGTACTGTCACCGGCACTCTTTAATGCTTACATGGCCGATCTCCCCACGCACCCCAACACTCACATCTGTCAGTATGCGGACGATCTCATGATCTTCGCAGCAAACAAGAACCCGCGCTACAGCTACCGTCAAGTACAAGCCCACCTCTGTACCATCAGCAGATGGTGCGAGAACTGGCGCATGTCTATCAACCCGGAGAAAAGCTCTGCGATTCTCCTGGCCAACACGCTGGCAAACCGGCTCCCGCAGGACCTCGTGCTTCGGCGCCGTCGGATCCCTTGGGTCACTACGGCGAAGTATCTCGGGGTCACGTTGGACCGGCGGCTAACGTATAGGCATCACGTCAGGGGCAAAGTACTACAAGGTCATGCAGCCCTACGGCAGTTGTATCCCATCCTCAGCTCCAAAACCATGCCCATTCGCCTGAAACTCCAGCTGTATCGTGCGATCATCCCGCCTCTGGTCCTGTACGGATGCGAGATCTGGCGAGTGGTGGCAAAGTCCACCTTCATCAGACTCCAGACGTTGCAGAATCGGGCATTAAGGATGATCTACGACACTGGTTGGAGATTTCCTGCCCACATCCTTCACGAACATTCCGGCATCCCGTACATTGTCGACGTGATTAAAACCCGCGCTCGAACAATGTAGAACAAACTCCAGAACCACCCTAATCCACTGGTGAATACTCTGGGACAATATGACCAGAGAGAGCCTCGCCGACTACCATCTAAAAAATTACCGAAGGACATCTTAAGTCCAACGGTCTAATTTTCGCAGATGGGAAAGGCAAAATGAATACCTGTACTTAAAACAGAGCAAATCCCCTAACTCAGATCACCTCTCAGTGTGTGACTGACGGCCAGAACCAGGAGGAGATTAGCGCGTCACCTGATTGACTAACCAGCCAATCAGCATGTATGGGCACTGCCCGTTCATGGACCTATCCCTACCAACATCCATCTTGTCCCTAAGATACCCCTGATCCCAAACATTCCCAGAGCTGAAATCCCTGTAGACCAAAACACCATACTATCGCGCAGGTAAAGCCGTATAACGGCTAGGTACTGCGGTAAAGACACTTCGGGTGGGGGAATAAGCTTCCCCACTCGACTCGAACTGCCTCTGGAGCCTCTGGGGATGTCCTGGGTACCAATAAAAAATTTTAAGAACTTTTAGTTTGTGGAAAGGTCATATTTGAAATTCTTATTGCATTATCTGAACGACTTTCAGCACTATAACAAATTGTTTGTGATCTTGCGTTTTCACCTACTGGACATAAAACGATGCCACTTGCATTGTCAGTGTTGGAAAATGTTCAAACAAATATGCCAGAAATGGGAGGAAAAATAGAGAATGATGCAAAGAACTAAATAAAACAACCGGTTTGCAAGTACTTCTGACGTATAAAATATTGAAACTTATTTACAAATTACTCTCATGCGTATTTTTTTCTGTATGTGTGTAAGCACTTGTGTGTTTTACGAAGGCGTATCCGTAAAAATGGTGTAAACCTCAAAACCAAGGAGTTTCTGACTGGTGCTGCCACCTGTTGTTGGGGACAAATACTAATTAGTTATGGATGATGTAAAACTAAAAAGCTTGACTGTGAGTGCGCAGAATCACTTTCATTTCTTGTAAACTACTTGAGACCATCTTACGAAGTGCAGAAATGCACTCTGAACAAAGTATAAGTGCTCGACTTCTCTCTGGCGCACTCCCCTGAGAAATACATTTGTTTCAAAGTCATGTATAGGAATCTGTAAGTTCATTGCGGAGAAGTAATTTCAAATACAACATGTTGACCATTGATTTAGTAATTAGATTCCTTTGTCAGAGTATCAGTAGCTTGAAATAGAGAACAACGCGTTAAAACCCATCACAGCAGAAGCTGGGTTCGAAACCACAGTCCTCTGATTAGGTCTAATTGGTCCAGGGAGTTCGTCCGACATAATACCTAGCAAACAAGATTATTAGCTCTGCTACACTATCCTCAGAATTACGACTGTATCTGTTTATTTCACTTCATTTTCACATTCCCTCTTATCTACTCTTGTACTAACCATTCCCACAAACTCTTATTGCTACATCTTCTTCGTGTTAGTTTAGATAAACATCTATACAAATTTCATTATTGGTAATGTCCTTGTAGGTACAGGGGGAATATGGATATAGTAGACTTTAAGCGATGGCCAAATCTTTTAAACCTGATCGCTATATGAAGGCTTCTACATTTCGTTCTCTTTGCACTGCCAAGAGATAAAAAGGAGAATAACGACCCTCTATTTCAGAAAAGTTTAATGAAAAACTCAAATAGATAACAAAGAATATTTCCGAAGTGATTGACACCCAAAAAAGCGGACATTACTTGTGTTTTAACTAGATCTAAATGTTTAGTACTAAGATTTGGTCTATCTCTTACGGTTTGCCAGTTATCCAAAGGTTATCCACATTAAAGAGAACTACGTGAGCCATGGCCAGTGAATTTAAAATATGTATTTTAATTCCCATAAAATACCTTAAACGTATGTGCATTTTAATCAAAATTGATAGCCATTTTTAAGAAAATCAAAATTTTCGAAAGTTTTTCCATGTAAAGCATTGTGGAGGAATTTTCTTCAAAATCTTTTTGTCGCATCCATGAAAGATATTAAATATCACCTTTAATTTTTAACCGACTTTTCATTTTTGAGTCATGCTGTTCACACACACACCCAAACACACACAAACATGGACGGGTTTCTAAAAATACTTTTTCTTGTATTTAAGAGCCAAATTTTGGGACGGTTATAATAATAATAATAATAATAATAATAATAATAATAATAATAATAATAATAATAATAATAATAATAATAATAATAATAATAATAATAATAATAATAATAATAATAATAATAATAATAATAATAATAATAATAATAATAATAATAATAATAATAATAATAATAATAATAATAATAATAATAATAATAATAATAATAATAATAATAATAATAATAATAATAATAATAATAATAATAATAATAATAATAATAATAATAATAATAATAATAATAATAATAATAATAATAATATGAAGGAACAAATAAAAATCATTTAGTCACAAATCGGACTGTAAGGAAGATGCTCAAAAATTTCGCAACCAAATGATGCAGTCAGTTCAGGCTGCGTGTGCCCGGGCATTGCCACGTCACACAATTGGGAATGTTCACCAACATAACGTTTCTCGTATTCAGAAAACGAATCATAGTCTTGACTTCATAGTCACCGGATCGTTCGATTGTTTTGAACGACTCGAAACTCTGAAGCGATAGGAAAAAATAAAGTGACACTCACTCAGAACTGTGAACTGAACACAATTCTTTATACAGAAAGGGTTTCTTCGAACAGAAAGAGTTTATTAATAATTTGTTTTGGTATGAAAACTGCGCCCGCCTGCCACTCTCCAGGGTAATTCTGATTTTGGAAGCAATGAGGACGTTAAAATGAGCTTTTACTCAAGACTTTAATTGTTTCACCCTTTTGTTTTAGCGCAGGCTCATCCTAAGCGGCACTCTTCACCATTACACTGGATAAAGCACGCATTACCGATATGGTTTAGAATGAGAAACATTAAACACCGCACACAGACATTAAAAATGCAAATAGATTTAATATCCGGCAAAATCTGCACCACGACTTTAATACCCAGCCGTTTGAGAGCAATTGGGCGACTAGAAAAAGAATTCAATTCATATCCCCTTGGTTTTGCTAACAGGTGATTCTTTCATTCCTGCTTTTCCCTTTTATAAAACCGAAATATATTTATTATCATGGGATAGGTTTTAGGTCTAATCTTTAAATGTATTTCTTATCGCATGCAGTAAATCTTTAAGTGTATTTTGCAAAACTTCTTATTCAAATATTTACACTAGTTTCAGATTAATGATTCAAAAGACAAGATGTTGTATATAGTTAAAAGGTACCTAATATTTCATAAAGTTTTAATGCGCACTTCCTCAAAAGTAAATTTTTCTAAACTATAACCTTGACAAATGAGAATCTAGTTAAGTGTTTTGAGTTAAATGTTTGTAGCTATTAGTGTATACATAACCAGAGTAATGTTCCTTTATTGTATAAATTTTCGGGGTAAAAACTACAATTTGTGATTAAAAACCTGATGTGTTACACTCACATAACCTTCTCTACTCTTATACTAACCATTCTTACAAACTCTTATTCCTATATTTCAAATAACACGAAGAAGATAAACATGTGTACTGATGTAGGCTCGCCGCTCCTCCTGTGCTCTCCTACGCCGACTGCTGCTTTCTAAGGTCTTCTGCTTCGGCTGCTCTGGCATGCGACTTTAATCTCAGGGTATGCGTGGATGTTTACGAATAAAACCAGAATTTCGTTGAAACACTTTTATTCTCACCAAAATAAGAACGCGTGAGATTTGCCGATCGTTATTAAATTAGTTGAGCGTTACCGTGTCCTTACTAAGACAGAAAATCGTTAATATTAACTATAATGTGTCCTCACACTTGAGGATCCGGAATACAAGTCCCGTGACTGAAGATACGGACGACGAATGTAGTCACCCGCCGGTTTCTGGAGGGCAACTGTCAACGACCCTTTCTCTCCGGGTTCTCGCAGGCAAGTGCCTGTGCGTTATGACGCTCTCTGTACCTTTCACTTTCGAATTAGCAACAGGGTTTCGAAGAAACCACCATCCCTTGTTTTTCAGGCTCACACCTGCGCTGAGCGATTTCCAGGAAAACTGGTCTTACCAGGTCTCGCTCGACTACCTGAAGCTCGTCCCTAATCACTTGTCTGTACCCCTTTCGTGCCTTTTGACAATTTTAGTCACAACTAATATTCCCAGATCTCGTACATTTATACACGTAACAATTTTAACATTTTCTGATTATCTAATTCCGCCATGTGATGTAGTATTATACCCATAATTATGGCGTTCACAATTTCGGCTTCAGTACAAATTATCTTTTTTATATTTATTAAGATCTCGCTAAAACATGCAATTTATGTTGAAATAACTTATTTTTTTGTACGGTGAACCATTTCTGAGTTATTTCTTGTTGTATGTGTGACGTTCGGAAAACGTCAACTTTCGTTAAATGGAACATCGTTATTCACTTTTACTTTCTCTACTGGTAAGTAGGGGAAGTATTGTATTCCACTCAAAAATTCGATGTCAAGATTTCACCGGAAATATATGTTTTGAGACCCCTGAGCATTTTTAGAAAAAGGTGCGTGTGTGTGTGTCTGTGTGTCACTCTGTGGACAGTATAACCTGAAAACGAAAAGTCGGTTAAAAACCAAATTTGGTGGTTTTGATTAATGCCGTTCAAGGATGCAACACGAAGATTTTGAAGAAAATAGCCCTACCCTAAACTACCCTTTACATGGAAAATGTTTAGAAATTTTGATTTTCTTGAAAATGGCTCTAATGATTTTGATTAAAATGTGATATGTTTGAGATATTTTGATGACAAATGAAATGTATATCTTGAATTTTCTGGCTATAGCCCCTGTAGTCGTATTTACTCTGGACGACTTTTGCATAACTGGTAAACCGTAAGAGATAGACCAAATCATACTATACAAAAAATTTAGATCTTGCTAAAATACACAATTTATGTGCCGATAAATTTTCTTGTAGTGTGAACCATTTCAGAGATATTCCTTGTTATGTGTGTGAGTTTCGGAAAAGTAAACTTTTGTGAAATGGAACATAGTTGTTCATTTCTTCATATGTTATGTGTGCAAAGAAACAGAATCTCAAAGTTTTAAAAGATTTGACTATCGCACAAAGTCCACAAGGAAATAAGCAATAAGATAATTTGTACAAATATATAGGAACAAGAGTTTGTAAGAATGGTTAGTACAAGAGTAGAGAAAGTCATGTGAGTGCAAACATCAGATTTCTTAAATATGCTGCATATTTTTCAACGTATTTATAATCATCCCCGTTTCTATCGTAATTACTTGTCTTTATCTCAAACATATTAAACTAGAAGTTTTACAATAAAAGCGGAGGGGGGGGGGGGGGAGTCTTGAAGACAGGTTGATTTCGGAGTCGCTCCGTCAGCAGGAAGCACTCGAGGGCTCTAGCACTGTGTTAAAATTAACACACTTGAGCAGCTTTGCAGTTGGGTAACGCTGGCAGGCAATTCTGCGTCAAAGCCCCTTTTTATTTCCAAACTAGACTCGAGCGATAGTTTGGGAGTTGCGCCTCCAGCAAGCATTAATAAGCTTTTAACGGCATGGTGCCTTGGACGGGGAGTTTTCAACTATTTGCCTCAAGCGCTACTTCCCACATTGACAAGTATGCGAGGCGACGTACCTACATTTTTGAAAAGTTGTTTTACTCATTATTTCAAACATAGGGAAGCAGAAATATATATTCGTGTGCTGCAGATACTGCAGCACGTCGAGCCACGCTGAAGGGCGTCAAATTCTACGAATCAACTTTTTTGTTTCTGTATGGACAAAATCTGAGGTGTTGCACTCACATGACTTTCTCTACACAAACTCTTCGTGTTGAGATAAACATTTGCACAAATTATCTTATTGTATTTTTCCTTGTAGATACAAGAGAAATATGGGAATACAGTAGACCTTGAGCGATAGTCAAATCCTTTAAAGCTTTCAAATCCCGTTCTCTTTGCCTGGTTAACAGATAAAAATGAATTGCGGTCTTCCATTTGACAGAAGGAAACTTAAAAAAATAAAAAGCAATATCTCCGAAACAGTTCACTCTACAAATAAAATTACTCACACATAAATTTTCTATTTTGGCAAGATCTATATTTTTTGTATAGTAAGATTAGTTCGATCCCTTACAGTTTACAGGCTATGCAAAAATCATCCAGAGTAAATAGGACTTCATGGACTATAGCCAGAAAATTCAAAATATACATTTCATTTGTCATAAAAGTATGTTAAACATGACATTTTAATCAAAATCGTTAGAGCCATTTTCAAGAAAATCAAAATTTTCGAAAAATTTTCCATGTAAAGGGTAGTTTAGATTGGAAGAATTTTCTTCAAAATCTTCGTGTTGCATCCTTGAAGGATATTAAACTTAACTACCAATTTTGGGTTTTTACCAACTTTTCGTATTTGAGTTATGTTGTCCACAGACTGACAGGCAAACACACACGGACCTTTTTCTATTTTTTTTAATTCAGGGTTCCTCAAAGCATATATTTCCGGTGAAATCCCGACATCGAATTTTTAGTGGAATACCATTTGTTCTGCTTTACTAAACGTAGTAGAGAAAATAAAAGTGACTGAGTGCATTATGAAAGCAAAATATATCTAAGCCCACGTCATTTTGCAACGCAGTTTACGTAAACCAATACTTTCAACATGCAGCTCTCTGTTTCATATATTATCAATAAACTCCACTGCATGTTGGAAATATCGACTTGTGTAAACCAGGCTACAACATAACGTGATACTTAGACTGTCATCTTCGATGACTGTACATAGAACAAGTAGTAAAAGTATTGTATTCCACCAAAAGAGGCGTCACCGGCGACGAAACACACATGGTACGCACACACATACAGTGCTAACAGCCGCCTGATTCAATGCTCTCGGCTCCATTACAAAAACAACAATTAGTCACTTCTCTCATTGTCTCTGTACCTCTTCTGGAAAGTCTCACTAATTTTGCCGCGGGAAGTCTCGCGAACAACCTCGAAACCCTTTATTCTGCGTCGCTCATTTCCCTGTTTGTTCTACATTGTTGGATCAGGTATTCACAAGTAGTGGTGTAAAGTAGGTTGACCTCAAATGTTTGAGGTATGCCTGCATATCTGTCGCCATAGTATTTTACATATTGTTATGTTGTTGTTTGTACAGTTCTTCAAAATAGTGTCATGGCGGCCCCTGGGCCCGGGGTGATAGGGTTGGCGGTAGGAGGTCGACTGCAAGAGCGGACCGGAGACGCTTACCTGCATCAATGACCCGTCCTCCATACGGAAACAATAGTTATTGTGTATTTTTTTTTTCCGTCTAGACTGTTCCTGCTTATTCACTCTAGAGCATTCCACTTCCAGAACTCTCTGATTGTATGAGGCATTATATAACGGGCGCGTTGATCTGATATCCTTGTAGTGAACTGTGTGAGAAATAGCGTTCAGTGGAGAGTACCTGTGAGTCGTGTCAAGTGCAGCTCAGTGCGAGTGTAATCTGACAGTTCTTTACTGTGATTCGATTCGACTGAGTTTGTACAAAAGTGATCTAAATGTAACGTTAGCACTATGCTAACTAATAGAAGGCAATAGACTGTGATTAGCACTAATTGATGTTTGCTCATTTGTTACAATAGTTCCACACTTTACTCATATTTTGCTCAACGCCACTGGTGTACGTTGTAAAACAAAAATAAATGGAAATTAGTTTTACGGTGTACATGCCAAGTTCGTGACCAGAGTCGGAATTCCGAGAACAGAAACTAACAGATGGAAGGAAAGAAACAATTATTTTCATTCGCTGCTATAATTTATGTAGGTTATCGAAGTAGCTATTACAGAAACGCGACTTACTGCAACTATCTCAAAATACAATAATTCCTCTAGTTTACTATACGTAGAAGATAAAATGCCTTTAAACAAAAAATTAAAAGAGAATTTGAAAAATTACGAAAGGTGGGCGTATAAAGCCCACCCCCCTCGCCCGTGCCAACGCGTATGCTGATGGTTAGAAGAAATATTAAACAAGCCCACTCTACCAGGTGTATGAAATGTATCTATACAAGGTATATGTGCGCAGATTTTGCCCGATTATAGATTCAAATATGAGGAATGAAAACTCCAGTAACAAATTTATCTAACTTGGAAGGTTAAACAGATAATTACACATTATTGTATACATTTTCTTTACAAAGACTAAGACTGAAGAAGCGAATGTTTTGTTTTTTTATTACGGTTACTGCTACTAAGTATGTAGTGACATCTAGACGAATGAAATCCAAACTAGTGCAGCCTCAGAGAACTGGTTTCGCCACCTGTCGGTGTGTTTATCAGTTACTGCAAGTACTGTTGCCCTTTTGAACTTTCCAAGCTCTATTCACGACAGTATCCGATTTATGCCTTGCCAAATTTATTCCAGTACAGTACATACGTGGAATACATTTATTTAGTATGATTTTGTGCCTATAGGACACGTTTTACCAATAACGCGTCATTAAAAGCTCTACCTTTGTATGCTAATTGTGGAAGTAAGTGATAAAGGAGTGCTGATATGTTGACACTCAAACATTCCACCAAATTTATTTATTATGAAACCTGGCACTATACAGGAAAGTGGTAGAGGAAATTATATTTCAGTTTAACGTCAAGAAGTCTGCGTGCTCACTCTCCTAATACCTTGATTTGTGGCCAATGGCACGTATTTTGCTGCACTAAATGTAGTAAAACTGAATTTAATGCAGAGCACTAAATTCACATCAACTGTGCACTTGTGCGCATTTATTTCTTATTGTGACGGCAGCGGCGGCAACACCAGTACGCCAAACGCTCAGGTCACACTGCCTCGCGCAACTGTTTTTGAACACGGGGAAGGAAAATAGAAGTAACTGGACTGAACTTGCCAATTTGACACATTATCAACATTAAAGGAACACGGCCAGAAAAATCGATTTTTGTATTTTTGTTGCAAAAAGTGCACCATAACTTAAACAGTATATTTGCGAAGTTTTAATTCCCTAGGGAGGGGGAACCCAATATTTTGGATGCAATTTTTAAAGTAGTGTGCTTCTGCCTCTGCCTTTTAAATCGGCATTCACAAACCTTCCATTTCAAATTTAAACTCATTTTTATCGGAAACGATTTCTTTGCTACTTTGTCATATTCTAAATCTATCTTCTCTCACAAAAATCTAGCTAGAGATCTATAAGTTTTGCTAATATAGTTCAAAATATGGGTACTAAGAATTTCGTGGAATTTTTGTATTACTTATAATTTTAAAAGAATAATTTATATAATAATACCCTACTTTTTATGACATTTTTGTGCACTTTAATTTGTTAAAAAGATAATAAGAGATATAAAAAAGATTTAAAAATCATCTTTGTAGTTCAACATCTATTGCAGAAGATAGATCTTGGTTATACCGGATTAAAGGTAGTTAATTAATTTTGTTTACTTTGATGGACGTTGGAAATATTTATTTTAAACTATCTTTTTGGTATTTATTTTTCAAAGCTAAACAAACTTTCAGATTTTGAAACCAAAGAGTCAAGTTGAAGTCACATATAGAAATTATATGGCCTCACTTAACAATGAAAAACCTATTCATCCTGGAAAGAGAAAAAGCGCCCTAGGAGTGTCAAAAACAACAAAGTCTAGACTCGTATACCTACCTGCTGGCGAGGGAAACATTCCTCACAGGGGTATTCAAGATAAGGGTGCTCCTACCAAGCACAGAGTATCCTAACAACACTGGAGAGGAAAAGAGAAGAAATACAGCGAGAATTCTACTGCACAGGAGCCACGATGGACCGCGCATGGACGAAGGAAAATATCGAAATGCAGAACAAGGACAAAGTCAAATAGGGAATACGCAAACATAACTTCACTAGAGTGTTTAGCCGCAGTTAATTGTATTACAAATGGAGCACATGGTGGAAAATTCTAGGAGTACATAGAATAGATAGTGTATTAAGCTAGACCTTAAAAATGATGAGATTAAAAAATTACTCTCCCAACCGATGACTGAGGGTTTGGAGAACATGTTAATGCGTAAACCTAAACATCGTCAATTTGACATTTTTTTCGGTCACTTTTCAATCGCAGTTATAAAACAAGGATGAATTACCAAACGCAGTCTGAAAACTGCTTAGCTTTACTGCCATGTTGTTAAATGTTGTGCTTGAAAGTTAAGCTGCCGTGATAGTATTCCAAGCCTGCAACTTGAAAAAGTACTAACGAGCCGACATAAAGCCGTCCTTCCTGGAATGATTCAAGCTGCTCCAGTAGGGATGTTAAAACAAGTGAAGTTATCAGCGCACTCGTGTTCTGTTTGTTTGAGTCTGCACTGAACGATTAAAACGTTCCTGGAACTTCAACTATGACACGCATTTTCCTTGTAACATCATTTAATGCAGAAGGTTATTTAATAGAAATTCATTAGAAGACTTAAACACTCCCTTATAAGTAAACAAAAATTATATACAGGATGCCCCAAAATTAGACCGACAAACTTTGGGAGCTGATAGACAACATTATTATAAACATTTTTTGTTAACGAAAAAGTTTTTGCTGCGGTGCTTCGTTTAAGCAGTAGAAGAGTTAATGTCATAGATTACTGCAAAATCAACAATTAAAATTAGTACTGCATTTATCTTAGTAAGGCACACAATTTTAATCAACAATTAACGTGTCCTTATATAATATAGAACATTTCGTTTGTTTTCAGGTAGCGTGTGACAATTCCAAGGAATAATCATTTTGGAGGTGAAGTGGCAGGTGACATAGCTTCGCCGCTTCTTCAAAGGTAAGTAACTCGCACTTTAGCTAATATATCCATTTCTGAAACGTATACGAATTATATACGAGAGCTTTCATTTAAATGTTTTCATAAGTTTGCCACACTGCTCTAACGCAAGTTTGTTTTGAATGCTTATTGTTGTTGTTATTATTATTATCATCATCATCATCATTATTATTATTATTATTATTATTATTATTATTATTATTATTATTATTATTATTATTATTATTATTATTATTATTATTATTATTATTATTATTATTATTATTATTATTATTATTATTATTATTATTATTATTATGATTATTATTATGATTATTATTATGATTATTATTATGATTATTATTATGATTATTATTATGATTATTATTATGATTATTATTATGATTATTATTATGATTATTATTATGATTATTATTATTATTATTATTATTATTATTATTATTATTATTATTATTATTATTATTATTATTATTATTATTATTATTATTATTATTAGTGGTATTTAAGTTTAAGGTCTTTCAAGAATACGACACGAACATTTTGAAAAAAATTTCTCTACCTTAAACTGCCCTTTACATGGAAATTCGTTCGACAATTTTTACTGTCCCGAAAATGTCTCTTACAATTTGAATTAAAATGCCATATATTTAACTATTTTCATGACAAATGAAATGTATATGTTTAATCTTCTGGCTGCTATCACCCCTGTTGGATGGAATTTTCATAATTGGTGAACCGTAAGAGATAGACCAAATCTTGTTGGCCAAAAATGTAGATCTTCTAAAGCATACAATTTATGTCAAAATAATTTTTTTTCTAGAGTGAACCATTTCCAAGATATTTCTTGTTATTTGTGTAAATTTTTAAAAAGTTAAACTTTCGTTAGATGGAACATCGTTATTCATATTCTTTATACCTTAGCCGAACAGAATCTCAAAGCTGTAAAATATTTGACTATCGCTCAAAGCCTACTGTATTCTTATATTCCCCTTGTACGTACAAGGAAATAAGTAATAAGATAATTTATTAAAATATTTATCTCACCTAACACGAAGCTATAGAGTTTATAATAATGGTTAGTAAAAGGGTAGAGAAGGTCTTGTGAGTCCAACACATTGGATACAATAATACCTCTACTTATTATACGTGCTAAAGAAAATATTAATAGATTTGTGATATCATGTATTATTCAAGTCGTATTATACAGATAGAGACCCTTCCAGATGGAATACGTTGTATATGTAACAATTAGTTCGCGGAAATACCTTTGCCGTACTTTGAGTGCACTCTGTTAAATTATACTTACATCTAGTTCCTGCGAAATCCTCATCGGCACTTTCCTTTTGAAGGTTACCTGGGATTCTGTGGTGATCAGGGAGACTTGCATTAGGCTAATTAATTATTTGGTGAGCTAAATTCTGAACATTTCTAGTATACTGTTCAGTTAAAACATATACTTCCGCCTCTACTGAAGGTTTTGATAACAAAATGACAATGTGCCAAATCCCACTCCTGACACCAGTCTAATACTGGGGAAGCAGCTCTATTTTATCGTTAACACAGGTTATAAATAGTCGTGACACATGACCTTGCATCACTGGTGTGTTCTGTCCTCTGGTAACCTTGGCACAGTGTTTTAGTTTTATTCTTTGTTTCACAAAGTGCTGGTTTCAAAAATCACACTCAGTAAAACAACTCCGACGCGATGAATAAATGTCCAGAACTGTCTCTGACGACACACTCAAATTTCTCTCAACCACGACTGTACGACAATTACTTAAAGCTTAAGTAATAACAGCTTTCTCGTTCAACATCTCGACTCGCTTATACAGGCAAGAATGACGTAGCACGGATTTTGCTCGGAAATTGTATTTTCTCGAACCTCTCGTAAAAAAGCGGGAAATGACATGTTCCACTGCACTCCATTGTTAACTCATTTACTGTCCGCGCAGTGGTGTGAGGTACCTTGAACTTGAATGTCTCCAGCATGCAGATGTTCTGAGCCCAGATTTTCTCTCTTACACCACGTAGGGCATGCTTACGGAGTTCTTTTATAGCTGGAGGGTGATGTGCACGTATCTGTGTGAGTTGGTTTCCGATACACGGAACACTGAAGTGTTTTCATGGCTGTATCCTGTTCCAACAGCGCGTCTAAAATTGGTAGCTTCCCGTTCTGGAACTCTGCGTAATCATTTATACAGTGGCGTAGCGTCTTCTAAGTCCCATAAGACATAATATATACTGTAAGGCTCTTGGAGCTAAGGTAAAAAAACAGATAAGGTTGTCGCTTTGCCAAACAGTCGAGTAAGGTGTAATATTAGATGTCCTAGTCAGGGGGTTGCAAGAGTGCGTTACTCCGTAGCTGTTACTCAGGTGGCCGTTAGCTAGGGTATGGCTCGTTACAATGTTCCTGCCAGATGGTGCGCAAAGCATGCTGTACACAAGAATGGCATACACAATCGATATGGAAGGTGGAGTCGATTAACTTCCAAGTGTCTTGTAATGTTGGACCAAAGCCAGATCGGCGTTAACGCAGTCTTTCCCCTTCTTCCTTTCGGACTTGTTCCTTTCTCCGTCCTACGCACTTTATTTCACTCTCTAGGCTTTTTACGGGAACCGCGATCTTTTCCCCACCTCATCAGGATTAATTTAATGGTTTGTGAGATCGAAAGTGAACGTTCCACGGCTGATGAAACACGAAATTACAAACAGTTGCTCTCACACAGCGAGTTACGTGATTATACCGTAAGTAACATTGTGAATTTACACACAGTTTGGCAATATCTGCTTTCTAACTAGAAATACAACTTTATGTAATTACGCCGCTTGTATGAAAATTAAGAAACTTCGCTCATTTCCTAATAGATAATCGCGTATTAATTACTACCATTATAGTCCCGTTGCATAATATACTATTATGTCCCGTTCCTCCGAATATAGTTAAAGGATATACCGTTTAAACCTTCGGCGCTGCAGTCAAGATTTTGAGCATGCGCAAACTCTTCCTCCATTCATTAGGAAGCCAGAGGCCACTGTCACCTTGTTTTGTATTGTTTGAGCATTTCGAAGTGTTTAAAACAATCGAACGACCCTGTGAAGTCAAATCTGTGATTCGTTTTTTGAATACGAGAAATGTTAGGTTAGCAAACTTTCATCCCCAACTGTGCGAGGTTTATGGGGAAACAATAAGTGACAATGCCCGGCCACACACAGCTAAAACTCAACATCTGATCACATCTATCCTTTCTACAGTCCGCTTTGGGACCCAGAAGTTTCCATGCGCTTTTTAATGTGAAGAAATTCCTTGGTAGAAAACATTTCAACCACGATGTTGGGTTGTTTTTTATGACAGGTAAGTACAACAACAATATCTGATTATTATCACTGACATGGTGTAGTTTATTTCAGAAGGTTTTGTATACATCAGTAATGGTTCAATAATGATGATGAATTTAGCCTAAGTATATATATTTCGCAACATCTGTTATTAAAAACTGCTTTCTACAGGGTTAGCATGCAAAACGAAGATTAGGCATCAAGAGGAACTGCTTAATGTTTTTCTAATGCTCAGGACTTTATGGCATTAATTTGCATTTATATTATTAGCATTATGATGATTGATGAACTAGGCTGAATCTCTCATATGTATTGTATTTCAGTGACATAAATACTGGAAGTCTGATTTGTACCTATCAACAATATTTATATACACCGAATTTAAAGTAAAAATGCATATCAATGAGCCAATTAAAATGCTTGTATGACAGGCGTGTGCTTTGTTATACGCAAAACATTCGCTCCGTGCGTTTACCGTACCGCTTGAGCGCGCCGCTATGTTGCGAAATCGACACAAATCTAAATGCTGTGTCAGAAAGCTGAAAGTGCAACTCGTTTAAGAATGAAGATTCAGCTTTCCGTAGTTAATTAGACGGTCCAAATCGCGTATTTTAAGGTTAAAACAATGCTGACAGAAAGGAATACATGGATATTGTTCTTCTCATTATTGTTATTATTACTATTACTATCCGTTAAGAGCTAAAATAATAGTAAGTGCAATCACTATTTTGTAATAAACTGCATAATCCAGTCTAAATACATTTATAAGCACTTTACAACAAGTCATACTGAAAATGTAGGTCATTATTTTGGTTTTGTTATTACTTAATTAAAGTTCTTAATATTTAGTTAGATTTCAGTTCAAAAGAGGCGATATTGTGTTTTCTTTCACTTTTTGAAAGGGAAAAACAGAAGAATAATTGAGATAAAAAGTGACTTATTTTGCTCGATAAAGAATGAGGGGGAATGGGAATATCTCACTCTTATGTTTTTCTTTTTTTATTTGTGAGTCTATTTATTCTTTTATTCCTAAGGAGAATTTACGCTCACATTAGTAGCACTGTATCTAAGTACTCCCTTAATGTAAACGGGTTCATAATCGCAAGGTAATTTCTTTCGTTCTGCAGACAATTGTACTTTAACCCTTCCTTCTCCTTCCACCGACCTTCACACCAACGTCAAGCGATACTTCCCGTAACCCAGCAGGCAGCCGAATTTGTTGTGAGAACATATGACAAGTACGTTTCGAGGGGCCTACGACGTTGCCATATTTCACGTAGAAATTAAACTTTGCATGACAATTTAACACTAAATTATGACTGAATTCGTTCGAATATAGATAAAAGGGGGTTACCTAACCTGTTTTTCGGAGGTTATTTAATATGTAATACCAACATTTTTAGGATCTTACTCATAATCCCAATTAACTATTTATTAGAAAAACTATCGGTTTTATTTTAAGAAACTCATAGAGATTTTCGTTGAAATTTCTGCAATTTGAGTTACGACGGTGATAAATAACCGACTATCTAAAATATTTTATCAAATTCTTGGCGAGCTTTCTTCAGTGTTTAAATTGCGTACCAGTGAGAATCTGGAAGGATACACGGAGCATGCAGAGATTACATCTCAGATTATTATTGTATGATCTTTTTCCACTCTTTTAACTGGAGGGCACCATAAAATATTAAATATGGTTTGCAATTATTGAAATCGATTTTCATACATTTTTATTTTCAGTTAGATGATTACAATAATAAAATTCAGGTTAATGCTTTCTATTTTGTTAACAATAATTGAATCTATCAGTGAGTGTGAGACAGCTGTGAGTGTGTGGCACTGTGGTCGTGAAAGATATGTCGTGTCAAAGAGAAGAGGTTTTAATGAGTGTTGAGTGATCTTATCCTCAGATTTAATGTTTAAGGGAGCATTGAAATTATATTTTAGCCTTTTTTGCTCAGAAAAATAGATTTTTGGATTTTTATTGCAAAAAAATGTACCATACCTTAAGGAATATATCTACGAAGCTGTGAATTATAGTATCACGAAATACTGTAGAGTGTGTTAACGTCAGTAAAAGAGAAGTGTGTATTTATGCATTTAGCGGACTCTATGGCAGATTCATTGAACGCCAGACACCGGGAACAATATCCTCGTTTAGATCGGCGGAGAGACTAGTGAATCATTGACGTGATGACGTCAGCTGTGAGAGAGAAATGAGTGCATCTGAGTAAACCTGAACAATGCATCAGAGTAGAGTGTATCTGTCACATAGACGTCTCTAAATTATACCTACAAGGAACACCAATTACTGGTTCCTCCAATATCTGTGTATGCGTCATCTATTTTGCCTTCTCTACTCTTGGCTATGGGTATCAAGAAGAGAAGCTGTATTCCATACAAACATTTAACACCCAATTTTCACCAACCGTAAAATATAGGCCAAATCTTACTGTATATATGTGTAAATATGACTAATTGCAGTCAATCTTACATTTCTTGGAAGCATTCTTCGCGTGTGTTCCTTCCTTCACTTTTTTTTCCCAATTTTCTACTGACTTGCGCCTCTTCCTAGGTTTGTCAGTGACCCTTGGTTCATGTTCATATTGTCCATGATTATGAAATTATACACTAATATTTTACGTATAAAACTAACACCTCAAATGTTTGTTACCACGGCAGCCATTATACAAGTAACAATCATGTGACCTTCCTCAGCCAATGAAATTACTCTGAGCTCCATGATGCAACATGCCAAGGACCAATGGGAGAGCCGTTGTGATTTGTTACGTAATGGCATGAAGCATGGGTTGGATGTGGTACTGTGAAATGCTACTTAGGGGACCTCTGTGAGCGTGATTTGATACTTTTTGGAGAAAAATAATTCTACATGGTTATTTAGGTTCCCAACAATGTGCTGCCATCTATATCTCAATTTTCGAAATTTTTGGATTTGGTACCTCTTGGAAATAAGCTCCACATTTCTGCCGTGCCATTTCAAAACACAAATCACGCACTTCACCAACAATGGTCTGGAGATTGCTCAACAATCTCCAATGTAGCAGTTTTACCACCTGGGTGAGTACAGAAAAAGCAAAACTGGTGCATAAAACACGCTTAAAAATTAAAACGTAAATCTTACAGGGGGTATTTTATGATATTATAATCTTATAGGCACAATTCTTTATTCATTATAAAATCATCATTGTGTAAAACGTGATTATTTATTTAAAGGGCATGAGGGAAGAAATATAATTTAATATAATAAATATAATTTTAATTTACACAAATTAAAAAGAATATTCTACAAGCAATTGATGTACTTTTCAGGAAAACATTAGGTGTTCTTTTTATCAAACCTGAATTGCAACGCACAACAAACATCATTTGTACATTTTTAAAGGAAAATGACTAACGGTAAATTGAAAAGCTCGTTTCCACTTGCACTGATATTAGAGGACCATACTTAAAATAAACCAGGTCACTTGCTTTCAAGTCTCCGGGTAATTCTCAAAGAGAAAAGTTCGCACCTACATAACATCTGAAAATTATATACTAAGACCTTATGTGTCTGATGTGTTGCACTCCCATGACTTTCTCTACTCGTGTACTAACCATTCTTACAAACTCTTATTCCTATATCTTCTTCGTGTTAGTTGAGATAAACATTTGTACAAATTGTCTTATTGCTTAGTTCCTTGTAGGTACAAGGGGAATATGGAAATGCACTAAGCTTTGAGCGATAGTCAAATCTTTTAAAGCTTTGAGATTACGATATCTTTGCACGCCTAATATATATAAAAAATGAACGAGTTCCAGTCGAAGTTTTCCAAAACTAGCAGAAATAAGGAACATCGAAAGTGTTCACTCTAAAGAAAGCAAATTGGCGTAAATTGTGTGTTTTAGCAAGATATATACATTCTTGCAAAGTAAGATTTGGTCTATCTCTTACGGTTTACCAGTTATGCAAAAGTCATCCAGAGTAAATAGGTCTATATGGACTATAGCTCAAAATATGCATTTCAATTGTCATTAAAATGTCTTAAACATACGGTATTTTAATTAAACCTTTAGAGCCATTTTGGAGAAAATAAAAATTTTCAAAAATGTTCCATATAAACATTAGTTTAGGATGAAGGAATTTTCTTCAAAATCTTCATGTTGCATCCTTAAAATATTTTAAACTCAAATACCAATTTAACCGATTTTTCGTTTTTGACGTATATAAAAATGCATAATAATGCCATAAAAATCCTAAAAAATGCCGTGTACCCCAAAATTGGTGAAAAAATCCTAATAAATATGGTTTGTTTAACCTCTTTCACTTTGAAACAGATTTATATACAGTCATTAATGAATTAGATTCGCCAAATTAAAGATGTAATGTCATCAAAATCATAGCCTTAGTTATAACAAACGATAGTGAGCAGAGAAACCCATATGAGATCGAGTCATCAATATGTTTTCTTTGTTTTTCTGTTCACAGTTCGTTGTGTTCATTGGGTTCATACATAAGTTGGATAACACTGTGGGTGACCGCAAGGAAAGGCGCTATGCTCTGTTCTTTTTTTTTCTCTCTCTCCTTTTTTCCCCCGTGCGTCGCAAGAACGTGTTGAGCACGTTTGAGTGAGTGAGAGAGACAGTAAATGAGCGATGTTAATTTAACTTGCACCGCGGCGGCGGCCGGAACCCACAAAGTGGGGAAAGAGGGCCCTCCCTGCCCTTGTTATTATTAATTTAACTTTTTCTCTTGTGAGATAACGATGTAAACTCGGTCTTTTGGTGAACGGAATTAGAGTGAAAAAGCAATCAGTCGTGATGGGGGTTAGTATTAGCAAACTCTAGGGCCACCGTAACATTTTAATAACACTTCTGCTTGGAGCTCTGAGTTTCTGTGTGTATATTTCTTTAACTTGTTTTTAAAGTTTATTTCCCTAGTCAGAAATCACGAAACATTATCCAAAATATTCTCATTTTAGTCCAAATATGTAGCAAAAAATTCAGTTATTGCCGCTGTATATATTTTGTGTACTGTAAATGTTGTCAGTTGATGGCTGAGACGACAGTCCCCTTAAAAAAAATCGGATGTGTTGCCCTCACATGACTTTCTCTACTCTTGTACTATTACAACAAACTCATATTCCTATATCTTCTTCGTGTTAGTTGAGATAAACATTTGTACAAATTATCTTATTGCTTATTTCCTTGTAGGTACAAGGGGAATATTAGAATACAGTGGACTGGGCAATCTTTTAAAGCTTTCAAATTCCGTTCTCTTTGCAGATTAACATATACAAATGAATAACGATGTTCCTTTTCACAAAAGTGTCAGTTCTTCTCCAATACTCACACAAATACAAAGGAATATCTCCGGAATGGTTCACTCTACAAAAACATTTACTCAGACATAAATTGTGTATTTTAGCAAGATCTACATTTTTTGTATAGTAAGCTTTTGTGTACCTCTTACGGTTTACGAGTTATTCAAAAGTCATCCAGAGTAAACAGGACTACATAGGCCATATACAGAAAATTCAAAATATACATTTCATTTGTTATAAAATTATCTCAAACATATGGTATTTTAATGAAAATCGTTAAAGCCATTTTCAAGAAAATCAATATTTTCGAAAAATTTTCCATGTAAAGGATAGTTTAGGGTGGGGCTATTTTCTTCAAAATCGTTATGACACATCCTTTAAAGACATTAAACTTAAATACCAGCTGTGGTTTTTAAACTACTTTTTGTTTTTTAGTTACGTTGTCCACAGAATGACAAACACACACGCGGACTTTTTTCTAAAAATGTTTTTTTTTTTGGGGGGGGGGGTTGGTTTAGAGGGTCTCAAAACATATGTTTCCGCTGTAATCTCTACATCGATTCTTTGGGTGGAATACAATACTTCCTAAACTTGTAGGTACGCCATAGAGAGAGTAAAATTATAAATGTCATTTGGGTTACATCCTGATTACTATATTAAACTTAAATTGAAGCTAACTGAAGTGTTGCAGCTTACGCTGGTGTATATAGGTCCTTTTAGCTCTAGTAGTATGCACAGCTCGTCCCACCAGATGGATGCCCTTCATTAAGCCACTCCTCTAAACTTGGAGTGAAACAAAAAAAGCAAAAAAATTCCCCTCCGAAAAATCGTTTCCAGGCCGTAAAAAATGTCCTGATATCAGCGCTTCAGCCGTCCCTGCGTGTCCATCACTTCCCTTCCTGTTTTTGTCCCTGCTTGCTTCCAGAAGCAGACATCTAGTAAAGCAGAAACTTTTATTCTGTCCTTATATGGGACGTGGGGACAGTAGATAGAGGGGGGGGGGGGGGATCTGGACTATGAGCTCACAATTTTGAGAGTGAGGAGTGGGATTGCGGAGGTTTCATTGTTACGCAGTGTTTAAAACAGTGTCCGATCCACAAAGCTCATGAGGACAATTTAAAGTATGATTTGTGGCCCCCTCGGTCCACCTACCTAACTCCTTTTGCATCGCGGTGACTGGGTAAACTCGGCCCAAGCCGCGTGCTGCAGAGCGAAGAAGCGAGTAAGCGTGTGTTGCTTATTACTGAAATATATTCGTGCAATTGAAATACATGATTATGCAGCAGCCTGCTCTAAAGAAAGCAAACAATACCAAAAGTTAATTTAAATCCCCGCGGAAATACACTTCCTCTACTTACTATACGTAGTAGAGAAAGTGAAAATAATATATTCTCAAAGCAGCGCTGTAACTATAAAATATTTGCTCCTAAATAAGGAAGATATGTGTTCCGAATTCAGCAACTAAAAGTTATGACATATATACCTTTGTCTCTCGCGACGTCTGACTATTGTCTGATCACAACGGTCGCCAACGGAAACTCTCAGAGATGAAAACTCAAACTTTGACCAACTTCCTCAGCACACCATTAGTTTCCTGTGCTCTGTGTCAATGGTTTACAAACTTTCATCCCCCAAATAGTGCGATTGTATCCTGCTAGATGTCCCGCCAGTTCTCTGGGCGCTAAGCAAAGTTCAAATGCAATTACTGCATTTATATTTACTGATTACAGCTTCTCGGGTTACCAGCTACTAATATATATGTGTTTATTCACTGAAATTGTGTATTACCCGCCGGCAGAGTTAAACGTACAATTAAGATTACAAGAATAATTGAAGGACTCGGGATCAGATAGTGCTATACTACGCCATATTAGAACTTTCTATACCAACTCGAACTGACTCTGGAGCCTTTGATGAATTACCACTGCTACACCGAAATCTGCCAGAAATTTACCTGTATAACGCAGCCATCTGTTGTCAGAACTAGGCACTACATGGTCCCAAGCCATTTAATTACATTATAAATGATTTATCTAGTCTTGTGAAAAATTCGATGTTAAAGTTTGCTGACGATGAAGCATGATTTGAAGCTTTCCTGGCGACGAACATATTCAAGATGTTCTCGGGCTTCGAACCAGCTGTAGAGTTAAAGAGCCATCGACTGACGACTGATTTACTGACCATGTTAAACCATAAAAATATTAATAATGTTAAAAGACTATATAAAACTTTAACAGGAACTTCATTCTTTATATACATGGAGGGAAACAAACCCCGATATAATATCGTTATTCGAAATTCATATTAATTTAAAGAACAACAAATTCAACCTTATAACTCATTTGCGAGAAAATCTTGAACATGCATCTATTATACACAAATTATAAAACCCTATTAGAAATATTTAAATTTAACACTCAAAATTTTGGAAGACATATTGTGGGATTAATATTTGTGTATATGGTATTACATTCTATTAATATTAAAACAAATATATTATTTTATGTAGTCAATAAAATAAGCAGACTTGAGGCTTTTCTTAACCCCCGGAGCAAATGGAGAAATCTATAAAAATTTAGAGTTGCACAGAATTATGTAGTTATATAAGCAACTTAATTATTTCGATGTAGTTATTTTCAACATATCTGAAATTCAAGTAAAAAATTCCATAACTGCCTAATAACTACTTTTTCGTGGATCAGTAAATTACTAAAATTGGTAGAACATTACTATAATTGGAAATAGTAATATAATTGATGTGTTGCACTCACATGACTTTCTCTACTCTTGTACTAACCATTCTTACAAACTCTTATTCCTATATCTTCTTCGTGTTACTTGAGATAAACATTTGTACGAACTACCTTATTGCTTATTTCCTTATAGGTACAAGGGAAATATGGGAATACACTAGGCTTTGTGCGATAGTCAAATATTTTAAAGTTTTGAGATTCCATTCTCTTTGCACGGTTAACATATAAAAAAATAAACATCGATGTTTCATTTCACGAAAGTATTGTTTTCCGAAACTGACACAAATAACAAGGAATATCTCAGAAATGGTCCACTCTATAAAGAAATTTGTTTGAACAGAAATTGTGTTTTGGCGAGATCTACATTTTTGTATAGTAAGATTTTGTGTATCTCTTATGGTTTACGAGCTATTCAAAACTCATCCAGAGGCTATAGCCTAAAAATTCAAAATATACACTTCATTTGTCATACAGATATCTTAAACATATGGCATTTTAATCAAAATCGTTGAGAGGCATTTTCAAGAAAGTCAAAATTTTCGAAATATTTTCCAATTAAACTGTAGTTTATGATGGAGCTGTTTTCTTCAAAATCTTCGTGTTACATCCTTGAGAAACATTAAACTTAAATATCAACTTTGGTTTTTAAACGACTTTTCGTTTTTGAGTTATGCTGTCCACAGCCTGACACACACGGACCTTTTTCTAAAAATGCTTTTTTTTGGATTCAGGGGGTCTCAAAACATATTTCCAGTGGAATCTGGACAGCTAAATTTTGGGTGGAACAGAATACTATCTCTACTTATAAAAATTGACAAAGTGGCTATACGAATCTGTTGACTAAATATTCATGAAGTTTTGTTAAAAATTGGAGGTTAGAGGGTTAAATATTTTGACATTGCAAGTAATGAAAAGTATTGCAGAAGTAAACTTATAGAAAAACATTTAAAATTGGATTGCGCATTGCAGGAACTAAATAAAAGTATGGACTATAAATCCCGTAAAAAGCAAAGAATTCAATTTTAGATTCTTTGCACATTTTCATCGAATTTCATGGTGCATTGCCTTAAAACATAAATTTGGTTTTCGGATCACATAATCATAATACAAAAATAATGTTTTCACTTTGATCTCTTTCTGGAAAAGTTTGCTGCGGGAAATTTACAGCTGGTTTAAGACCCAAACCCTTTTATACAGCAGCCCTCAATTGAGGGGGAAAATTCAGTGCAAGGTGATTACATCTTGGCAGTAAATTTGACAGCCTGTGGGTGCTTATGCCTCTTTATTACTGCCGTCTAAGGTTAAAGTTTCCAGAAGCGACATAAAAGTTGTATTACTGGTAAGAGCAAACACTGCCATTATTACTCTCTGCTCATAACTCGGTAATAAACAACTTCGACAAGAAAACCATTTAGGTGCTTGGCTTATATCCACTGAGACGAAGGATGCTGTAAAGATAGACCAGATAAGATTTATGAATCACGTCGAGAGTGTCTTGAAAAAGGCCAAAGGCCTAAGGGAATTAATTCATACTGCATTTTCAAACTTCCATATTTGATAATTATAGCTTCATGCTTCATTAGCCGTGTTAATTTAAAAATGTCGAGCTTTCGACGATACAAAACTACATAAGCCTCGTCAGGAAATGAATAAATAAATTGTAATTTAAAACTCATGGCCAGATCTAACTAGCTGGTCCATTCAGGCTCTGAAAAACGCCATGCATTTTGAGATGGCCGTTTATTTCCTGTGCAGTTCCTGAAGAAGGCCATGATTTTGAGATGGCCGTTTATTTCCTGTGCAGTTCCTGAAGAAGGTCATGATTTTGAGATGGCCGTTTATTTCTTGTGCAGTTCCTGAAGAAGGTCATGATTTTGAGATGGCCGTTTATTTCTTGTGCAGTTCCTGAAGAAGGCCATGATTTTGAGATGGCCGTTTATTTCCTGTGCAGTTCCTGAAGAAGGCCATGATTTTGAGATGGCCGTTTATTTCCTGTGCAGTTCCTGAAGAAGGCCATGATTTTGAGATGGCCGTTTATTTCCTGTGCAGTTCCTGAAGAAGGTCATGATTTTGAGATGGCTGTTTATTTCTTGTGCAGTTCCTGAAGAAGGCCATCATTTTGAGAAGGCCCTTCATTTCTTGTGCTTGTGTATTGTCGTTAACACACTCTACTGTTCTTAGTGACTTTACAATGCACAGCTGTTCTGTCTTATCATAACCTTGACACACTTATGTCTTTCAGTTCTATTCTCTCTGTCTCACAAACAAAGGCTTCGACGATCACACTCACCGAAACAACTCCGATGTGACGTTTAAATGTCCCAAAACTGTCTCTGAGGACACACACTCATATTCGTGGCTACCGAGAAAGGAATGCTACGGCGCGATCGGAGTTACGAAGTAATGGTAGCCTAATACATGGCTAGCATTGTATACCATTGCGATAAAAATTGTATCTTAAGTATGAACTCAACGAGTTATTTGTGATAGTTTAGAATATGAATGTATTAGGGGACTGTGCTTTTACTTCATTGGGTCATGACTGGACCAGGAGAATTACGACACACAAACATACACACACACACAGTTGTCTTATTCAACATTCTGGACTCCATCACAAAAAGTGGTTCCACTCGCCGTCTCGATTATATAGACGAGAATGACGTAGCGCGGATTCTTCTACAAATTCACCTTACGTCGAACCTTTAACAAACAAGCTAACAATACAAAGTTCGCGAGCAGTCTGGAAAGGCTTTGTCCCGGCGCACTCACTGTATCGGCCACGTATTTACAAGCCGCATAGTGGTGTGAGGTACGTTTACCCTGAGCGTCTCTGTTGTGCTGTCGCTGTCGGCGTCACAATATAGGCCCGTAATGTTAAAAAAATATAGAAAAGCAATTTGATTTATTATTGCTTTTTACGGGTTTTTCAAGTATTGTAAAAAGAACATTCTCGACCTGGCAATTGTTACCTTAAAGTTCTTGTTACGCCATATACAAGTGTCACGTGACTCGTTAGACACTCGATTTCGCTTTACTCGGTTCATGAAGTCCAAGGTGACGCTGGTGGAAGTGCATGTAGCGTTTTATAGCGCAGTTGCACTTAGGGATTCTCGTGTTAAATCATTTCCTAGTGACAAGAAGCAGTTTACAGGGAAGCGATGGTAGTTTTACTGCTGGCGGAATGGTTTACAGGCAATAATTCACAGAAAGTTTTAACCCTGGCTGGTCTGTTTACATGGAACATAGTTCAGGGTTTATTTCCGCCCACCAAAAACATCACAGTATTTTTAGATAAAGTGTTTGCAACAGGCACAAACTGTCATGCTCGGTTGGTAATAAACGCCCAGCAAAAATCAGGTGGATTTAGAAATGGTGCGACTCGCGAAAAGTCACGGCGCCTTTGCTCCTGCAAAACATTCATTTGGTTTTGCCTGGTATTATAACAAGCAACTGTTTATTTACGTCCATTCCTTTCCTCTGCAGGAAAAGTTAAACCGAGTAATGTATTTATTTGACGTTTAAGGATAGCTTCAATTTACGGAATTGACGTTAGTATAAGTTTCACTGTTCTATATTAAGTAGTTTTGAAACTAAAAATTGTTCATGTTTTTGGAAAGAATTTAATAGTAATAAAGGGTATACTTTTTGCAGTTTAGAATTAAATTAGGGGCCTGAAATTTGGTATGCTAGTTTTTCTACACCTATGCAATAAAACTGTGCATTAATTTTCCAAAATATTAATATTTATTAGAAATATGAATTTTGTTCTATTACTAATAATTATTACAACGGGGGAAAAAAGGCAACTACCTTTATGTATGAGTGTGATCAACAAACCAATGCACAGGTTTCTTTAACAAGTTATATTCTACATATCCTGAAATTTTCAAATTTATCCATCAATATTTACTGCAAAAAAGTTTACCCCAAAGCACAAAAATTGTTATATGGAGAAAAAGCTATTTAAAGTTTGCAACATCCTTATTGGAAATATTGAAAGAGTCTTAATAAATTTGAAAAACATCGATTTCCAGGTGGTTTTGACACATAATATTTAATGGCCATATTCTGGAGATATTGAAGGCTGCATTTCTTCCAAAAAATGTTTTCTGAAATAAGTATTTTTAGCCATTTTGGTGACCACAGAGCTTTTGTGATTTATATTGAGGTCATAGTTCGTTGGTTGGCATCACTTAAAATGATGTATGGCTTTCAAGCAGGTAAATATGTTGAAAACTTTAATTTCCAGAAATATTGAATAAAAATTTCTACAGTGCTATGGGCCCAGGCTAACCTTATTGTACAAATTGTTAAACTGAACATAATTGTAGTGAAAGTTAGCAAGCAAACTATACATTTTTGAAAACCAGAAAGTGAGCACTATTATATGACACAAAAATAAAAATGCGATGTGTTGTACTCACGTGACTTTCTCTACTCTTGTACTAACCATTCTAACAAACTCTTATTACTATATCTTCTTCGTGTTAGTTGAAATAAACATTTGTACAAATTATCTTATTGCTTATTTGCTTGTAGGTACAAGGGGAATATTACAATACAGTAGGCTTTGAGCGATAGTCAAATATTTTAAAGCTTTGAGATTCCGTTCTCTTTGCAGGCTTAGCATATAAAAAAATGAACAACGATGTTGCATTTCACGAAAGTTTTGTTTTCCAAAACTCACAGAAACAACAAGGAATATCTCAGAAATGGTTCAACCTACAAAAAAATTATTTAGACATAAATTGTGTGGTTTACTGAGATCTACTTTTTTTGTACTGTTTAATTAGTCATTTATTTCTTCCCGTTCAATTATTACGGTATGAATATAAGTATGAGATGATATTTGTGGGTTTAAATATTTTGTAATCTGTGTAGGTACTGTAAAAGTAATCCTGGTTCTGGGACGTGTCTTATCTGTGCATCTGTGCATCATTGTCGAACATCCATGCTCATCAGGCTCCATGAACAAAGAGATTAAAAAACACAACCCACTCTGGCATTCATGTATCGTTCAATAGCGAAACTGACAAGAGCGTAGGCGGAGAAAGGAGAGAAGGGAGGGTGGGGGGGGGGGGGCTAAAACCCAGCGTGTCTGTGGCGCAGGGATGTTTGTTTCGCTTTCGAGAGGGAGGGATTCTGTGCATAGGAAGAGATGCATGATCTGACGAGAGAAATAGGAAGACGTGAAACAGGAAGAGCGAAGGAAAAATACCTCAGAACTTAAGCCCAAGAAGTGTGCCTTGTTAAAGGGAATATGGCTTTAATTAAATACTTACAGAAGTTCAGCGTTCTTATATAGCAACCCAGAGATCCTGGGCTCGATTCCGTTGTGTTTTGAGGCCTCCCAAGTGATAAAAATAACATTTTTAGAAAAAAGTCCGTGTGTGTGTGCGTGTGTGCGTATGTGTGTATGTGTGTGTGCGTGTCAGTCTGTGGTATTTAAGTTGATATATATTTATGGATGCGACACAAGATTTTGAAGAAAATGCCTCCACCCTAAATACCCCTCATATGTAAAATTTTTGGAAAACTTTGATTTTTTCAAAATGGCTCTAACGATATTAATTAAAATACAATGTTTAAGATATTTTTATTGCAAATTAAATAAATTTTGGGGGGTTTCTGACTATAGCCTATTGACGAATTTTGCATTTTTGATAAACCGTAAGAGACAGAGAGCAAATTGTTCTATACAAAAAGCGTAGATCTTGTTAAAACAAACATTTTAAGTTAAATGTTTAACAGTGTGCTTGTAAACACTATGTTATTTCTCGATGACCGAATTATTTTAGGAAAATCAGAAGACAACTTATAGAAAACAAGCTTTAATTACAAAAATGTATGGATAAATATAATCCAAGGATATCTTCATTAAGTGATAGCGCGCTTGCTTCTAGCGTGGAAGACCCTGGTTCGATCCCTGGGATTTTTCTCCCGTTGGGAGGTCTGGCACGGGGTACACTTAGCCTTGTTAGGCCCTTGAGGCCTAACTCTTATTAAATTATAAATTCGGTGTCAGTAGAGAAAATGTGGTCAGCGATTTTGCGTCACTGATAACAGAGATACGGTGAAACTGAACACACCCAGCACTCGTTCTTGCTAAGAATGTAATGTTTTATGGAAACTGTAAAGTGACTCTAACTTGGAACAAATGAACTGAGCTCAGGCAGCAGCAGTGGAAAGCTTGACATTTGGAGAAGGGTGAGAGGAGTGGTTGGGGGGGGGGGTTTAGTTGAACCGAAGCTAATCGACAAAGAGTGGTCCTACCACACTGTTGTAGCTATCGGAAATTCACCCCCTCACCCCTCTTGATCTGTTCCAATCGGTTATTTGGTACTACTTTAACTCTTCGCTGAGTCAACAGAATTCCCATTTAACTTGCACAACCTTAGCCTCGTGGCATGCGACTGACTGACTCACTGGCAAAAGTAATTGATCGAACAAGTGCCGCTCTACTCAACATCAGATGCTAATTTCAAGTAATACAAAATCTAATCTTGTTTACAAGTTCTTAAAAACGCACGAGTATTTGTACAGGAATGTTTTTCTAAAATTCGGACAATGTCCGCCTTTTTACCTAAGAGCATACCTTCCTCTACCTTTCGATATCATATAGATATAACTACCATAGTTTATACTTCTGCGGCGATGGAACCCTTGGCCTACCACTTCACTCCAAGTCTGGAAATTTCCGCCTTTACATGGAACATTTTTCAAAAATTTTAATTTTCTTTAAAATGGTTCTAACGAGTTTAGTTAAAATAACATATGTTTGAGATATTTTTATGACAAATGAAATGTATATCTTGAATTTTCTGGCTATAGCCCCTGTAGTCGTATTTACTCTGAACGACTTTTGCATAACTGGTAAACCGTTAGACATAGACCAAATCATACTATACAAAAAATGTAGATCTTGCTAAAATACACAATTTATGTCCCAATAAAGTTTTTTGTAGAGTGAACCATTTCGGAGATATTCCTTGTTGTTTGCGCCAGTTTCAGAAAACTTTCGTGAATTGTAAAATTGCAGATTTTTAAATGTTTAAAACGTTTCCAGGTAAGGAGTGGCATGTAGTATGAGGATTACTTTAAAAAATCTGATGTGTTGCACTCACATGACTTTCTCTACTCTTCTTCAAACCATGTTCTATCTTTTTCGTGTTAGTTGACAAACATTCTAAGCTTTCAAATTCCGTTCTCTTTGCACGGTTAACATATAAAAGTGATCAACCAAAGTTTTCCAAAACTCACACAAATAACAAGGAATATCTTCGAAATGGTTCACTCAACAAAAAAATTCATTTTTACATAAATTACGTGTTTTACAAGATCTACATTTCTGTATAGTAAGATTTTGGCTGTCTCTTACGGTTTATTGGTTATGCAAAAGTAATCCAGAATAAACTGGACTGTATGGGCTATAGCCCAAAAATTCAAAATATGCATTTCATTTGCCATATAAATATCTTAACCATATGGCATTTGAAGGTTCCCTAAAGTCACTTTAGATGGCAGAATGGAGAATTGCGCGCCAAAAATGAAGATAGATGGCGTGGAAGATGATCTGAGCGCAATAGACTGCAGGGTGTGTGTTTATGTTCTCAACACGCACCTTTACGATGTTTGTTTATGTACTGAGCTAGGGAAAGTGACACACATAATCCGCGGTGTTGCCAGATTGTTTTCTCCTTAGGAAATTGTGGGAAACAAAAACGTAACATACAAAATGTGTTCCAAATACTGAAATCTGTCACTGGTTTAAGTTAATGTAATGACTTCTCTTGCACCCAGTGTATTCTGTATGAACCCCGTAGGGAATTAAACCCGACTGGAGCTTTAAGAATTACATGCTTTTAAGCTGTCTGTATCTTAACTAGAATGACCCAGATAATCACCGAAACTTCATAACATAGTTCAATACTTTCACGTCTTGAGAGAACAGAATCCAATACTAGAACCAGACACCCCAAAGGACTGCAGACATGCAGTCATCCTTCTGGAGTTATTGAGAGAGAAAGAAAATAAAAAAATAACTAAGACACCATAAGGCATGTACAGTCGGTGGCAAAAGTGAAGCCAGTGCTGATTTAATCCGGGAGACCCGTAAGTATATGTTTTGAGACCTCCTGAATTTAAAAAAAAAAAAAAAAGCATTTTTAGAAAAAAGTCCGTGGGTGTGTCAGTCTCTGGACAGCCTAACTCAAACACGAAAAGTCGGTTAAAAACCAAAGTTGGTATTTAAATTTAATATCGTTCAAGGATGTGACACGAAGATTTTGAAGATAATTACCCACCCTAAACTACCCTTTACATGGAAAATTTTTCGAAAATTTTGATTTTCTTGAAAATGGCTCTAACGATTTTGATTAAAATGTCACATGTTTGAGATATTTTTATGACAAACGAAACGTATATCTTGAATTTTCTGGCTATAGCCCCTGTAGTCGTATTTACTCTGGACGACTTTTGCATAACTGGTAAACCGTTAGAGATAGAGAAAATCTTGAACTACAAAAAATGTAGATCTTGCTAAAATACACAATTTATGTCCAAATAAATTTTCTTTTAGGGTGAACCGTTTTGGAGATATTCCTTGTTATTTTGTGAGTGTCGCAAAAAGTTATCTTCCGTGAAATGGAACATTGTTGTTCATTTTTTATATGTTATGCGTGCAAAGAGAAGGGGATCTCAAAGGTTTAAAGATTTGACTATCGCTCAAAGCCTGTTGTATTCTAATATTCCCCTTGTACCTATAAGGAATTAGCAATAAGATAATTTGTACAAATGTTTATCTCAAGTAACACGAAGAAGATATAGGAATAAGAGTTTGTAGGAATGATTAGTACAAGAGTAGAGAAAGTCATGTGAGTGCAGCTGATGTTGGCCCTCAATTGGAAATAAGCCTCTTAATTGAAGTAGATCTCTCAACAAAGCGTATTGTTTCGTGTAAGCTTGCTAATTACTAAGATTATTAATTTGCAGAGCTCCAGGATTGGAATAAAGTTGTAAAATTACCACTAATTAAATTGAAAGCGAAGGTTTTTGTTTACAAGATTTAAAAACTCTCATAGCTTCTAGGGGTACTTATAGGAAAACCGAGCTCAGTGGCGGCCCCTATTTGTTAGATACAGGTTCAATGCTCTTTTGAGGTTAGAAGTTGTTTTTCTGCTATAACAAGAGACGATCGAAATGCACTTGATTCTGGGTTCTGGTTTCCTCAGTTGGCAGTGCTGATTCAGTCCAACTACACTAATCGAAATGAACATATTTTTGGATAATTTAACATATATTTATGAAATAGTGTGAGAATTTATCGCTTAGTTCAGGTATCTTATGTTAGTAATTCTACAAGAAGTGGGGCTTTATGTAAGATACCTTCTGTGATTATAACCTCAAATTTTTATTTGATCAATGACTTGACTCAATATTTTTATGGCTTGAATTTCAACAAGATGTTTGATAAAATTCTTAAGCTTAATCTTTGAGGCTTAAGACAGCGTGGTGCGTAACTCGACAGTTTATTTTCCATTAGCTCTTTTTTCCATTCACTTTCAGAGACGTTTCTAGATTTGTAGTGTTATTTTAGACCCTAGGCCTCTGTGTTTGTTTCTCTACAAAACAATGAGCTTGAACTTTCCATCCTTAAAACAACTGAGAGAGCGAAGAAGGATTTAAAAGAGAAGAGGGGCTCAGGGAAATGTGACTAAATTCTCCCCTTTGGCGGTCGCTCCCTCGCTCGTTAATTTCATGATAATCCAATCAAATTTGTTTACACTGTTTGCTTACGCTTCCCTGCTGAAATGAGCTTAAAAATGAAACCAAAAGAATGGGAGAGAATTTGCATAGGCAATTTTGTTTAGGTTTTAAGCTCTCTTTGAAATAAGCCTATTCACTTCAACATCCTTGCGTGCGTGTGTGACGAGAAGCCAGGCGAAAATTATCTGGCCAGAGATCACGTTAAATCGCTCTTTGATGCTGACATTTTACTAAAACTTTGTATTGTGTCACCGAAATTTGCTTTGAAATTAAATATTTGTGAGTCAAATAACAAAGCTAGGGTTTAATAACGTAATAATTACATCACACGCCGTGAGTGGTGAATTTTTTTGCGTAAATGTGCCTTATAGATTTATAAGTCAGCGTTCCTAACCTAGCTTTTCAAATCGTTGCCCTCATTCTAACAGTAATATTGTTATTATTATTGTTATCATTAGAGTAATGCGAATAAGCTGTCCCGGCATGTCTCTATGGAAATCTGTTTAAGTTCCAAACCAGTATCATTCTTTCGCAAAAGCTGCGCACACCCTGAGATAAGAATCTTCATCGCTTGTGGTACGTAGCATATACATTATTAATCTTCGCCGCCAATGTATAAGAATTGCAATTCCTATTGCAATATAAGACATAAACGCAACGAACAACCAATGGAATGGTTCTAACAAAAGATAGATACACATAGAAGGTTACAATACAAGTAGGCCACGAAACAATAGACTGTGTTTTATTGCAATGCATAGAATAGCCAAGGGAGAAAGGAAATGAGTGGAACAGAAGTTTGCTGTCTGTAAGCAGAAAACAAAGACGGCTGGGATATCCTGCTGACAAAGACAGCTCTTACTTGATCACTTATTGAAAAGCTGGGCCCTTATTGCTTATTTTCTTGTAGCTACAAGGGAAATATTATAATGCAGTAGATTTTGAGCGATAGTCGAATCTTTTAAAGCTTTGAGATCCCGTTCTCCTTGCACGCTTAAAATATAAAAAAATGAACAATGATGTTGCATTTCACTAAAATTGTAAGCTTTCCGAAACTCACACACACAACAAGGAATATCTCCGAAATGGTTCACCCTACAAGAAAATTTATTGGGATATAAATTGTGTATTTTAGCAAGATCTACATTTTTTGTATAGTATAATTTGGTCTATCTCTAACGGTTTACCAGTTATGCAAAAGTCGTCCAGAGTAAATACGACTACAGGGGCTATAGCCAGAAAATTCAAGATATACATTTCATTTGTCATAAAAATATCTCAAACATATGACACTTTTAATCAAAATCGTTGGAGCCATTTTCAAGAAAATCAAAATTTTCGAAAAATTTTTCATGTAAAGGGTAGTTTAGGGTGGGGCTATTTTCTTCAAAATCTTCGTGTCGCATCCTTGAAAGACATTAAACTTAAATACCAACTTTGATTTTTAACCTACTTTTAGTTTTTGAGTTATACTGTCCACAGAAACACAGGCATTTTTCTACAAACGCTTTCTTTTTGGATTGAGGGTGTCTCAAAACATGTATTTCCGGTGAAACCTAGACATCAAATTTTTTGGTAGAATACAATACTTCCTCTAACTTACCAATTGCCCAACAAAGATTTAAACTGATAAATTCCGCTCGAAAAGTTATACTTTAAATCATATCTCCTAGTTTGAATCAAGGAAGCACATATTAAAAAGAGCAGTTAGGTTTCCTTGATCACTGGGTGGTTTAAAAATATGCAGTAAAACCAGTTTTTTATTTTTGTAATCTGGGAAGCCCCTCCGGCACAAGGGTGCTAATTTCGGAGCTAATGGGAGTTGAGGGGTTGGAAATGACGCACATCCTGTTTTTGTGAGGGATAGCGCTGGCCATTAAACGTATCAGGGTTCGTAAACCTCTCATTGGTGAAATTGGCTGCCGTTAATGCAACGGAAGCGATTGCATTATATGCGGGATTTTGAAGAGCGTCGCTCAGATCCAAGTGAGGTTATGTTCCTTGCTTCAGTAACATAATATCATGTTGCAACTGACAATTTAACTGAACATACATTTCAGTCCAAGGCTTGCCCCGTAGAGCACCTGCCTGCTGTGCAAGGGGTCCCGGGTTCGATCCCCGGCAGGGGGGTAGGAATTTTATTCCAGCTAAGATTATTCCTCAACCTTCCCTGAGTGTGGAAGTATGAATGAAAGTGTGAATTATTATTATTTTTGATATTTTTAAGAGGTATATAAAGTAAAAGCGGATGTAATTACGTAACACAGTGCACAAATTATCGCAGTACAAAGCGATTCTAACTGTCCAAAGCTAGAAGGAACCATAACCGCACTTGATCTTGTACTTCATTTAGGAGAATTAATTTTAGTCTCGATCCACAAGTTTTTGCCGCTGAGGAAGATGAAGTCCGGGTGAATTTATGTGCGTGTGACAGTTTAAATCAGCCTTTCGTGTACGTGACGGTTATACGTTAGTGACTTTATTGCTGCAGCAAACCATCTTCTTCAGTAGATTTCCAACGGGACTTACTCCCAGTCGTAAATTTCAATCACACCATTTCATCTTTACCCGAAAGTGCTATGAATAAGTAACACAGAACTTTCTTTTCGTGTTAATACTCTTTTACAACATCAAACCGACGCTACTGCTGATGCTTTGAAACTATAAATTAACCATTACGTGCACAGACTACGGGCAAGCCCCGTGTCGGTCTTGGGGGGGGGGGGGGGTCGTGAACATATGACAGAAGAGCCTCGGACGCACAAGCACACGACAAACAAGTGCCGACATATTGACAATCAAACATTCAACCAGTTTTATTTCCTATTTATGTAACCGTGTACTATGGTCGGAGAAGCTGTTTCACCTTAACCTCAAAAAATCACCCAATGATTCTATCATATGCAGTCACTCATATGGTATAAACTTTTTAACGTCTTTTAAGGTTATATCCTTGCTTTAAACGTGCAACTGAGATTTTGTACTTTTCTTTTTAATAGAAATAAGCAAAACCTTGGCAAGCGCAGTTAAATAATGCCCCGTCACCACCCGGGGGTGCTATTACACCGATTATTTTACGTGGGCACTCTGACATATTTACCATAGGCACGAATAAACACAAGCTGAAAGATAATTCATAATATTTAGGCCTAGTACACAGTAAATGGAATGATCTCCCATTACTATTAAACGCTACGAAAAATTTTAATTCAAAACCAGAGGAATATATTGAGAAAACAAGAAAGTATTCAGGAAAAATGAAATTGCAATGGTAAAATGAACTGTGAGGAAGATAATTAGGGGTAAAAATAATTAGTTATAATAAACTTTCCTATTACATATAAAACAAACTGTTAAATATAGGGGAAGCTTTAGATATAAGCAACTCCAACAGCTAGAAACATATTAGATAAGCTACCCTTACTTACTATATGTAGTAGAAAAATTAAAAAATCTGATGTGTTGCACTCACATGACTTTCTCTACTCTTGTACTAACCATTCTTACAAACTGTTATTCCTATATCTTCTTCATGTTAGTTACGATAAACATTTGTACAATATCTTATTGCTTATTTCCTTGTAGGTGCAAGGGGAACATTAGAATACAGTAGGCTTTGTGCGATAGTCAAATGTTTGAGATTCTGTTGCCTTTGCCCACTTAACATATAAAAAAATTAACAACGACGATCCATTTCACGAAAGTTAAGTTTTCCGAAACTCACACACATAACAAGGAATATCTCCGAAATGGTTCACCCTACAAGAAAATTTATTGAGACATAAATTGTGTAGTTTAGCAAGATCTACATTTTTTGTAGAGTATGATTTGCTCTATCTCTAACGGTTTACCAGTTATGCAAAAGTCGTCCAGAGTAAATACGACTACAGGGGCTATAGCCAGAAAATTGAAGATATACATTTCGTTTGTCATAAAAATATCTCAAACATATGACATTTTAATCAAAATCGTTAGAGCCATTTTCAAGAAAATCAAAATTTTCGAAAAGTGTTCCATGTAAAGGGTAGTTTAGGGTGGGGCTATTTTCTTGAAAATCTTCGTGTCGCATCCTTGAAAGACATTAAACTTAAATAGCAACTTTGGTTTTTAACCGACTCTTCGTTTTTGAGTTATACTGTCCGCAGACTGATTGACACACAGACACACATGGACCTTTTTCTAAAAATCCTTTTCTTGGATTCAGGGTCCTCAAAACATATATTTCCGGTGAAATCTCGACATCTAATTTTTGGGTGGAATACAATACTTGCCCTACTTACCAGTAGAGAAAGTAAAAAAGGTGGTACAGAAAACTACGTGAATCTAATATATTGCATAATAAATATTTAGGCATATTTTTTCATAATAATAGCTTCCACCCAAATTTTCAAGTGATATTTGCTGGCGATTTTGAATACTAAGTACGCCGCCTTTGTAAGCTAACGTCACAATTTGAGAGTAAAACTTGAATATAATGGAAAGTATAGCTAAATGTCAGATCAGGGCACTGCATCAAGAATGCACAAGTCCATGGCAACATAATCCACTGTAAAGGGGCCATTGCGTGAACGCTTAGCCAATAAACAAGGGCGTCATAATTCCAACAGGCAAGCGATAATGAATGGTTCTAATTCATCGCTATGTATTGATACGTCCAGTTTGATATAATTCCTGCATCACACAAATCCTCGACGTGACACCCGGAATTGAACTTCGATCCTCTTAGCCTCCTCCTCTACTGGATATTGTCTCTCCGGCACACATATATGAATATGTGATTAAATCGCGATCCTGTATGTAGGCTTTACTGACAACGTGCGCTAAGAACTGGGCAACCATCAGTCAAAGCACGTGCTTAACACAGGTCAACATTCCCTAGTAGCAGACACGAATCGTATTACACTACACGCGAAACTTCCATACAGAGATTTAACTAGGTGATTTAACAAGACTTTTTATTGCACAGTGGGTTAAAGTCACCGTATTTAACACCTCACAGTATTTTTCTACTTTTCCTGGAGGTGCGGATGTGGTTGGAAGGCAATGCGAGAGAGAGAGTGTCCGAAAAGCAGAGATTAAGAAAAGCTGATTTCACGACTGGATATTTCTAGAGAGTGGTATCAGTAAATACTGGAGTAGCTGCAGCGTATGTTAGTAAAGAACACTTTAGCGATGTTTCTTGAGGAAGAAAGAGCGATCCTCTTAACTTAGCACATATTGCCTATATAACCTCTTGGAATTTGGCTTCTCTATTCTACACTAATCTTACAAAGAATTCTCTGTTTAAAGACAACCTACAGAATCGGCTCGTAAACCATCCTCCTATCGGCGTCGAGGTCTTCCAACATCTCTACTTCCTGTAGTTTATATTGCGTTGACCTTTTGCCGGTCTGTTCTGCATTCGGAGTATATGCTCGTTTGTAATTCATGATTTTCTCATCCTTGAAAGACATTAAACTTAAATACACTGACACACACACATACACACACACACACACGCACACGCACACACACACACACCTTTTTCTAAAAATGTTCTTATTTTGGATAAAGGGGGTCTCAAAACATATTTGCGGTGAAATCCCGACATCAAATTTTTTACTGGAATACAATACTTCCTCTAGTTACCAGTAGAGAAAGTAAAAAAAATCTGATGTGTTGCACTCACGTGACTTTCTCTACTCTTGTACTAACCATTCTTACAAACTCTTATTCCTATATCTTCTTCGTGTTAGTTGAAATAAACATTTGTATAAATTATCTTATTGGTTATTTCCTTGTAGATACAAGGGGAATATTGGAATACAGTAGACTTTGTGCGATAGTCAAATGTTTTAAAGCTTTGTATTTGCAACGAACATAAAAAATGAACCATCATGATCCATTTCACGAAAGTTCTAAGTTTTCCGAAACTCAAACACATAGCAAAGAATATCTCCGAAATGGTTCACCCTACAAGAAAATTTATTGAGACATAAATTGTGTATTTTAGCAAGATCTACCTTGTTTGTGTAGTATGATTTGGTCTATCTCTAATGGTTTACCAGTTATGCAAATGTCGTCCAGAGTAAATACGACTACAGGGGCTATAGCCAGAAAATTCAAGATATGCATTTCATTTCTTATAAAAATATCTCAAACATATGACATTTTAATCAAAATCGTTAGAGCCACTTTCAAGAAAATAAAAATTTTCGAAAAATTTTCCATGTAAAGGGTAGTTTATGGTGGGGCTATTTTCTTCAAAATCTTCGTGGCACATCCTTGAAAGACATTAAACTTAAATACCAACTTTGGTTTTTAACCGACTTTTCGTTTTTGAGTAGAGAAAGTAAAAATAAGTCAGTTTAGTTCACTTTATGTTATAGGTTATGAATGACACTGAGTTAAAAACAAGGAAACTGCAGATGACCCAATGAGGAAGAGAGACTGGGGAGAGATAATTAAAGGGAGAAAGGAAGCGAGGGAGGTTGTATTTCTGGTTGGGCTGCCATCATTACGCAGTGCGCTGGACCGAGCGAGAGGTCTGAGGGGTAACTACGTGTTTAGAAGAAAAACACCCCAGGGCTTGTTAATTCCACCGCAAACTCCATGTATTTTTAATGATCCTTAGACAAGCTGAAACAGAAACCCTTTTCTTATTTATTGAAATATAAATATATTGCGTTTTTATTCAAATGTATAAAAACATTGGCTACGCGGGGACTTCGAGTGCGCGAAGACCGCAAGTTAAAATATAAACATGAACTCTTGATGGTATCTCAATGTGTCTTTCCTTGTAAAACATGTTCGTCTATCTACAGCATAACTAGAAAACGAAAACTCGGTTGAAAACGAAATTTGGTATTTCAGCTTTCATCTTTCAAGAATGCCACCCGAAGATTTTGAAAAAAAAAAAATCTAATGTACAAGGGGAATATTAGAATACAATAGGCTTTGAGCGATAGTCAAATCTTTTAAAGCTTTGAGATTCCGTTCTCTTTGCAAGCTTAACATATAAAAAAATGAACAACGATGATCCATTTCACGGAAGTTTTCTTTTCCGAAGCTGACAGAAATAGCAATGAATATCTCCGAAACGGTTCACTCTACAAAAAAATGTATTGATACATAAATTGTGTGTTTTAGCAAGACCTACATTTTTTGTATAGTAAGATTTTGTGTATCTCTTACGGTTTACGAGTTATTCAAAAGTCGTCCAGAGTAAATACGACTACAGGGGCTATAACCAGAAAATTCAAGATATACATTTCATTTGTTATAAAAATATCTTAAACATCTGCCAGTTTAATCAAAATCATTAGAGCCATTTTCAAGAAAATAAAAATTTTCGAACAATTTTACATGTAAACGATAGTTTAGGTTGGAGGAATCTTCTTCGAAATCTTCACGTTGCATACTTAAAAGATGTTAAACTTCAATACCAACTTCGGTTTTTTTATCGACTTTTCGTTTTCACTTTCTCTACTGGTAATTAGAAGTATTGCATTCCACCAAAGAATTTGATGTCGAGATTTCATCGCAAATATATGTTTTGAGACCCCCTTTATCCAAAAAAAACATTTTTAGAAAAAGATGTGCGTGCGCGCGTGTGTGTGTGTCAATGTCTTTCAAGAATGCGACACGAAATTTTTGAAGAAAATAGCCCCACCTAACCTTCACATCGAAAAAGTTTTGAAAATTTTCATTTTCTTGAAAATGGCTGAGATATTTGTATGACAAATGAAATGTATATCTTGCATTTTCTGGCTATAGCACCTGTAGTCGTATTTACTCTAGACGACTTTTGCATAACTGGTAAACCGTTAGAGATAGACCAAATCATACTATACAAAAAATGTATATCTTGCTAAAATACACAATTTATGTCTGAATAAATTTTCTTGTAGAGTGAACCATTTCGGAGATATTCCTTGCTATGTGTGTGAGTTTCGGAAAACTTAGAACTTTGGTGAAATGGAACATAGTTTTTCATTTTTTTATATGTTAATCGTGCAAAGAGAACGGGATAATTTGTCGAAATGTTTATCTCAACTAACACGAAGAAGATATAGGAATAAGAGTTTGTAAGAATGGTTAGTACAAGAGTAGAGAAAGTCATATGAGAAAGTTCTATTTAGTAGATATTTACTAATAGCTGCCCGCGACTGTCGTGTGACTGTTTCGCTACAGAGTGACATATATTGGGGATACAAATCAATACACACCGCGGACCAATAGATCCTGCACATCAAGCTCGTTAAGGGTAAGCAATCAGGAAATCAAATCCCCGATAGTCAGATTAGATGCACCCCTTCCATACGATACCTACATTTGGGGAAATAAATGAAAGAGCAGATACAAATACAACCGTGTGGGAGGAATTGAATGCAAATTAACGCTTTCCGGGATTAAAAATCCCTTTTTTTTAATTCCACTATCGCTTACGTATGCACCCACATTCAACATCCGTAGTTCAGCAGAAATACGTGTTTTGAGATAAGAGTAGAGAAAGTCATGTGAGTGCAAAGAAATCTCGATATCACAAAGTAAATGGTGTATTTTAGCTTGAAAGTTGTATTGTTAACACATTTAATTTGCTCCGAGCAGAGCACGATGCTTCAACGTTGAACGTAATGTTCGTGAAATCGATATCGCTACCCGGGGCCGTAGGATGTTACGTAATCAACTGATACGCCCGCTCTTTGTTATACCGTTTCACAAGCGCGAACCTTATTTACAATCAAATTAACTTAATTTTAGATAATACAAACTATTTGTTACACTTTGAGTTCGTGACAGATTTACAAATAGTTTATTTAGCTAAATGATCTGGGTTTGGAAGTTGAAGGAAGGCACAAAGAAATGAAGGGGGTTTATCCGCCCCAGGAGCGTAGTCAGAGTAGGTAATGACTTCTGAGAACTTTCCCTCAAGTTATTTGTCTGGCAAAGAGGACCTGAATTCCAGCGAATGCAAAAAGGCTCGACGGAAAGGAATTAAAAAGAGAAGCTGAGAAGGGGCAGGTTTAAAAAGTGAGTTAGTGTATGGTAGAAAAGTGTTAATGAGAAAGAAAAGATGGGGGAAAGTTTGGTGAGCAAGTTAGCGTTTACTTCCTTCTTTTGAGAGACACAAATAAATCACAAGTGGTTAACCATTTTGCACTGCATATTTATTATTGATTAGCAAACACCAAGGCTAATTTGTTCCTCATGAGGTATATACTGATGAAAATATATGTTGGAAAATATTGCATAAAATATCTAATTACACGTTTGAACATATTTTTACTTAATATTACACTTTATATTTCTTCATTTAGTAATATGGAAACGCTGTGTAAATTTGTAGGCCAGTTTACCTCCATTACCGTGTGCGGTCTCTGGGACGCACCTTACAGGTTACGTTATACTTGCGGAGCCGCACTCATGCATACAGTATCCACCAAAAGTTGAAGGACACCTCCGTATTTTACCGAAATACAGTCTGTCTTAAAACTATGTTTCGTAAAAAAGTATCTTATAAACGGGTACATTTTAAAAAAATAATTATGTAGAAGTCATATTTTAAGGAGTTATGATTCTTTTTTCAGTTTTAGAAAAAGCGAAAAAATGTCATGTGACCATGAAAATATATGGCATGTCAATTTTATTCTTCTCCAAAGGAAAAGGAACATATGTGAGGAATATTTATAAAAATAATACTGTTATCACATACTGTTTATCAACAATTAACATGCAAATTGAAAAAAAAAAATAGTTAAAATTAACACTGTCTGGCAATGAATTCAAGCCTATCATGAATGAACCAGCGAAGTCGGAGCGCTGTCTGTATATAGTGTATTGTTTCTACTGCAGATCGCAGCACTGAATGTCGCTATGTTGATGTTATTATGACGCCATTGATATTCAATTGCTTCCATTTTGTTTAGACCCGAAAAGAGGTTATTAAGTAAAACTTGCTACAAAGAACCTGAATAAGGATATTAAATGGCTAGCTATTGGTTTCCATAAGTGCTGCAAGTTATACAAATATATAATAATTACAATATCAGTTTTATACTTACAGCGAAATCTGTAAAATAGTAATGAAAAGTTATCTAGATATAGGAATATGTTTTTGTAAGAAAAACTTATGTAAGTGTGACTAAATAAAGTTTTATAATGCTAAGCTGGCATTCTTTTGTCTCTAACTCACGCGAAAACTATGATATTTCAAAGTCTGCATTTTAAGGATTTAACTATTGCTTCAGGAAAAACAAACTAGAAGCGCGCATATTAAAATTAATGTAGCAATCTAGAAGGCCACAGAGGGAATAATTAAGCAAAGGAGAGAACTACTAAAGCGGACAGGAATAGTTCGCTCAAGGAGTGAACAAAGGAATTAGTCTTGAGCAATATTGTCGGCACCTGGCTGCCTGCCTGCCCGGGGTGGTAACTTTCCACGCACAAGTTTACAAGTCTTCCAGCTTCAAATGAAATAGTTAGGTTATGTAGCAGTAAGTGAAATTGCTCCAGGCTGATAATAAAGTATAACGCGAGTAGTTTCTGCGGCCACGAGAACGGCAGATTAAAAACATCGAGGAAACGCAGAAATAGAACACGCTAATGACGAAAGTTCTGGATATCGTTCCATATACAATTGCTTTGGGCATCCCTTAACTAGGGATTTTACATGATAACTGTAAAAAAATCTGATGTGTTGCATTCACATGACTTTCTCTACTCTTCTACTAACCATTCTTACAAACTCTTATTCCTATATCTTCTTCGTGTTAGTTAACCTAAAAATTTGTACAAATTATCTTATTGTTTATTTCCTTGTAGGTACAAGGGAAACATGGGAATACAGTAGGCTTTGAGCGATAGTCAAATCTTTTAAAGCTTTTAGATTCCGCTTTCTTTGGACACTTAGCATATGAAAAATGAACAGCGATGTTCCATTTCACGAAAGTTTTGTTTTCCGAAACTCACACACATAACAATCCAATAAAAAATTTATTCAGACATAAATTGTGTGTTTTGGCAAGATCTACATTTTTTGTATAGTAAGATTTGGTCTATCTCTTACGGCTTATCAGCTGCGCAAAACTTATCCAGAGTAAAGAGGGCTTCATAAGAAATAGCCAGAAAATTAAAATATACTTTTGTTGACCATAAAAATATCTCAAACATAGGGCATTTTAATCAAAATCGTTAAACCATTTTTGAAAAAACTCAAAATTTTCTAAATATTTTCCATGTAAATGGTAGTTTAGGTTGGAGCAATGTCTTTCAAAATCTTCGTGTCGCATCCTTGAAAGACATTAAATTTAAATACCAACCTTGGTTCTTAACCGACAGCTATGCTGTCCACAGCCTGACACACACACACAGACAGACACAAACACACAGACATACAGACACACACACACACACACACACACACACACACTCACACACACACACACACACACACACACACGGACTACCAAAAATGCTTTTTTTTTTTTTTGCAGGGGGCCTCAAAAGACATATTTTCGGTAAAATCTCCACATCGAATTTTTGGGTGAAATACTTACTATATGTAGCAGAGACTGGGGTGCTCTGAACCCGCCCCCCCCCCCCCGTGCGACCACAAAAGGGCCAACAGCGGGTATATGTGCATTTCTGTGAATTTCTTCCACATTCAAATTTACCCAGGGTAAAATACAGAATATAACTAAATACAAACCAGATAGTGGAAATATACTTATTGTAATGCTGTGGGCGGCACAAAACAAAAGACTGTCGGGGCCTAGCTGCTTCACCGCTCAAGCCGGGCCGGCGAGCGGACAAAGAGCGTCAAAGGTCGCTCTGCGATTGTTTGTGTACAACAATCGAAGTGGCTGTACAAGGGGCTTTCTCTGAAGCCTTCGAGAAAGATTGCCGGTGTGTGAGTAGAAATCGAGAAAGATCTGTGTGACGTCATCCCCACTATATGAGGAGCCCAGAAAACAGTACTCAGTGAGTTTAGGGTTACAGACCTGAGTCGGTCAGTGTGTCATCGAGTGATTGCATCGTCTTAGTGAATGTATGAGGGGCAGAGAAAGTGAAGTAAGACACTAAAAGGACTGAGCAAGGTTAGGAAAGTAAACGTTATGAGTTGTGATAACACTGTGTTAATGACAGTGTATTTGTGATATTATTTTAGAAGACAATGTTCCCGAACTGGTTTTGCTATTTTCGCACAACATTTTTCTACTTTCGCTGAAGCACTGAAATCAAATACCCCTATTGGGACAACTGCAAAGGGATGAGAGATAAATCTGATGGGAGGGTTACTTATCTCATGCGGAAGGCAAGTTTCCATTTTGTTGGTTTTCCTTAAAGTTTTGTTGTCGAAGGGTTATGTTTGACCCGGTTGGGTATTTGTAGAATACCTAAAATAAATAAACACGAAACGAAGAAATCCGCCACAAGAGTTCTTTGAATATTTTCCTCTCGTTGTCCCTCCTGCGAGAATCTCTCCTCTTTTCTTCACTGGGGAAAAGTCTTTTTCTAGAAAAGACGAGGCAAGAAAACACAAGAGGGAAAACTGTTGTGAGGGGGGGGAGGGGAAGGAGGGCTGCCCTTGCCACATCTTTCATGCTTACAACTGCGGACAGGACAACAGAAACCTTTTCTAATCCCAGAAGAACACGAAATAACACCAGTTGTGATTTGTTCTCTGTAATCCCTAGCCGTATAAACATGTTGGTCACAGCAGTTTGTAACACTGCTCAGCGTTTTTTGCTACAGCTTTGCAAAAGTTTTATGAATTGGAATTATAGCCATAGCAAAAGAATAAAATATGGAAATCTCTCAACTGCAAAAACAGTGAAATTAAATCAATAGTTTGCACACTTAAGGGTATTTATGTTATCAACTAACACTCAAAGTTTCAGCACAATCTGTCTCATAGTTTGTTTGTTTTTTTTTTTTTTGGGGGGGGGGGCACCTAGCCTATGGATATAAATGATTTATTGTTTCACTAACTGTATAAACAAAAACATTGTATAAACAACACTGTAGTCCCTTTTTTATCTTAATTCGAATGAATTTAGCCCCAATTTAATGTTAAAGTGTCATACAAACTTTAGTTTCAACGCGAAATATGGCAACATCGTGGGCCACTCAAAACGTACTTGTCGCGTGTTCTCACAATAAATTCGCCTACCTGCGAGGTTACGGGGAGGTATGAAGGTCGGCGGAAGGGTTAAAGTAAAATTGTCTGCAATATTAAAGAGTTTACCTTGTGTTCATGAACCCGTTCACATCAAGGGAGCACTTAGACTTGGTACTACTAATTTCAGGAGTAAATTCCCCTTAAGAATAAAAATGAATAAATACAAAATAAGAAGATACAACAATGAGAAAGACAAAATAGAGTATAACAGTGAGATAACGTAAATAAATGCAGAAGTTCACACTCCCCCTTATCCCTTATCTAGCGAAATAGCCTTCCTCTCTTTTTCCCCTTTCAAAAAAGAAAGTAAACGAAACAAAAAAACAAACCAATAACCATATTATCTCTTGTGAACTGAGATGCAACTCAAAGTTAAGAACTTTAAGTAATAATAAAATCTAAATAAACACTACCTAATCGGCATAAATGACTCGCATTTTTAATTTCTCTTGTAAAGTGCTTATAAATGTGTTCAGACTGGATTATTGAATTTGTTTCAAAATGCTGACTACTACTTATGTTCTTTGTTACGATAATATACCGACGAGTACAATTGTTTTAGAAAAATTAATAGGATGATTTTTGCTTTTTGTATATTAAAAGCAATTACTATTGTTTATGGTCGTAACAGATAATAATAATAATAATAATAATAATAATAATAATAATAATAATAATAATAATAATAATAATAATAATAATAATAATAATAATAATAATAATAATAATAATAATAATAATAATAATAATAATAATAATAATAATAATAATAATAATAATAATAATAATAATAATAATAATAATAATAATAATAATAATAATAATAATAATAATAATAATAATAATAATAATAATAATAATAGGTAGAAGAAGAAGTAAAAAAAAGAATTAGAAAATCTGAATCCCTTTATATCAGTATTGTTTTAACCCTACGTGATTTCGATTGTTTCATTGTTTTGTTTTCTTAATTGGACAAAACGGAATTTCTTATTATTTAACGAACGCATCATTTCGGTTACATTCGCACCTTTCCTGCATAGGATTAAGGCTCGTATCGATCTCCCTATATAATGGCTCGCTCAAGCGGTACGGTAAACGCACGGGCCGAGTGTATTGTTTACATTGAAGCACACCCGGTTTGTGTTCAATACAGATCGCTGGCGTGTGCGGGAACACCACAGTACCTTGGAGCGACCTCTGGGATAACGCATACAGCTTGAAATAAATTCAGCTTTCCACAAAACTGCCTCAATAGATACACATTTTAGGAGCATTTGTGTTCAATAACAGCGTCCATTAAAGTTTTCCTTCTCGTGGTTGAAGTAGCTTGATGTTCAAGAGGAGTACAAATTTCCTCCCCCGTTGGTTCCCAACTTATATCGATCAAGAATGCAACTTGCTTTCACAAATCCTGAATTATTTAAGAAAAGTGTTTCCGCAAGAGAAGGAGAAACTTCTTTGCCTCTTGCATTATTCATCTTCTGTGGTGGAGTGATCACGACGCGCATTCGGAATTGAATGCGGTATTTTCTGTACTACATGTCCAATGTTAGCATATTCGACCCGCACAGAGCCAAAAGTTATCATCTCTCTCAATTCACCAATACGTAAATACTCTCCTTTTATCAAAATTGTTCTATCATGTGGTGGATATGTACTGCGTTTCAAGAAAAGGCTCTTAGTGACACCTGTTGGAATTTTGCCGAACTCAGTGTTCAACATATAACTTACCAATAAAGAATTGGTAGCTTAATAATTTCTGAAGTAATTATATTGGGACATATGGTGCGTAATAAAAGAATTAAATAATTTATTGGTATTTAGAAATGAAAGGTTGCAATGAACAATTGAAAACAAGATGGATAGTAATGTATTTTGTTTTAAACATTTTTACAACGAGAAAGTATGTTATTGGTTCTGCTCAAACACGATGTTTTAGAATATAGATGCCATTTCCCCTATATGGCAGTTTTAACCCCGTGCACTCTGCTACACACTGGTTAGCTAGTGGCTGTCATCTATCTATGTACCTCAGTCTCTTAAACCGTTTCAGTGGTGAAATCATTTTGCATAACATGTAAAAAAGGCATTGCATTTTTTGCAATAAAAATGCAAACCCCTATTTTTGTGACCAAACAGGTTAACGTCACTTGAGTGTTCCCTTGACAACCTGAGCTTCGCACATTTCATGTCCTGTCAGGAAACTGCGTACCAATCCATTATTACTCTTCTAATGTGTTCTTGTTGATAGGAATTACAAAACAGACCAAATTGATAGCCGATCAGTAATCCGATTTCCTCCATCACAATGGAAATTACTAACTTCACAGTCCAAATCCCTCGGAATGACCAACCTTTCCGAGATTGTGAATGTGTAGCACTAGTACCTAGTCGTATTATCCGATTATTATTAGTAAATACAGAACAGAAATCACAATCTCATTTATTCACCGTTCACCCGAATTCTGCCAGATTATCAAGTATACCGTGAGAGTTAGCATTAGTTAGGAAATGTACGTGAATTAATGATTTGTAATAAAGTTAACCTCGAAATGTGCATATTCTCTTTGAATCGCGATAGACGTCAAAATTATTCACTTTACTGTGTTTCAAGGTTTTATACAGGGGTGCTCAACAGTGCTCCTGGCCTCCTTACAGAGTGGGGATGACGTCACACGGATGTTTCGCGAACTCCTTTAAACACGCTGGCGTTGACGCAGCTGGATCTTTCTCGAAGGCTGCAGAGACACTGTGTTATGCGGAGAGCAAAGGAACACAGAAGTTGTGTTAGCCTATTTCGTCAAAAAATACATTTTTGAATTTTTATTGCAAAAACACTCCATACCTTAAAGAATATGTCTACGAAGTTTTTATCGTCTCCCACAAAACTAGCTAGAGAACTAAAACTGTTTCCCAGCAAAGTTCAGAATATATTGCAATAAAACTTCTGTTTGCAATTTAGATATTGTTTATATTCGTTTTTTAAGAATTTCTCTTTTAATTATTTGTGTATTTTTTCAGAACAAGAGGTTAAATAAAGAGAGATTTATTTGATATTAAAAGCGGTTTTCTGTTACAACAATAAGAAAAGATCAAAACACGTGTAGTTCTTGGGTTTCGTTTTGCTCAGTTGGCAGTGCTGAATAAGTAGAGCTACACTGATCGAAATGAATATATTTTAGGTTATTATTTATATAATTTAACATTTTCTGGTTAAATTTTTGTGATATAATACTTTAGATGCAAGTTTTGTTTATGAAATAGATAAATATTTGACGGTCTGATTTTCGTATTCTTCGCCGGAGAACTTATAGGTTAGGTTTCACATCGAACATTGTTCTAATAAGCGGATTCCGATCCTCAGATGTTTTAAGTTTGATCAGAGACGATTGTTCAGGTCAGAATGCAACAATGAAGACATCTAGCGCCTTCTAAATTTACCTAAGAGAGTGTGATATCCACGTTAAGGACCCAAAGAAGAAAAAGAGAAACCCTGAAGTGCATCCGGGTGGTAAGGATGAGCGATGATAAAAGGAATGCTAGTGCGGAGGATAGAAGCCAAGAAAAAATTAAGAGAGATAGGAAGGAAGGAAGGAAGGAAGATATGAGAAAAGGACGAAATGTGGAGCATCTCTCATGAATAATGCAAAGAGACTGGAGAAATAAAAGTCTGTGGAGAAGGAATGAGTGATGAGTGAAAACAAAAGCTTGGGGATTCCAGAAAAGAAGAAGGAAAAGAGAAACTAGTGGATTCAAAAAGTAAAAGAAGAAGCAAACGGGCTTTTCGAAAGAAGCAGGACAGAATGAGCTTTTAGCGAAAGAGACAAAAATCTCCCCTCGTGTTTTTATAACTTCCTCCCGAATCACCGGCAGTTTCCTTCAAAGGAAAACTTTATTGCTGTATATTGCATCTCAAGCATTTGACGTTTTAGGCAGAATCTTTAGAACACCCTTCCCCACGCGTGACGGCAAACAAGGGATTAAAATAAAAAGGAAAAAGAAATCCCTTGCTTATGAGTGCAACAGAAGGAATCCACGAAAACCCCAACAAATGAGACACTAAATAAGTCGGAAATATGTCTATTTTGGAAAACTTATTGTTCCCCATGTTAAGCTTGTTTTTTCTCTACATTTCTATACTCTCATGCTGCAAGGTTGTATATAAGTTCGTTTTAACGAAAAAATGAGTAATTCTTTCCTCTTCACTGTGTGAAAACTTTCGTTTTCCACTCATATCAAATTCGCAAGGTAAATAAAGCAATATCGCTAACATAACCTCACTTCTGTTGACCCAAGCTAAAATGAACTGAGCTGAACAAACGACTGCCGCTCTGATTGTCGACGCTTAGTGACGAAAAATCCTTACTTAAACGCAGAAGTTCATAGGTAAATGAATTTGAATTCTTAAATTTGAATATTTTACTTGAAAAATCCCTTAATTTTCAAAGAATTTACCTTCGAGTACAAAAATACCTACACTGAGGTAAAAATTGTTCAGTTCCTCTGTTTCCTTGGAAATGTGACGTCATCGTTGTCAGAGTACATTATCAGCCAATAGCACAAATTTGCAATCCTTCACTATTCTGTTGCTATTCCAGAGCTGAAAGCCGCAGGACCTTGTCGCTGGAATTCCCCCTGGAAGTCCAGCAGCTTGTTCAACATCTAATCCATATGGTCACTTAACCACGAATACCAAAGGTTTTCTCACGAGGGAGAAGGGACTGAGTTTACATTACACAGATTCTTGCAAAGCAATAACCTGAGGTTCACTGTCTGAACACGTTAAAATCAAGCAGGCGATGCACTACTGGAAATGTGATATTCTAAAGTTTTCAGCCAATTTAACTGAAAATTTCTTTTCAGTCGATGTAACTGAAGCTCGAAGCTCGATGTAACCTCTATTTTACTTTAAACATTATTAATCTTACTCTATAAAAAATGTAGATCTTCCCAAATCACATGATTTATGCCTTGATAATGTTTTTTGTAGAGTTACCCATTTCTGAGGTATCCCTTGTTATTTGTGTCAGTTTTGGAAAACTTAAAAGCTTTCGTGAAATGGAACATCGTTAATTTTTTATATGTTAACCATGCAAAGAGAACGGAATCTCAAAGCTTTAAAACATTTGACTATCGCACAAAGTCTACTGTATTCTAATATTCCCCTTGTACCTACAAGGAAATAAGCAATATTGTTTCCATGGAAGTAAACCTTTCATTCATATTGTTCACAAGCATTGCTCTCGTGATTTGATAGCGGTGGGAGCACCACAGAAATAATCAAATATAAAATGCATGTTTCCCTACATGTATATATTTATTTCCGCTACAATGGCTGAAGTGGGTGAAAATGACGTGTCAGTTACAGATGTACTGATGCGGAACATTTTAAAAGTAAGCATCGCTAAATAATAATAAAAATAACCAACCAGAGAGAGCGAGAGCGAGCTCTTTGCACTGATAGGTATGAAAGCCACAAACTCGCACACTGCATCCATCACATATTTTCATTTGTTCGCAAGAATGAAGGCCAGAGAAAAAATGTGTAATGTTTATAGCATATATTGACAATACCAGTGAAGTTGCAGGGAAAAAAGTCTTATGTTGCACTTGTCCAATAGTCTTGTGTTTCTTTGTTACTAACTGAAATACCCGACGTTGTCCGTGGTTTGATGATTTATCACTACAACATTTAGACTTAGGTTGCACTTGTCCAATAGTCTTGTGTTTCTTTGTTACTAGCTGAAATACCCGACGTTGTCCGTGGTTTGATGATTTATCACTATAACATTTAGACCTTGGTTGTACTTGTCCAATAGTCTTGTGTTTCTTTGTTACTAACTGAAATACCCGACGTTGTCCGTGGTTTGATGATTTATCACTACAACATTTAGACTTAGGTTGTACTTGTCCAATAGTCTTGTGTTTCTTTGTTACTAACTGAAATTCCCAGCGTAGAGAAAGTAAATATATTAGAGATTTAATATATTATTCTATTGCGTTAAACGACAGTGCATGGAGTTGGAGCAAGGGAGGTTAGCTTTTTTATATTCATAACTCTATTATATTATATCTGAGAACAAAGGCGACATTCCCAGTTGCACCTCATCCCCATAGTCCAGTAATTAGCATTTTAATTTTGGTACTATTTTTCCATAATTTAGACTGGTACAGATGTTGACGTCACAAAAGACTGTTGTTTTTAATCTACATATATCGTTCGCCTTTTTTCATGCGCAATAATCCAGAAATAATTTATCGTTTGATAAAGCCTGAATATTAAGCGTTGTTTTACACATGTAGCGGAAAACAACAAATCTCTTGTTATATGCAGTTTATTAAAATCCGCTTTTAGTTGTTGTTAGCCTACGCTGAATGGCGCTGTTGAGTTATGTATGTATGTGTAATCTCATATTTTATATTTTAATTACTAGCAATTTGCCTAGGAGATGTGATACAGCACTTTCCACTACGTTGTGCCTAAGAGTCAACGCATAAATATGTATTTCATCAGTTAAAAATACTTACAGTTCTTTATAAGTTGTATATAAATTAAGTTATTGACAGTTGAAGCAATAGTCTTTGCCCTCTGGAATGATTCTAGATGAAAAAACGGTGCTGGCAGAAACTGACTTCATTTGTCTGAAAAATAAAGAACGAAAGAAGCAATGGCCATTGATTGATGCCTTAGCGGTACAAGATGTAAGTAAAATATACATGTATATTGCAATATCTGTATATAAATATACATATTATATTATGTTATATCTGTATATAACAGTTTTACTACGCAATCAGAAGGAAATGAAAGATATTTGAGTGTTAGTTTTGTGTAAAGTAACCAGGTTAGGTTAGTTGGAATGAAAACAGACCAGCAGCACGTTTGCTTAGCGCAAAAACGATACGCTCTGAGGCCGCTACTTTTCTAACCCCCACAATAAGATATAAAACCGAGGCATTAAAAGTCTTACATAAATAGCAATGATTTTGTGAATTAAGTGAAGTTATATACAAATGGCAACGGCTTTAAGGACTATCAAGAATAATTTCGTGGAAAGTATGGAGGTTAAATACAAGGAAGCTTGAAGGGATTATACAGAAAAGCTGTGATATTGTGTCTTGAAATTCAAAACTATTTATTGCTATATCGATCACGATATGGCCATGTAGGTATAGCACTGTGGAATAAATAGAAGTAAAAATATGGAAATAGCAACGGTTCCAGTAGAAATAAGTATTTAGGTTACTTTTTTGGGAGCCGTAAATTCTCAATGAATTCTCCGTTCAAAGACATCCATGCTCCATATTGTTGCCAACTTATGCGGTAGTTTTATTCCTCGGAAATGAGTCGTAGAGAACTTATTCTCCTTGCAGCACTTGTATTCAGTGACGCTGAATTTCTTTGTAATATTCCGATCGTGCTCTGCACTAAAGGGAAGGAGAAAATGGTTGAATAAAGCAAGATATTACATATAAAAGAGGTTTTGCAGGAATGTTACAACCTTGTTGCAAATAAAGCTTTATCTGGAGGAGACAGTCACCTTCACAAGGAAATAAAGCTGACACAGTTTAACTGCGCTCATAAACGAGGATAGTTTTTTATAGCGCAAACGTCTCCAGAGTTGTATCCTGGGTCTGAGTACTTCCTCGACGAATGCCGCGCTTTCAGTGCAGCTTGCTTGCTTGCTAGTACTTCCTCGACGAATGCCGCGCTTTCAGTGCAGCTTGCTTGCTTGCTAGTACTTCCTCGACGAATGCCGCGCTTTCAGTGCAGCTTGCTTGCTTGCTAGTACTTCCTCGACGAATGCCGCGCTTTCAGTGCAGCTTGCTTGCTTGCTAGTACTTCCTCGACGAATACCGCGCTTTCAGTGCAGCTTGCTTGCTTGCTAGTACTTCCTCGACGAATGCCGCGCTTTCAGTGCAGCTTGCTTGCTTGCTAGTACTTCCTCGACGAATACCGCGCTTTCAGTGCAGCTTGCTTGCTTGCTAGTACTTCCTCGACGAATGCCGCGCTTTCAGTGCAGCTTGCTTGCTTGCTAGTACTTCCTCGACGAATGCCGCGCTTTCAGTGCAGCTTGCTTGCTTGCTAGTACTTCCTCGACGAATACCGCGCTTTCAGTGCAGCTTGCTTGCTTGCTAGTACTTCCTCGACGAATGCCGCGCTTTCAGTGCAGCTTGCTTGCTTGCTAGTACTTCCTCGACGAATGCCGCGCTTTCAGTGCAGCTTGCTTGCTTGCTAGTACTTCCTCGACGAATGCCGCGCTTTCAGTGCAGCTTGCTTGCTTGCTGCTTCCGATAAGGTGTGCAGGTGAAGGGTAGTTTATTGTGGCTACCATCCCCTGCAAGAAGGGATGAAATGAAGATATCACACAAGGGTCTACAAGGCCAGTTAGGGCAGAAAGGCCCGTGGAGGTGTTGTCTTTGACGCAGTCTCCAGCTGCTTTGATATCGAACTATGAGATGTTTTGTTTACATTTCAACCAAAAAAAAAAAAAAAAAAAATCTGATGTGTTGCACTCACATGACTTTCTCAACTCTTGTACTAACCATTCTTACAAACTTTTCTTCCTATATCTCCTTCGTGTTAGTTAAGATAAACATTCGTACAAATTATCTTATTGCTTATTTCCTTGTAGGTACAAGGGGCATATTAGAATGCAGTAGACCTTGTGGGACAGTCAAACCATTTTAAGCTTTGAGATTCCGTTTTATTTGCACGATTAACATATAAAAAAATGAACAACGTTGTTCCATTTCGCTAAAGTTCTAAGTTTTCCGAAACTCACACATACAACAAGGAGTATCTCCGAAATGGTTCACCCTACAAGAAAATTTATTGAGACATAAATTTTGTATTTTAGCAAGATCTACATTTTTTGTATTTTAAGAGTTTGTCTATCTCTAACGGTTTACGAGTTATGCAAAAGTCGTCCAGAGTAAATACGACTACAGGGGCTATAGCCAGAAAATTCAAGATATACATTTCATTTTTCTTCAAAATATCTCAAACATATGGCATTTTAATCAAAATCGTTACGGCCATTTTCAAGAAAATCAAAATTTTCGAAAAATTTTCCATGTAAAGGGTAGTTTAGGGTGGGGCTATTTTCTTCAAAATCTTCGTGTCGCATCCTTAAATGACATTAAACTTAAATACCAACTTTGGTTTTTAACCGAGTTCGTGCTTTGCTTGTGTGCTCCATAGAAAAACCCACAAACAAAATCAATGATATAAACATATGGCCCGCTCAGATGCAAGTCATTTTCTCCTCTGAATACTTGGAATTATTTCTTGAAGGTTTCTATAATTTTTAAAACACTTTAGTGATAATTAATTTAATCTAATTCGTTCTGAATTTCAATGTTTTGATGTAGAAGTGCTTCCTCAAAAAACAACTTTAAGTCATTGTTATATTTTTTGTTTCAGGTAAGCGTTTGAACTTCAACATAGGTGACTCAAATACGTTAATGTGAGTGAGTACATATAACATTTTACTTAACATAGTTCTGTATCTGATGGTATAGGTACACCCTATATCTTATATATTTAAACCAGCAATTCTTGTATGTATATATTTATTCCGCGCAACTTGGAAACGGCTCTAACGATTTCGATCAAATTTTGTATTCAGATAGAGTTTTGCTTTTTAAGTTCATCTATAAAGGTGTAATTCCCGAAAAAACGCGATTTTACATTAAAAAATACAATTTTTTATTCCCGCTTCCACAGTGCAATTCTTGTATATATATTCCCGCTATTTCAGAAACGGCTCTAAAGATTTGGTTAAATTTCACAGTGTCTTCTCTACTCACTTTTAGGTAACACATTCACATCTCTTTCTCTACTCACTCTTCTATAAACAATTTTCCATAAAAACGTGATTTTACACCAAAAATCATTTTTATACCCAGTTTTAAAATAAGTCATCATGTTCAGTAGTTTCAAATAAAAATGCTATTACATTCACACTGCTTTCTCCTCTCACTTTAAGGTAATATATTCACAACTGTTTCTCTACTCACTCTTCTACAAATAAGTTATACAATTTTGTGCATGTTTGAAATAGAAATGCTACGTATTACATTCACACTGTTTTCTCTGCTTACTTTTGGGTAACGCATTCATAACTGTTTCTCTACTCACTTCTAGAAATAAGTCATACAATTTTCTGTATGTTTGAAATAGAAATTTTGCAAATTACACTCAGTATTTTCTCTACACACTTTTAGGTAACACATTCACATCTCTTTCTCTACTCACTCTTCTATAAACAATTTTCCATAAAAACATTGTTTACCCCAAAAATCATTTTTGTCCCCACTTTTAAAATAAGTCATACCATGTTCTGTATGTTTGAAATAGAAATGCTATTACATTCACACTGCTTTCTCCTCTCACTTTAAGGTAATACATTCACAACTCTTTCTCTACTCACTCTTCTACAAATAAGTTATACAATTTTGTGCATGTTTGAAATAGAAATGCTACATATTACATTCACATTGCTTTCTCTACTTACTTTTGGGCGACACATTCATAACTGTTTCTCTACTCACTGTTCTGGAAGTAAGCCATACGATTTTCTGTATGTTTGAAATAGAAATGCTGCATATTACATTCACAGTGTTTTCTCTACTTAAGTACCTTTTGACTCTTAACAATTGTGACAAAAATGATTATTTAGTTAACGTTTTTCCTTTCAGGTTTATCTATCTTCTCCCACAAAAAAACATTTCTCAAAAACAGAGGCGAAAAACGCCGAGCGAAGCTCGTTCGCCCAGGCACTACTTCATTAAGAGCGTTTCTAATGTCGAGGTTTTGATCATATCAAACTTCAGGGCCTTCATCAAGAACTATAGATAGTAGAGTAGAGAAGGTAAAATGGGTCCATTTTAAGTACAGCGAAAGTGAAATTTTGGAACATGTTGTGTTAGGAAGAACGAAGCTGCTTCTATCTGTTTTTGAAGGTAACTTGTGCGCCAGTTCATTTGCTATTTTGATGCACGAAGTCACAAAATGTACAAAGCAACAGCAGACAGACAGAGAGATATTGGTCCTGGGACCCAATTGACTGCCAGAGGCATAACCTCCGACTTCTCATCCCAAATTCCCCATCACGAAGGCATCACATTTCATATAAAGGATTCAATCCAAGGAAAGGCAGGATGCGCGGGATGCTGATATTCCATTTGAAGGGTCTACGTGTCTCCTAACATCCCTGAAGATCCCTGTCACTTGTTTTCGACAAGTAACGTGACAACTGCACATTCCTCACTTTATTGACACTGCTCCCCTCACACTAGATTACAACACGAGGTTTCTGAAGTTGACATTCAGGCACTAGTTGCAAGATATACAAGTAAAACTGTCAGCATGGTACGTGAAATTATCCACAAATAACATTAATTATATTGCAAGCTTTTCCGTTGTTGTATATGAGGATATCTCTGCCTGTGTAGATGCCACCTGCTTGTGCATTGGCTTTTGCTTCTCTATAAATTAAAGTATATCACGCGACGTCTGTCGAGCAATTCACGAAAGACTGGAGACTGTGTTAACGATGAGAAGAAGATAATAAAGCGATAGAAAAGTAACCGGAATGAGTTGTCACATTATTTTACTCCCTGTGCAACAACTTCCTCACACTGCCATCTAACAGACATTAATTACAGAACTTACCGATGAGACAGATGTTACGCACTAACCACAAATACTACACTAATTAACAGTGTATGGTTTACACACATGTGCCAGAAACATCATCTTTGGCTACAGACAGACCGATCAAAATCAACACCTGAAGGGCACCGATCGATTAGATTTGGGCTCACCTGGCCAAACATTATAACTTAGGCGACATGAGTTTTTCTTTCTCTACTGCGTATAGTAATACAGGAAGTATTGTATTCCACCCAAAAATTCGATGTCGAAATTTCACCGGAAATACATGTTTTGAGGCTCCCTGAATCCAAAAAAAGGCATTTTTAGAAAAAGGTCCATGTGTGTGTATGTGTCTGTGTGTTTGTGTGTCTCAGTTTTTGGACAGCATATCTGAAAAACATTTCTCCACCATGAACTACACTTTACATGGAAACTTTTTCGAAAACTTGTTTAGTTGAAAATGGCTCTAACGATTTTAATTAAAATGAAATGTTTAACATATTCTTATGACAAAGGAAATTTATATTTTCAATTTTCTAGCTATGTCCTATGTAGTCCTGTTTATTATGCATAACTTTTGAATAACTGAAACCGTAAGATATAGACCAAATCTTACTATAAAAATGTACATCTCGCTAAAACACAGAATCCATGCTCAAATATTTTTTTATAGAGTGAACCATTTAGGAGATATTCCTTGTTATTTGTGTGAGTTTCGGAAAACTGAACCTTTCGTCAAATGGAACATCGTTGTTCATTTTTACTTTCTCTACCGGGACCGAATCACAGCGGTATAACTGTTTCATCTAAAATGGAGGAAATGTCATTTACATATGTGCTGCCCTATCACAGCACAACAGCGTCCCTCAGAGGCACATGAGGGGAAGGTCGGTGGATCTAAATACCACCTATTTAGTCCTCCCGGCTAGGTCCGATGGACCCGTTGACCAACGATAGGTGTGGTCCCCCTTGCAAAATGGGGGTTTAAGTCGGGTGATGTAACTGCCACATTGTAAAACTGGTGCCCGTTAAGAAAACAGTTACATGAAAGCCACATACATGAATATGAGTCCTAAAGATAAACATTCCGGAGTTAAAACTGTCCCCCAATCGGATCTCCGGGTGGGGACATCTTTAGGCAAATTTCATCACAATTCCAATACTTTAAGAATTCTACAATGGAATGCAGGAGGCATGTCCCAGCCTAAAAAACAAGAGCTAATGAAAATATTAGAAGACCAAGATATAGATGTCTTCACAGTACAAGAAGCCAATATATCACAAGAACAGGAAATATACTTTGAAATGGATCAGTACACTACACATATACTTCCAAAGGCTCGTCAAATAGCAAGTGGTATTCTTACAGGGATTAAAAGAAATATGAAAGCTACTATCCAAATCCAAAAAACAATGGAAGAACAAGATAAATCAGAAATAGTTAAAATTGAAGTATGGAAAAGTAACTACCACTATAGAATTTACAGTATCTACAATCCTCCAGACAATACACTAGATCTAAATTCTATTCCCATAGAACCCAAAAGAATTTTAATAGGTGATTTTAATGCACACTCCCCTAGGTGGGGCTACAGAGATATAAATTCAGCAGGAAGAGTCATAGAAGACCTATTAAACTCGTCAACAATGGAATTAATATTTAATCCAAATGATCCACCCACTTACCTTCATTATAATGGTTCGGGTACAAATCCTGACCTTCTGATGGTGTCATCTGACATAATTGACAATACAAAAAGAGAAATAATAGAAGACCCAGGTTCAGGCCACAGAATCACCATAAACTCCATAAGAGGTCTAATAAATAAAAGTAACAAACCAAAAGTTAAAACTTCTTGGAATTTTAAAAAAGCAGATTGGTCCAGTTTCCAAAATGAGATAGAAGGGAAGTGTAATATACTGTTAGAATCAGAGTTCAAGTCAACAGATGAAATGAATAAAAAAATTTGTGAAATATTATTGACAGCAGCCAAAACACATATCCCCAAAGGAAAGTTAAAGAAATATAGCTACTTTTGGTCTCCATCTTTATCTAAGTTAAAACACGAAAGAAATATAGCAAGAGTCAAAGTCGAAAGAACCAAGTGTCCAGAAGATGTACAAAACTGGAGAAGAAAAGCAGCCATTTTTAAGAAAGAATTAATTACAGCAAAAAGGGCCAGTTTCACAAATTTTGTAGAACATATGGACTACAGGAAAGATGGAAATAAAATATACAAATTCCTTAATAAAACAAAATTATCAAAAAATACAACTGAACCATTAAAATATAATAACAAAAGCTTAACTACAGATAGGGAAATAGCAGAATCCCTTAACAAGTTTTATGCTCAGTCACAAAGAGTACCCCAAGCGTATAAAAAACAAGATAAGGCTATCCAAAAAACTATCAGAGAAACTAGTAAGCCAAAAGGTATACGAAATGATATTTTTATTCAGGATTTTAATGAAACAGAACTGGATTTAGCAATAGAACAATTACAGAACAAAAAATCTCCTGGACCTGACAAGATCCATCCAGAGTTTATTAAACACCTTGGCAGGAAAGGAAAAGAAATCCTACTTAAACTGTATAACACGTGTTGGAGAATGGCTGTACCTTCCGACTGGAAAAAAGCCATTATCATCCCGATTTTAAAGAAAAACAAACCCTCAAACAATATTAATAGTTTCAGACCAATATCTTTGACCAGTGTTATTGCAAAAGTGATGGAAAGAATGGTGGCATCTAGACTTAACTGGTTCCTAGAATATTACAACTTAATTAATAGTTCACAGACCGGCTTCAGACAGAATCATAGTACAAGTGAAAATGTACTCCTACTAAGCCAAGACATCAAGGAAGCTTTCAATAGAAAGGAGGATACCTTGGCAGTATTCATTGATTTTAAATCAGCATATGTCTCAGTCTGGAGAAATAAATTAGTTGAGAAGTTGCAATCAATAGGTGTGAAAAGTAACATGCTTAAGTGGATAACTCAGTTTATTTCACAAAGATTTTGTGCCACAAAATATAATACATACATTTCCAAATATAAACAAACACACCGAGGACTTCCACAAGGTGCTGTTCTGAGCACAACACTCTTTAACATATATATAAATGACCTTCCATCAATAATAAAAACTTTAGAAACCAAAATTGCTCTATTTGCTGACGATGTAGTCATTTGGACTTCAGGCTCTTCAAAAAAACCTGAATTAAAGACAGAATAGAAACAGCCCTAAACAAAGTACATGAATGGAGCTCCAAAAACCTCATGACTATCAATGTGGAAAAAACAAATTATGAATTATTTACACTAAAATACAAACCAGTTAATATTAGCATAAATTATAATGGTAAACCACTCAAAGCAGTAGATGATGCCAAATACTTAGGCATCACTTTCGACAGAAAGCTAAGTTGGAAAAAACATATAACAAACATCTCAGAAAAGGTTGAAAAGAAATTGCAAATCCTGAAAAGGTTAGCTGGTGCTAAATGGGGCTGCTCAAGGAGAGTCCTTAACACAACATACAAAATGTATATTAAACCAAACCTCTTGTACTGTTCTGAAGCTTTAATAACAGCAGCAAATGCTAACATCAATAAACTTGAACAAATACAAAATCAGGCTCTTCGCCTAATCACTGGAGCAGTTAAATCCACACCTATTGATGCCATGCTTGCCTTAACACGGACCCCATCAATAACAACAAAAATAGAAGAACAAGCATTGCTCCAACACGAGAAAATGTTACGACTGCCAAACTCTAAATGGACAGAAGAGAACCTCCCCCCTTCAATCCTTAAAACTCATAGTAGTTTCCTAGAAAAGGTAACACAGATTAAATCCAAATTGAACATTCCTAACACCAGAGAAAATCTACTTATTAGAGAAAATCCATTGGAATTATTGCAACCTACCTTCAATTTGGAATTAATAGAGGAAATAAGTAAATCAGACACACCAAAAGAAATACAAAAACTTCTAGCTCTGGAAACAATCAATACTAGATATCCCACAGAAGAATGGCTGCACATATATACTGATGGATCCTCCAAGGAAAACCTTACTGGAGCTGGAGTTACGTGTTCACATTTTTCCTTTTATCATTCTGTTGGCAGAGACACAACAAATTATGATGGAGAAATAGAGGCTATATACATTGCTCTCCGACAATTATTAAATCTTCCCTTAAATAAATTTAACAAGGCAGTAATTCTTTCGGATTCTAAAGCTGCAATTCAGGGAATATGTTCAAATACTACAAAGAAGTCAACAAAAATTAGAGAATGCTACAAAATGTTAACACAACTCCAAAAAGTTAATAAGACTGTTCATCTCCAATGGATTCCAGCACACTGTGGAGTCATGGGGAACGAAGCTGCAGACTCACTTGCAAAGAAAGCCACAACAATAACACAAAAGTCTAAATTCAATTTCTCATATTCCTCAATAAAACACTTGATCATTAAAAATTTTTGTCATTCATACCTACAAGAAATAGAAACAAATGCCAAAGATAAAAAATGGATTACACTACTTTCCAATCCAGATATAATCCCCCAGAGACCAAGGAAAACAGCTGTTGCAGCCTTCCGACTATTGACAAATCATGACTGCTTGGCAAGTCATCTCTACAGAATAGGTATCTCAGCCTCACCGATATGTGTCCTGTGTAACGATCCAGCAGAAATGAATGAAGAACACTTGAAGACCTGTGAAGCATTAAGATCAGAAGAAACTACAGTTCAAAAGTATTGGAAAGCACGAATGCTAATGGCTTCATTGCCAGATGCAAGGCACTAGAAAACAACAACAACAACAACAACTTTCTCTACCGGTAAGTAGGGGAAGTATTGTATTCCACCCAAAAATTTGATGTCAAAATTTCACCGGAAATACATGTTTTGAGGCCCCCTGAATTAAAAAAAGGCATTCTTAGAAAAAGGTCCATGTGTTTGTGTCTGTGTGTGTGTCAGTCTGTGTGTGTGTGTCAGTCTGTCAGTCTGTGGACAGCAAAACTCAAAAACGATAGGTCGGTTAAAAACCAAAGTTGGTAATTAAGTTTAATGTCTTTCAAGGATGGGACACGAAGATCTTGAAGAAAATAGCCCCACCCTACACTACCCTTTACATGGAAAAATTTTTCGAAAATTTTGATTTTCTTGAAAATAGCTCTAACGATTTTTATTAAAATGTCATACGTTTGAGATCTTTTGATGACAAATGAAATGTATATCTTGAATTTTCTGGCTATAGCTCCTGTAGTCGTATTTACTCTGGACGACTTTTACATAACTGGTAAACCGTTAGAGATAGAGCAAATCATACTATACAAAAAATGTAGATCTTGCTAAAATACACAATTTATGTCCGAAAAAATTTTCTTGTAGAGTGAACCATTTCGGAGATATTCCTTGTTATGTGTGTGAGTTTCGGAAAACTTGGAGCTTTCGTGAAATGGGTCATCGTTGTTTATTTTTTTATATGTTAAGCGTGCAAAGAGAGCGGAATCTCAAAGCTTTAAAAGATTTGACTATCGCAGAAAGTTTTCTGCATTCCCATATTCCCCTTGTACGTACAAGGAAATAAGCAATAAGATAATTTGTACAAATGTTTATCTCAACTAACATGAAGAAGATACAGGAATAAGAGTTTGTAAGAATGGTTAGTACAAGAGTAGAGAAAGTCATGTGAGTGCAACACATCAGATTTTATTTTTTTTCTATATTCCAGTTGTATTACTATGATCACATTTACAGGGAAGTAATGCAGATTTATTTATTATTTAGTCGTTTTTGTCTCTATGCAGCAACAAACATTCTTATCACGTGATAATACAATCCCGTTTACGTGTTTGTTATGAAATTCTACCTCGCTATGTATTTAATGCAAGATTTAATTTGCTCCCCCTGGAAATCTAACGCATACAAATGCATTCCGCTATCCTGGGCGCTATCAAGTTTTTCCCTTAAATTTTAACTCCTTCTCAGGCGTGTCCTGCACTAGCCACCTTTGTACTTCCCTTCCGAAGGAAGCCGTGCTAAACCATTTTACGCTTGCTTCCGTGGTAATCGAACCCGGCACCTCAGCTGACTATACATTCACACCCGCTAAGCAGCCGTAGATCTGTGGGTAGAGAAAATGGTGTGAAAATAAATTGCCGACAGCAAACGAACATGAAATGAATGAATGCCGAAACTTCAAAGCGAAAGAATCATTATTAGGGGCGGAAAAGGTACCCAGTCCTGTTTTTTCTTTGCTTGATAAATAAATGAAAGTTAGTAAACAGTTGGTGATCGTTACCTCTGCTAATTGCACCCTCGTTAAGGGGCTCCTCTGTGTACATATTGGCAACCAAACGCCACCAGCTATTGACTTCCACCGATACGTTTGCCTGTTAATGATTGCAACTAATTAAAAAAAACCTTAACGGCCTAAACCAACACTTCATCGGCAAGATACTTGAAGTGGCTGACTTTTCAAGGGCAGTGAAAACACAGCGATACTTCCAAACTTGAAAAACACAAAAAAAACATGTCACCCGCATCACCTTCTATACAGCACCTGCATTGTCGTGTTTCTGTGTGCGCAGTTAAAGACCTAGCCGTTATGTGATGACTTTGAAATTTACTTTCTCTACTGGTAAGTAGGGGAAATATTGTATTCCACCAAAAAATTCGATGTAGAGATTTCACCGGAAATACATGTTTTGAGGCCCACTGAATCCAAAAAAAAAGCATTGTTAGAAAAAGGTCCGTGTGTGTCTGTCAGTCTGTCAGTCTGTGGACAGCATAACTCAAAAACGAAAAGTCGGTTAAAAACCAAAGTTGGTATTTAAGTTTAATGTCTTTCAAGGATGCGACAGGAAGATTTTGAAGAAAATAGCCCCACCCTAAACTACCCTATACATGGAAAATTTTTCGAAAATTTTGAATTTCTTGAAAATGACTAACGATTTTGATTAAAATGTCATATGTTTGAGATATTTTTATGACAAATGAAATGTACATATTGAATTTTCTGGCTATAGCCCCTGTAGTCGTATTTACTCTGGAGGACTTTTGCATAACTGGTAAACCGTTAGAGATAGACCAAATCATAAAAATGTAGATCTTGCTAAAATACATTTCACTATCGCACAAAGCCTACTGTATTCTAATACTCCCCTTGTACCTACAAGGAAATAAGTAATAAGATAATTTGTACAAATGTTTATCTTAACTAACACGAAGAAGATATAAGAATAAGAGTTTGTAAGAATGGTTAGTACAAGAGTAGAGAAAGTCATGTGAGTGCAACACATCAGATTTTTGAGTCCTGCTGTCTAGAGAGTGACAAACACACACACACGTTCGCGCGTGCGCGAGGGTACCTTTTTCTAAAAATGCCTCTCTTTTGGATTCAAGAGCTGTGCATGGTAGAGAAAGTAAACATTGAAGTGTATAAAGGCAAGTTGCAGAGGTATGGGATCAATCGAAGCCCTGGCAATACCTGGAGGCGAGAAGTTGATACAAACTTGCGGACTTGATGCCCGCAGGGAAGTGGTCCGGAAGCTTAACCGCAGCCTCAAGGGGTTGCTTCTCAGAGATGAACATTTCTGGCGTTGCCTGGAGGAATAGAATTTCTGACATGACTCGGGGGATGCAGGAATTCCACTTGGATAGAGCAATAGTCTGCTCTATTCATCTTAGTCTTGGCCGGACAGGCAGGCGGGCAGGCGGGCAGGCAGGCGGGCAGGCAGGCAGGCGGACAGGCAGGCAGGCAGGCGGGCGCCTTGCACAAAACGAGCTAAATGTTCGCCACCCAAGGGGATTCTCTTGATGGCCTTCAATTAATTCACGTTTGCTCATTACTGAGTTTAATGTTTGCTATTCCTAACTTTATCCAGTATACCTCAAGAATGATTACAGGAGAGGATGGTTGAGGCGATAACGTCTCTGGCCTCCTTTCGGGAGTTCCTCGGTTCAATTACCGTATACCAGGAATGGGCAAAATAGGCTCAAAAGGGCTGCTCACTCCACTGAAATGCACTCCTGCGTCATTAAACTTTCCAGTGGCGAGTGAGACGTCTGTTTCACGAAGAGTGGACAAAAACAGGAAATTTTGCTGTTCACAAAGCGTGACAATATCATACGCCACTTTGATCAGGTTTTCACCAGTATGAACCCTTTTTTACTTTGTCTACTGGTAAGTAGGGGAAGTATTCTATTCCACCCAAAAATTCGATGTCCAGATTTCACCGGAAATATGTTTTGAGGCTCCCTGAATGCAAAAAAAAGCATTTTTAGAAAAAGGATCCGTGTGTGTGTGTGTCTGTATGTCAGTCTGTGGACAGCATAACTCAAAAACGAAAAGTCGGTTAAAAAGCAAAGTTGGTATTTAAGTTTAATGTCTTTCAAGAATGCGATACGAAGATTTTAAAGAAAATAGCCCCACCCTAAACTACCCTTTACATGGAAAATTTTTCGAAAATGTTGATTTTCTTGAAAATGGCTCTAACGATTTTGATTAAAATGCCATATGTTTGAGATATTTTTACGACAAATGAAATGTATATCTTGAATTTTCTGGCTATAGCACCTGTAGTCGTATTTACTCTGGACGAGTTTTGCATAACTGGTAAACCGTTAGAGATAGACCAAATCATACTATACAAGCAATGCAGATCTTGCTAAAATACACAATTTATGTCTGAATAAATTTTCTTGTAGGGTGAACCATTTCGGAAATATTCCTTGTTATGTGTGTGAGTTTCGCAATACTTAGAACTTTCGTGAAAAGGATCATCATTGTTCATGTTATTATATGTTAAGTGGGCAAAGGCAACAGAATCCCAAAGCTTTAAAGCATTTGACTATCGCAGAAGGCCTACTGTATTCCCATATTCCCCTTGTACCTACAAGGAAATAAGCAGTAAGATAAGTTATACAAATGTTTATCTTAACACAAAGAAGATATAGGAATAAGAGTTTGTGAGAATGGTTAGTACAAGAGCAGAGAAAGTCATGTGAGTGCAACACATCAGATTTTTTAATTAAGAAATCCAAATAATAATAATACTCTTCGATTCCACTCATAAAACGTTTGTTTCTAAATTAGGTTATGAACGCCAAATCAGTATTGCCAATCTGATTATTTCACCCATTTGCTTCTATTGCCAACCTGCTTCGCAGCACTATTGGGTAGGTACATATATTCTCTTACAACATCAAAATTATTTAAAAGCTAATTATATTCTTCAATTCATCAAAAAGTTTTAGTTATACTAATTATAAATTTTGAAATTGCCAGGCACTCATAAAAACACGCGCACACACATGACTTTTTCTAAAAATGTGGTCTACATATCTAACTTTTGGATGGAACACAATGCTTGGCACTTGTACCAAAGGCAGTGGCGGCTGGTTGGGCAATATACAAGGCAGTTTAAGCTAATAGCCGTATTTTAAGGTTGGTGATCAGGAGAAAGACATTTACGCTGAGTATGGTATATTTATGATACATGTGCCATAAAAACTGGGCTGCTGGTGCGGAGATAATGGCGTTGCAAAGAATGCCAGGCACAGTCATAAATAGCAATACACCGTCTAGGCACTCTCGAAAGGGTATGCTATAATTACCCTCTATGAGACAGCAACAAAAGGGCGAGGGTTCATTATCTGCAGATATTTAATGAAGGCGCGAAAACGAACTGCCGAGTGGTTCTCCGCCAGAAGGAAGTTACTGTGTCACACTACACCCCCCTACCCTCCTCCCGCCCTCCTCACGTACGTATATATTTAGAGGAGCATTACCACGACAGAATCAATATTTAGTACACAGAATCCACTTCCTCGTGCACGTTCCAATTTATCTGCCCTTTTAATGCTTAATGTTCGCGATTAATTATTTTATTTTAAAAATAATTTCTGAAAATCTTATCTGTTACGTTTTAATGCCTTTTTCTACCCTCTTTTCCTTAATAATGGGTAGCAAATTACTCTTATTATTCATTCTATCTGCAATTAACCCTCCGTTTTACCTTTCTGGTCTAGAATATATTCCCAAAAGTTAAAAAAAAGATGTGTTACACCCACATGACTTTCTCTACTCTTGTACTAACCATTCTTACAAACTCTTATTCCTATATCTTCTTCGTGTTAGTTAAGATAAACATTTGTACAAATTATTTTATTGCTTATTTCCTTGTAGGTACAAGGGGAATATTAGAATACTGTAGGCCTTCTGCGATAGTCAAATGCTTTAAACCTTTGCGATTCTGTTGTCTTTGCACACTTAGCATATAAAAAAATGAACAACGATGATCCATTTCACGAAAGTTCTAAGTTTTCCGAAACTCACACACATAACAAGGAATATCTCCGAAATGGTTCACCCTACAAGAAAATTTATTGAGACATAAATTGTGTATTTTACCAAGATCTACATTTTTTGTAGATTATGATTTGGTCTATCTCTAACGGTTTACCAGTTATGTAAAAGTCGTCCAGAGTAAAGACGACTACAGGGGCTATAGACAGAAAATTTAGGATATACATTTCATTTGTCATAAAAATATCTCAAACATATGGCATTTTAATCAAAATCGTTAGAACCATTTTCAAGAAAATCAAAATTTTCGAACAATTTTCCATGTAAAGGGTAGTTTAGGGTGGGGCTATTTTCATCAAAATCTTCGTGTCACATCCATGAACGACATTAAACTTAAGTACCAACTTTGGTTTTTAACCGACTTTTCGTTTTTGAGTTATGCTGTCCACAGTCTGACACGCACACAGACCTTTTTCTAAAAATGCTTTTTTTTTTTTTTTTTTTTTTTTTTGATTCAAGAGGGCCTCAAAACATATATTTCCGGTGAAATCTCGACATCGAATTTTTTGGTGAAACTTACCAGTAGAGAAAGTAATAATTAAGGAAATTGAGGAATAATTACAATTAATAAGCGTTTGCCACTTAGGCTTAAAGTGCTCATTTTGTGGACATCCTGTGAAGTAAATATCAGTGACATACTTGACGACAAGCTGTTTATATTCCGTGATCAATTATAAAACTGTCTAAGGAAAGAGCGCCTCACCAAGTCTGGTTTTGGCAACCACAAAAAGATGAGATGGAATTTAACGTTGAATAGAAATCTTATATGTATAAGGAAGGGAACGGCGGGGCAGAATATCTGACAAAGAGATTGGAATGACAGCCTTCTGCGGAAGTAGAGATATGGAAAATGTCCAATATTCGGAACCACCTGCAAGGTATACATGTTTACGTTTTGAAAAAGGGCAACTGGCGAACCGAAGTTCAAAATGTTGTACTCACACGTTTGGATGTGGGAATAGAATAGGGTTTGAGCGATAGTAAAAACTTTTAGAGCTCGTAGCAATGTGGTTTTTAATCGATTCTTCATGTTTATGTTTTTCACAGGGACACAACTACAGACGTAGCTTTTTCAAAAAATGCCTTTTTTTTATTCAGGGACCTCAAAACTTATATTTACAGTGAAATCTCGGCTGCAAAATTTTGGATCCAATACAATGCTTCCACTGTTACCGATACAGGAGTAGATATAGCAAAAATGTGGTATGTTGTATTTACATATTTCGCTTTTCAATCTTATATGGAGTTCTTCAAAAAAAGTTATTAAAAATACGACGCACTTTGCTTCCCATATATCTAAGATTGATATATATTATTTATCAAACGAACTAGTTTTCTTTAAAGATCAATAGCTTTGTTTTAAAAATCTGATGTGTTGCACTCGCATGACTTTCTCTACTCTTGTACTAACCATTCTTACAAACTCTTATTCCTATATGTTCTTCGTGTTAGTTAAGATAAACATTTGTACAAATAATCTTATTGCTTATTTCCTTGTAGATACAAGGGGAATATTAGAATACAGTAGGCTTTCTGCGATAGTCAAATCTTTTAAAGCTTTCCAATTTCGCTCTCTTTGCATGACTAAAATGAATAACGATGTTCCATTTGTCGAAAGTTTGTATTCGGAAACACAGGATGACATAGGCATTTGAATCAAAATAGTTAGAGGTATTTTTGAGAAATTTACAGGAAGTTTTCAGATTAAATGTATGCATGATATTGCGACTTTGGTGGGTGTAAAGTAAAGAAGACAGATGTAGTCGAGATAAAGAAACACTTTTATTTCCGTAAACAGTAACTTTGTACACTCGTTGCAACAACAAGAAAGTCTTCACCGATTCACCAACAGCACGGCTCCGAATTAGTAACACAAAAACTGTCCCTTCTCACACTTTACCACTATTTATATCTCCCAGGCACTATTCTGGAAACTTCAGGAAAGTTCAGTTATTATTGCGGTCAAATACAAAGCAGAAAATTCCAGAAGTCTCTATCCCTTTCTCTCTTTCGGCAAGCGCCCAACAATGCGGGCATTCTCTGTCTCTTCCCTTCGGCTCCTTTGCGGTAGTGCCGACAATAATGCGATGGGCAACACTATACTCAAAACGAAAATATGTGTTTCAATAGCTGCACCTGGCAAAGGGTCCAAAGGTTTATTTGCTGGAGCAAAAGCAATTGATATATCTACTTAAGTTAAGTTGTAGAGATAGTGATAGCCAACGTTTAGGCCCCATATCCATATAAATTATAGGATATTAAGTGGTTATCAGGCTGATGATAGATAGATTCCTGGCCAAGCATCCGCACCTCGTAGATTATAGGTCTAATGTACTGGATGGATGGAGGATAAGCAGATATTTTGCATATGCATTGAGAATAACATGATTAGCATATAAATGCTGAGCAACAGGTCTTTGATGGACGTTGCGAGTAATTATTGGAGACTATATTACAAGCAAATAGACCGCCATACTAATATCACCTTTAAATGCTGTTGAGAGATAGGAAATAAATGTAATATACATCGAAATTTAAAACAATAATTAAAAAGCAATAATTTGTACAAATGTTTATCTTAACTAACACGAAGGAACAAGAGTTTGTAAGAATGGTTAGTACAAGAGTAGAGAAAGTCATGTGAGTGAAACACATAAGATTTTTTAAGAATGTGTCTATAGCTTTGGTTTGGGAAAGTGCTGTGGATGCAATATTGAGGGTTTTTTCTTACTCACGTGTGCAGTTGGAATGGAGCGATAGTTGAAACTGGATTTTCCTCCCGTTCCGTATCAAGATGTTGGAGTTCTCCATGACTGGTGACCCGAAAGCACTCCACAAGCCCCCATGTGTGTCAACATCAAATTCAGCTCCTCGTTATATTTCTACTTATCCCTTGCTTTCTGAAGAAGTCGTTTAAATATCGCTTCTACTGCTAACCAATGGCGTGGTAAGTGGTAAATATATTCATTTAGTCTTTAACACCCAACCCAGAGAAAAATAATCAGAACCATTATAAATATTGCTAAAATGTATACATATAGGCCAGTTTTTTGCGCTCAGTTAACGTGTTAACGTATTAGTAATTTGATGGTAACTTAATATAATCATTTCCACAAACAAATCAAATTTAAACATGGTCGTTTACAAAAGGGGAATGTACTATATAATACATGGCCATCAAACACAAAATAACAGTCCATGCATTGTTGCAAAAGACATTTGAAGAGCTTGCCACAGAGGGCTTAGCTTCACTTAGCTTAAATATACATGGTTTTTATTGAGGTTATCTCACTAGATTTGTCAAAGATTGATAAAATGTAAGTTAGGGGTCTCTCGGACCCTAAACAACCACGCAGGCTTAATAGCTAATTATGTTTCTTATATATTTAACTGGGTAAACTTTACAGTATATAAAATGTATATAAGGATAATTTGTACTAATGAAACGATGTATATTTTGTTTTATTAATGATGAAAGAATTTGAATAACTTGAATAACCCAATATTCTAAACAGAGAATCATCTGCTTACCTTCAATCGTCTTTGGAACATTACACAGTTCAAAAGAGAAATTTAGAACACATATTTATAGTGCAACCTAACCTCCTTTCACGTTATAACTATTTCATACATAGAGTAATTAAATTATATATCATACAGGAATTACAACCTCCTCATTTTTTGTCTTATTATTATTGTTTTAATAATTCATATATTTTTCCAGAACAAGCCTCGTTAGAGCTAAAAATAAAGAGGTATTTATTTATAAACACAAGAGATGCTGTAACTCTTCTGTTTTGTTTACCTCAGTTGGCAGTACTGAGTAACTCAACTATACTAATCAAAATGAACAGATATACTTTTTTGGTTATGTTCTGTAGAACTTGATGTTTTCTGCTCAAATCTTTGTGAAATAGTATTTAAATTCATATGTTGTTTATGAAATAGTCCAGATAAAACCATTCGATAGTCTGACACTTCCAGATATATGTTACGTCACACGTCTTGTGATATTATCTGTGATAACTATTTATTTTTAGTACTTTTATATCCTAGTATCTAATATTTAAATGTAGATATTAAGCCGATTAGTAATATGTTTTTATCTATGTGAATATTCCGCATAAAATCAATCGGTTTGCAATTATTACTTTCTCTACTGCGTATAGTAAGTAGAGGGATTATTATATTCCACCCAAAAATTCGATGTCAAGATTTCACCGGAATTATATGTTTCTAAGTGCCCCCCCCCCCCCCGAATCCAAAAAAAATCTGATGTGTTGCACTCACATGACTTTCTCTATTTTTGTACTAACCATTCTGAGATTCCGTTCTCTTTGCACACTTAACATAAACAAATGAACGATGTTCCATTTCACGAAAGCTTTAAGTTTTCCGAAACTCACACACATAACAAGGAATATCTCCGAAATGGTTCAACCTAAAAGAAAATTTATCAACACATAAATTGTGTATTTTAGCAAGATCTACATTTTTTGTATAGTATGATTTGGTCTATCTCTAACGGTTTACCAGTTATGCAAAAGTCGTCCAGAATAAATACGACTACAGGGGCTATAGCCAGGAAATTTAAGATATGCATTTCATTTATCATCAAAATACCTCAAACATATGACATTTTAATCAAAATCGTTAGAGCCATTTTCAAGAAAATCAAAATATTCGAAAAATCTTCCATGTAAAGGGTAGTTTAGGGTGGGGCTATTTTATTCAAAATCTTCGTGTCGCATCCTTGAAAGACATTAAACTTAAATACCAACTATGGTCTTTAACCGAGTTTTCGTTTTTGAGTTATGCTGTCCACAAACACACACACGGGCCTTTTTCTAAAAATGCATTTTTGGGTGGAATACAATACTTTCCCCTACTTTCTATACGTCAGGCTTAAGCAAATAAAAGTGTGAGTTTTCCAGGCCTACTAGAGAAAGCAAGAAAACAAAGAAGTCAGCCTTTAGCACTTCCATAACCTAAAATTTGAATACCTGTCTTTATTTCTACATAATTAATATGATTTTCCTTTGCTCCTAAATTTGTGATTACGTTTTAATTTTGGCCTTTTTAATTGACGTGTGTTACTTTCTACTTTAAGGCTATCTAGGTATGCATTTGCGTGCTAAAACGCTTTATTTCAGGAAACTTTTCCTAAAGAATTTCGTTAAGGTAAGATATTGTTATCTTTATGCATATAAAATTCACAATGGTCGTGCATTTTTCCTAAACTGCTCATAAATATACTCTATCTGATTTTTTTAACATTTAATATTTTTGCAGGACAAGGCTAATTGTGACCGGCAAGGTTTCCCATATGACTGACCGAATAAATTGGAATTGTCAGAAATATAATTTTTAAATCTGGTTGTTCACGAGGTATTAGCTGAGATATTTCCACTGCAATATCCTTGCTGTCAGATATTTGCACAGATTGTCTAGGCTTATCAACCTCTCTTATTTTATTAGCTAGTCACGTGACAGATATTACGTGTATGTATTCTCTCGACAGTGGCGCTGTGCGGAATGGTGGGAATTGACACAGGTCACTCGGGTTGCAAAAAACCCACTGATGCATGTATTTTCAAATAATAAAAGGAAATAGCTTGTGCACGGGGAATATGTATACACACACACACACACACACACACACACATACACACACAAAAAAAACCTAACATGTAAATGTTAAAACATACAAAATAAATCTGACACATCAACATTTTTGTTACCTTTGAAGAGGTAAAAAGCGGTTATCTATTTTTGAAACCACCGCCATGTTGAACATATTTGATCCCCTTGTTGAGTTGCACGCCTCGGGTCAGTTGTGGCAAAAGAGAAAAATTATTGTTGCTGCTATAATAATTGCCATCGAAATAATTTTATTGAAGCTGGTAGTTGAGTTTTTACTGCAATTTCGGAGTAACAGGGTTTTAGGATGACGAAATAATTGAAAATCAGTTTTAGATACAAAATATTGACATTTTGTTAGTCCAGTGTTAAAGGTAGATACATCCATCTAGTAAACGATAACTCTTGCGAAAAAAGGAAGTCCTTGCCAATAGTTCTATGATTATTTGCATCATTTCCCTCCACTCTATCTCTCTCCCCCTCTATCCCCTCTATCCGTCTATCTCTTCGTCGATGTGTGTGTGTGTTTCCTTAGACAGCTTAACTCAAAAACGAAAAGTCTGTTAAAAACCAAATTTGGTGTTTAAGATGCGACACGAAGATTTTGAAGAAAATTCCTCCACCCTAAACTACCCTTTACATGGAACAAAATTCCATATATCTAAGATATTTGTATGAGAAATGAAATGTATATCTTGAATTTTCTGGCTATTGCCCCTGTAGTCGTATTTACTCTGGACGACTTTCGCATAACTGGTAAACCGTTAGAGATAGACCAAATCATACTATACAAAAAATGTAGATCTTGCTAAAATACACAAGTTATGTCTGAATAAATTTTCTTGTAGTGTGAACCATTTCGGAGATATTCCTTGTTATGTGTGTGAGTTTCGGAAAACTTAGAAATTTAGCGAAATGCAACAACGTAGTTCATTTTTTTATATGTTAATCGTCCAAAGGGAACGGAATCTGAAAGCTTAAAAAGATTTCACTGTCGCACAAAGTCTACTGTATTCTAATATTCCCCTTGTACCTACAAGGAAATAAGTAACAAGATAATTTGTACAAGTGTTTATCTCAACTAACACGAAGAAGATATAGGAATAAGAGTTTGTTAGAATGGTTAGTACAAGAGTAGAGAAAGTCATGTGAGTGCAACACATCAGATTTTTTATGTAGAGAAACAGTGTTGGCCTATTAGGCCCCACGCCAATAACGGTACCAGGGCTTGCGCCTAACGGAGGGTTAAAAACACACTTGCAGAAATTGAAATGGAGTGCTAATTTGATTTTTAACCAATTTTAATGTGCAATAAATTGTTTTTCAGCGATTTCTGGGATACAGTTTGTGACACTGAATGACCAGGTGATAATTTGTACGAAAACAGAAGAATGACCACGTGATAATTTGTACGAAACAAAAGAATGACCAAGTGATAATTTGTATGAAACAAAAGAATGACCAGGTGATAATTTGTACGAAACAAAAGAATGAGCAGGTACGAAACAAAAGAATGAGCAGGTACGAAACAAAAGAATGAGCAGGTACGAAACAAAAGAATGACCAAGTGATGATATTGATGAAGGTGTCTATGTATGAGAGAGTCCCACAGTGTTCGCTAGGTGAAAACAGGGACGCACGCGCGTGTTTCGTGAAGAAGGACATAGCCAACCATAATGAATTATCTGGTAGTAGGTTGGCAGTGAATTTAAAGCGCGTTTGGGACACATGCTGACGGTAGAAGCGGCCGGCCGGACGTATAAACCCAGCCACTTCCGCTGTTCCAGAACACACACACACACGCCCCGTCAGACTTTATTACATTTTTACAAGCCGCTTTAAATGGGACGAAGCTATTGTTTGCACGTTGATTGACTTCATGATTGATTGGCAGGTCGTTAAAAGTGCGTCCTTTACTGTTTTTAGAGGATAAAAAATACAGAGCGCTAGAGCATATATCCTGCCGCTCTCACGTACGCACGTACGCACACCCACGCGTGTCTAAACCCGGGGGGGGGGGGTTACAAAAACACATTTTCCCCTAGTGTACTGTTGTGTAAAACCGTAGCTTCCGTTATTCCTACCTGTAATAAATATATTCGCACCTATTTGCGGATGCTGAGCGCGGATTAAACTGTTAAAAATGAACGGGCTTCCATGAATAAACTATGATAGTCTTCAAAGGCACATATACAGTCAATGATATACATATATGTACAGTCGACAATCCAGCATTACTTCAGATAAACCCTACAGAAGCTCGCTGAATCTTTCTCTCTCAGAAAGTAGTATTTCATCGTGAGTCATTAAGTTGCTGAGATATAAAAAGCAGTTTCATCAAAGCTGTTGGAATTATTTGCTGGCAGTTATTAAGTCATAACCAGGGGCGATGTCATAAATCTTGGCTGTCCTACGTGAGGGGGGGGGGGGCGGGGGCGGAGCTGTTGTTTATATATGGGGCGATCACAGAGCGAAATGTATCATCTGGTGCCCCCTGCAAAACTTGCTTCTTTTAATAAATGACTACAGCCAGTGGTAGAGCGCGTCTGGAATGTGACAGTGTTTGCTTACAAACTTTTGGTTATCTCACTCACTTACAACTTCTGTTTTGAAGAAAAGGAGCAAAAAATGTCCCAGAAAATCTAATAAATAGCCACAGTTACTTGTAGCAGAAGTTACGTTTTATATATTTTAGAATGACATCACGTCAGGGTGTGGGACGTCCTGGATCTATTGCATTGGTGTTTTAGGAAAACACACGACTGCTAATTCAATAACATTTATTCCCCTAAAACTATTTCAGTTCACTCGCTACCAGGTTTAAGTGCATTCAAGAATGAGCCTTTAGTAGCACGCCGAAAATGTAGTATTCTGCCCTGCATCCGCACACTGCCTACAGTCACCTCCAAGTGAGTTCTGAGTGCCCTTTTCTGGGGTTATATCTGCTTACCTGGAAATTCCATCCCTTTTCGGTCATTCTCCGAAGGCGGGAAAGGATACCATTAGCTGAGACTGTATGCTAATGCCCTGGCTTGAAATGTGTTTTACCGAACCTTATCCTAGACATATTTAATAAATTATTTTGTCATTTTCACACATTGCCCGGGCAGCTTCATCGTACAGCAAGAGGGGGGGGGGGTGGCCTGTAGTGGTTTTGTGTGCGCGTGGCCTTGCCGGCGCAATAACAACAAAAGGGGCCGAGAAGCTTCTCGTCGATTCTCGCTGAGTCATTGTGCACGTGCGCATGGAAAGATATCGAACAATTTTGAGTCAGTTGAAGTTAAGTTGTAAGGTAATTTTAGTTTCGAGAGTGAGTCGATCAGCCTGTCACCGAAGACGTATGTGTCGTCGAGTGATTGTATCGTAATAGTCAATATATAAGGGACAGAGGAGCTGCAGAAAGACATTGAAAGACTGAAAAAGATTATCACAAGAACAACTGTGATAGCAGAAAAGACTACACACTCTGTTAACAACGAGTGCATTTGTAGTAAACTTTAAAGGACAACAAAGTGACACAAAAGTAACTGGATTTTGGATTTTGCCCCTTTTTTAACCTTGGAGGAGGACCAGTAGGGATAAGTCCTATACATCTAATCCGCTAGCCTCGCGCTATAAGCTATGCTATTAATAAATTACTCCTCGGTGATGTTAAAATAAAGTTTTAGCGCCCAGAACGTCACTGTCATATATTGTCCCTGGCAGATAATTGTTTCCGACGTATTTCCCGACAGGCTGAGCGAAACTCAGCGCTACACTGACATGACATCGCCTCGCCGATATAATACAGGCCATTATGGCGATTTTTAATAAAATAAACTGCCCGTTTTGTTCAATTTTTTTCCTTTGTTAGTAGGGGAGAAAGTTTTTCCTTTCCCTTTTTCTGAGAGATAAATGGCTGGTTTGCTCAGCTGTCGCCTTCATTCATCTCTAAGTTGCTAATGCCAGACTCACCCCTTCTCTTTCATTTCCTGCTCCGCTTTTTCATCTTATCCCCTTCTTTTCGTGCTAACATAAACGTCCGTTGGTACACGATATTCGCGAAAATGGTGTTCAGAAATAGTAGAAACCTGGTCAAAGAAGTACTATAACAATTCGTCAAATGTCACCTCTGACATCACCAGAAATATCGATATGTTTAGAGGCCCCTGAATCCAAAAAGAAAAAAAGACCATTTTTAGGAAAAAGTTCGCGTGTGTGTGTGTGTCAGTCTGTGGACAGCATAACTCAAAAACGAAAAGTCGGTTAGAAACCAACGTTGGCATTTAAGTTTAATGTCTTTCAAGAATGCGACACGAAGATTTTGAAGAAAACAGCCCCACCCTAAACGACTCTGTATATGGAAAATGTTTCGAAAATTTTGGTTTTATTGAAAATGTTGATTAAAATGCCTCAGGTTTGAGATATTTTTATGACAAATGAAATGTATATCTTGAATTTTCTGGCTATAGCCCCTGTAGTCGTATTTACTCTGGACGGCTTTTGCGTAACTGGTAAACTGTAAGAGATAGACCAAATCTTAGTAGACAAAAAACGTAGATCTTGCTGAAACACACAATTTATGTCTAAAAGTAGACTCACTGATTACTTTCGTCGCCACCACGAGTCATGATAGGTTATCAGTAGGCTTCGAACGTTTATACAGCTATCGCGAAATCAGACGATCGCAGGTTACCTGCCGCATGGGCCGAGCGTGACGTCATTGCACAAGTACAGTGACAGCATAGAATATTGTGACTTTCGTGGGTGTAAAGTAAAGAAGACAGATGTAGTCGGGATAAAGAAACACTTTTATTTCCGTAAACAGTAACTTTTTACACTCGTTGCAACAGCAAGAAAGTCTTTACCGATTCACCAACAGCACGGCTCCGAATTCGTAACACAAGAACTTCCTTCTCACACTTTACCGCTATTTATATCTCCCAGGCACTGTTCTGGAAACTTCAGGAAAGTTCAGTTATTATTGCGGTCAAATACAAAGCAGACAATTCCAGAAGTCTCTATCCCTTTCTCTCTTTCGGCAAGCGCCCAACAATGCGGCCATTCTCCGTCTCTTCCCTTCGACTCCTTTGCGGTAGTGCCGACAATAATGCGATGGGCGACACTGCTCCCTCCTCAAGGCTGGTCGTTAGGCCAGGTAGGCGACTGGCTGGGTCCCCCCTCCCCAGGGCGGCGATCAGATGCGGCGGGCGCGGTGACAATATAAATTATGCAACAACAATATCTAAAACGTTATTACTTATTCTAATTTTAATTATACACTCGTAACTAATAAATAAAATCTGTAATACTATACCAGCCCCTAGGTCATAACTACGGAATATAAATTCAAAAATTTCGTTTATTCAATTATTATACAAAGGTCATTCAGAATAAAGCAAGGTAATAGGTGCATACGAATAGTTGTTTGCAATATCTGTAGAAAGTCACGTGATGATGGAGGTCCTGGGGATGTGAGATACTAAGGACGGTAAATGCAATATTCTCTGCCAGCAGTTGGTTGAAAGATCGCTCCTGACGGTATCCCGTGGTTACCGGCACAGAACACGTGCTGTTTAATGTCCAATAAGGTTGAGTTATGTTTCATGATCTCTGCCTTTCTTACAGGCCACTTCACAAAGCGCACTTATTGCCTTCAAACATTACAACACATTAATGTTCAAATTTTAAATTTAACCTTTAACATTTTGATTTACAAATAAAATACTTTCGTATACTTTGTTCATATGCATACTTTGGCCCACTCGTTTTTACTTCTTTCCTTATTACTGTCTTTATTCTTACAGTGTCTTGCATGCGTATAATTCAATTCCAACAACTATTTGTTTGCTTTTTTCACTATTTTATTTGCTACCGTCACCGGGTGCACTTATCGACGGGCCCTTAAATACCACTCACTCACTAACACACTCATTATCACCTCACAAAATATTGACGCATTACGCTGTTCTCAATTACCAATACACATATCCCCAGCAGCCGGTATGCTGAGTGTTCCAAATTCAGGAAAGCGACCAAGAGATTTCCTACGTCAGGGAGCGACTCACAGAGCGTATTTTAAACCAGTGGAAATTTACGTGATGGTATGCCGAGAGGTTTTCCAATGCTATGCCGGGTCTATCCCACAAACCGCCCCCATTACCACCACATGGACCGCAAAGGGTTTACTATAACATGACCGACCGGCTGTTTTCTAAATTATAACTCTATGCTATCACTCGTTTACTTAAACGAATGCAAAGTTGCACAGATTAACTGCATTTAGATCTCTGTGGCGTTATACCTCTATGAATATTCAACGCAGTTTTACACTAATTCACAAATTTGGATGTGCCGTCCGAGAACTTTTTGCAGCTATTAATATGCAGAAAGCACTGATGCCTGACATGCAGATTCATTTTCAGTTTTAAATACTATTTAAAATACTATATTATAGCTATACTACCACTAGTCTTCATCAACACTGTTATTTAAATATTTCAGTGTTCTAAATCGAGCTATACTATCACTAGTCCTCATAAACACTGTCATTTAAACATTTCAGTGTTCTGAAACGAGCTATACTATCACTAGTCCTCATAAACACTGTCATTTATATATTTCATTGTTTTAAAACGCGCTATACTATCACTAGTCCTCATAAACACTGTCATTTAAATATTTCAGTGTTCTAAAACGAGCTATACTATCACTAGTCCTCATAAACACTGTCATTTAAATATTTCAGTGTTCTAAAACGAGCTATACTATCACTAGTCCTCATAAACACTGTCATTTAAATATTCCAATGTTTTAAAACGAGCTATACTATCACTAGTCCTCATAAACACTGTCATTTAAATATTCCAATGTTTTAAAACGAGCTATACTATCACTAGTCCTCATAAACACTGTCATTTAAATAGTTCAGTGTTCTAAAACGAGCTATACTATCACTAGTCCTCATAAACACTGTCATTTAAATATTTCAGTGTTTTAGAACGAGCTATACTATCACCAGTCCTCATAAACACTGTCATTTAAATATTTCAGTGTTCTAAAACGAGATATACTATCACTAGTCCTCATAAACACTGTCATTTAAATATTTCAGTGTTCTAAAACGAGCTCTACTATCACTAGTCCTCGTAAACACTGTCATTTAAATATTTCAGTGTTTTAAAACGAGCTATACTATCACTAGTCCTCATAAACACTGTCATTTAAATATTTCAGTGTTGTAAAACGAGCTATACTATCACTAGTCCTCATAAACACTGTCATTTAAATATTTCAGTGTTCTAAAACGAGCTATACTATCACTAGTCCTCATAAACACTGTCATTTAAATATTTCAGTGTTCTAAAACGAGCTATACTATCACTAGTCCTCATAAACACTGTCATTTAAATATTTCAGTGTTTTAAAACGAGCTATACTATCACTAGTCCTCATAAACACTGTCATTTAAATATTTCAGTGTTTTAAAACGAGCTATACTATCACTAGTCCTCATAAACACTGTCATTTAAATATTACAGTGTTCTAAAACGAGCTATACTATCACTAGTCCTCATAAACACTGTCATTTAAATATTACAGTGTTCTAAAACGAGCTATACTATCACTAGTCCTCATAAACTCTGTCATTTAAATATTACAGTGTTCTAAAACGAGCTATACTATCACTGGTCCTCATAAACACTGTCATTTAAATATTTCAATGTTCTAATACGAGCTATACTATCACTAGTCTTCATAAACTCTGTCATTTAAATATTACAGTGTTCTAAAACGAGCTATACTATCACTAGTCCTCATAAACACTGTCATTAAATATATCAGTTAATTCAACTAATATCTGTGACGTTTTAAGTTAGTCGCCCAGTGCTTCCCCTGATAGATACAGCCCATTTGCTGTCGCCTGTTTCCCGAAGGCCTTAGTGCTATTAAGGGCCAATCTGAAACACCCATTAAACAGCCCACACTTGCTGCACGTCTACCAGAATTAATTAACTAATTTTCGAATGCATAGGGTTAAAAATTGCGACGCTGCAGATGACCGATGAAAATCCATTTCAGCATTACGCGTGGATTTGGACATTGATAAATTACGGCAGCCGCTTTGCACATTTTATTTATTCCTTTCCCACTTGACAAGCTCTGTCATGTTTTGGGGTTGCACTCCCGCTGTTTAATCACATAACACGGATTGATATTCGCCCCCCCCTTCACACCCCCCCCCCCCCCCCCCCCGAGCGATGTTTTACAGCTTCCGGGAGGCTTTAAGAGTCCCACGGATAAAACTTGCTGCTCAATAAACTGACGCAGCCAGTCAATTTTTTATGGTTGATGAATGACATTTCAGGGTTACAAAGAAGAGCCGGTCCAACGAATTTCCATGAGCTGTGCTTTTTATTGCCAGGAGAGAATTCTTGGGGATAATGAATTGCTGGGTGGTCAAATTAATGATCTCTCATTATACTTACACGGGATTCTTCACAAAGTTTGGCAGTTCTCTCAATATGTCCACGAATCCACCACTGAAAAGCTTTTAGCTATTTAGTCGAACATTTTATTTTCGATGTGACTTACAAACATTAGATAGCTTTAAATTCCAGTGCCATATGTTTATGCTTTCTCTACTGTTAAGTAGAGGAAGTATTGATGTCGAGATTTCACAGGAAATACATGTTTTGAGACCCCCTGAATCCCCAAAAAAAAAGGTCCGTGTGTGTGTCTGTGTCTGTCAGTCTGTGGACAGCATAACTAAAAAACGAAAAGTCGCTTAAAAACCAAAGTTGGTATTTAAGTTTAACGTCTCTCAAGGATGTGACACGAGGATTTTGAAGAAAATAGCCCCACCCTAAACTACCCTTTACGTAGAAAATTTTTCGAAAATTTTGATTTTATTGAAAATGGCTCTAACGATTTTGATTAAAATATCATAATTTTGAGTTATTATTATGACAAATGAAATGTATATCTTGAGTTTTCTGGCTATAGCCCCTGCAGTCGTATTTACTCTGGACGACTTTTGCATAACTGGTAAACCGTTAGAGATAGACCAAATCATACTATACAAAAAATTTAGATCTTGCTAAAATATACAATTTATGTCCAAAATAATTTTCTTGTAGGTTGAACCATTTCAGATATATTCCTTATTATGTGAGTGAGTTTCGGAAAACATACCTTTCGTGAAATGGAACATCGTTGTTCATTTTTATATAAGTGTGCAAAGAGAACGGAATCTCAAAAGATTTAAAACATTTCACGATCGGGAAAGTCCCCTTGTACCTACAAGGAAATAAGCAATAAGATAATTTGTACAAATGTTTATCTCAACTAACATGAAGAAGATATAGGAATAAGAGTTTGTAAGAATGGTTAGTACAAGAGTAGAGAAAGTCATGTAAGTGCAACACATCAGATTTTTTTTATAATCTGTTTTATATATAGAACTACAGATGCTAAAAGGGAGGCAATCACAGAGGAGGAAGAAAGGTTTGAAGGATACAGCAAGAGAGACAGAAAAAAAGCAGTTAAAGAAGAAGAGCGTAGGAGAAGGCAAGTGAATTCAGGTTCGAAGGGAAGGAAGTGACGCAACCTTAGACCTGGGACATTTATATGTTCAATATGAGAGGGTAGAGCCTCTCACCGGAATGGGGAGTATCCCTTTAACACAAGGGAAACCGGAAGAGCCTAGAGCAAGATGAAGGCGTTATAGAGGTACTTTCTGTCACCGCGGAGCGGCGCTGATAAACCATCGCTCATCCGAACACCGCAACCGACTATAAACCTATGAATTATGGAACGTCAATACTTAAGGGATATACACCTCGGTCGTAAAGATTTCCTGGTTCGACTCTAAGGAGGTAATCTCTTGCTGGTCGCTCGACCCATTTCGCCCCAATAATAAATCTGGAGCGTTTCCCGTATTTTACGGACATGACAACTGTGGAATGGGCACATCTACGAGAATACGTGCGTGCTTCAGAGTTCTCGCTTTCTACGTCCTTCGGCTTTGCTAATTTCAAGCAATTCTTACCTGGAAGAGAATACCTTACGAAGTAATTGAATAACCATAAGGTTATGGGTTCTAATACCATTCAGTGTGAGTTATACGAGTAGGGAATTAGGGGTGTCATGCTAGCCCAGCGATATCAGTATTTAGCTGTTTTGGCTTTTGTATGGAAATAGTGTGTAATTTAACCCTAACAATACCAAGCCTTATTCCAAAGGTTATACTATCCACTAGAAGGAGAGGGGGTAACTATGTGATCGCCACTGCTAAGAAAATTTCTGAGCAAGTTTTAAAACAAAATTTATTCTTAAATTGGCTATTATATTGTGATTTTGGTCGTTCCGCAATGTAGGGACGAGAGACGGGGACAGGCGGCCTGGAGTGGCTGTGTGCACGTGGCCATAAACAATAATGGCGGCAAAACACAAAAGAAATGAATTTAGAGCCTTTTCCTATTCTCGCTGAGTCATCATTGCACGTGTGCATGGAAAGATCTTGAAAGGTCTCAGGCAACCTGTACTTGCTCCTGGACTCCTGGAGACAACTTAAATCCAAGCTGATTTTATATAGGTCATTTATACTCTCGGTGGTCATGTATGCATGCATACGTGGCCTGGGTAAATGCCTCTAAAACCGCCCTCAAAGAAATTCAAACCCTCCAAAACCTTAGAAAAATCCTCTCGGCCCCACTCCTTACCACTAACCAAACTCTTCACCTCAAAACTCAGATCCCAGAGGCAATAACAAAAAGAGCAACGGCAACATGGACGCGCATTAGGAACCACGAAAACTACGTGATCGCCAACATTGGCAAAGGCGAGCCGAAACATCGCAAACATACCAGAATAAAAATGTACTAGACGCGGCACGGCTCACCGACTAATGCGTGTCCTGCAACCTCGGACTTACGTTACGGCAGAGGCCCTCGTTTCGGAAAACACCCAGGACCTACACCCTGCCCGCGAAGGAAATCAGCGGGAAAGTGTAAATAGTGCAGTGCGCGAGCTGGGACGCATATTTCTGGTACGCCCGGTGAAGCTGTGTGTGTGTAAGAGTGTGAGTGTGTGGGTGAATGGGTGCGTGTATGGGTGTATATAGATGTATATGTATATAAAGAAAAAAAACCAAAAAGAATGATTGGAACAAGCCTCTAATCAAAAAATTTAATAATACAATTTAAAAAAATTACAGAACGTGAGCAGAAAGTACGCTCCCTGGGTAATGTTAGAATTAAAGAATTGCAACAAAGATAGTAATTACTTTCAAACGTAAAAGATTCTGCGGTGAAAACTACAAATACTTTGTTGTCAGGCCAAACCCGTATTTTTGTTGACAGTAGAGTAAATTTTGTAGGACTTAAGTGGATTGCCTCACACAAAGGAGGTTTGCCCAAGAAGAGGGGTTCTGCAGGACCAGTGGCGCCTCTCGTGGTGCTGGTCAGCTTTTGTCAAGATTCTCGCAGCAATTTTAGGCAAGTTGTGCTGAGAGCTTTGGGCGTGTTGGACAGATGGATATTACACGGTCCACTCGCCGCTCAGATACGACCAAGTATTGTCTACTCAAATGTTATCAGAACATCAGTGTGTGTGTTGTAAATCCACAAAGACCATAATCCTCTCAGCATTAAAACACCAATATGTGGTGAAATAGGAGCTTCTAATTCAATTTCTTGAGTTACTAAGATATTAAAATGTATTTACAAACCATTTCTACTTGAAGACGTAGAATCGGAACTGAAAAATTGAATGCCACAGCTGGGATTTGAACCATAGACTAGGCGGGCGCTCACAACTAAATGTCCTGGGATCATTTCAAGATAGCAGCACTCAGTGGTGCCATCTGCAGTATAAACAGTACACTATAAACAGACACCACTCCGACTTCGCTGGCTCATTATGATTATTATTGCCAAATAGTGCTAATTTAAACTCTTTTTTGCAATTTGTTTTAAAGTTATAGATGTCATGACAATTATTGATAAACAAGGTATAATAACAATGTCATATTTATATATATTCTTCACATACTTCTTCATAGAGAAGGAAACTGACATTCCGTTAATGTTCATGGCCGTATCCCAAAAAAAATTTAAAATTATGCTTTTTCGGTGTTCTAAAATTGAAGTAATTATTTTTAAAATCTACTTTTTAATAATACAATTTCTTTGAGGAAACATAAGGCCGCTGGACCGAGGACAGAGTGTGTTTCGGTGAAATATGCAGACGACCGTAGACTTTTGGTGGGAGCTGTACAAGTTTTAATGAAGTAGAAGTCCCAGTAGTGAACGCAGCCTCTAACTTCGTGTTGCTGTTATTAACAATGTGTCTGTATATGTGAAATGTAACTGTTTTTTATTCTTCTCTTCTGGAGAAAGCACTACAGTTAATGATACATTTCCTTTGCTATTTTTAAAACCTCTGTTTATTATTTTTTCGTTTATGAATATGCGCTTTTCTATTGATATTTTGCTTTTACCATTCCAGCAGATGCAGTTTCTCCCGGAGCATTGCGCTATAAATGAATGTGTAATTATTCCATTCCTTTGTATACGTTTCAACTTTTTCTTTGTCTCTGGTAGAGGGCAACATCTGTTCGTGTTTGAACAATTCCCACTGTACCTGCGATACTCCAGACCACAGTTGAAAGTTTCTCTTCATAGACGTGGGGGCCAAAACGCCCTACTTCTGCCCACCAGAAGAAGGTAAGCTGAACGCATATGCTACAGCTTCTACCGAAAGTTTAAACACACGTGCATATTTCACATAAAATACTTTGTGCAGCGGCATTATGTTTCTGCTATCTTTAACAGGGATTTTTGTGTTTCCTGTTCAGGTCCGTATAGCTCCTTGACTTGCGTATATTCAGTATTATAATACACTTTTGGTCTGGTGGTTCAACACTGTCGCATATGCTAAAGTTGGAACTCCAATGACACTCAGGGGTACAATACCGGAATGAGAGATACGCTCTAAGTGTCTAAGCAATTCAGAAAACCTATATAAAATGTTGAAGGCTTAGCCGACTACACTTAACCTCAATGTTGGTATGGGAGCGAGTTTAAAATATTCTATCACAAAACCTATAGCCAATAGCAACTACGGGCTTTGTTTCTATAATAAATAGATGCAATACACTTTTTTACATCAATACATAATTGCGTAATTCTCCGCCGGTAGACTTGGTTTCTGTTTTAAATGCTTCAATTATTTTTACTGTTTATAGTAAAGTATGGCATGCTTTCTAAATCAACTATAGTCTCTAAGAGCCATATATATATATTGTTATTTAACGACGCTGTCAATTGCCAGGATCACATCAGCGTCGCCGGTGTGCCGGAATTTTGTCCCGCAGGAGTTCTTTTACATGCCAGTAAATCTACTGACATGGAGCTGTCGTTTTTAAGCACACTTAAAAACCATCGGTCTGGGCCGGGTTTGAACCCGCGACCTTGGGATCAGTAGGCCAGCGTCTAACCAACTGAGCTCTAAGAGCCATCTGATGTGTTGCACTCACATGACTTTCTCTACTCTTGTACTAACCATTCTAACAAACTCTTATTCCTATATGTCCATGATAAACATTTGTACAAATTATCTTACTGCTTATGCCCTTGTAGGTACAAGGGGAATATTAGAATACAGAAGGCTTTATGCGACAGTCAAATCTTTTTGACCTTTGAGATTCCGTTCTCTTTGCACGGTTAACATATAAAAAAATGAACAACGTTGTTGCATTTCGCTAAAGTTCTAAGTTTTCCGAAACTCACACACATATCTCCGAAATGGTTCACCCTACAAAAAAATTTATTGAGACATAAATTGTGTATTTTAGCAAGATTTACATTTTTTGTATAGTATACTTTGGTCTATCTCTAACGGTTTACCAGTTATGCAAAAGTCGTCCAGAGTAAATACGACTACAGGGGCTATAGCCAGAAACTTCAAGATATACATTTCATTTGCCATCAAAATATCTCAAACATATGACATTTTAATCAAAATCGTTAGAGCCATTTTCAAGAAAATCAAAATTTTCGAAAAATCTTCCATGTAAAGGGTAGTGTAGGGTGGGGCTACTTTCTTCAAAATCTTCGTGTCGCATCCTTGAAAGACACTAAACTTAAATACCAAGTTTGGATTTTAACCGACTTTTCGTTTTTGAGTTATGCTGTCCACAGACTGACAGACACACACGGACCTTTTTCTAAAAATGCTTTCTTTTTTTTGGATTCAGGGGGTCTCAAAACATATATTTCCAGTGAAATCTCGACTCACCAATAGAGAAAGTAAAAGTGATATCTGTTGATACAATTTGAACAGTATAACAAAGTGAAATATATTGTGATAATTATAATAAAATCATAAAATCTATTTGAAATGTAAGCAGCGCTGTTTTCGAAAACGGTTAAGACTGCTTTATTGTTCTTAACTGACCAATTCTACATCGTCTACGGTAGTTTTATAGCTCTAATTCTGGATTAAGAGAATTTACTGTAAATATGTGATAGCATATTGTGTTCTTTATAGGAAAAAGTTTAAGGTCGAAGCCGTTGTAGCATGAAGACACGATGGAGTTATCTGTTCCCTTCTTTACTAACAAAGATGATGGCATTATAAGCCTCGTGCTTCTGCTCCTGAACTGAACGACAAACATTTTCCTGGAGCTGAGCCATAACATAATACAACAGCATCCCCAAACGCTATCTCTCCTGCTTTAAAACTGCTATAAATATTTCGTGGAGCGCGACATCTTGTGAGGCAACCCTCTTCTCGGCCAAGTATTATCGTTCAGTCGATCCCCTAGGTAATAGAATCTCCAAATTAAATGGATCTTTTTCTTTTTCTCGTACCCAGGGAAATAAAGTTAAGTGAAGTTTGAATTAATACACTCTATACAAGACAAAACGTATGTTCAAATTTGCCCAAGTTCGTTAGTTAACTTATTTTATTAAGACAGTCTGCGCAGGCGTCGTTAGTAGCTCAAAACAAGGCACAACAAACTGCAAAACCTTCTCGCCAGGGAAATTGTTAATTACTTAAAATAACTATATCTACATTTTAATATTGATTAATGTAAAACCAAATCTAATGTGTTGCACTCACATGACTTTCTCTACTCTTGTACTAACCATTCTTACAAACTCTTATTCCTATATCTTCTTCGTGTTAAGATAAACATTTGTACAAATTATCTTATTGCTTATTTCCTTGTAGGTACAAGGGGAATATTAGAATACAGTAGGCTTTGTACGATAGTAAAATTTTTTTTAAGCTTAACATATAAAAAATGAACAACGATGACCCTTTTCACGAAAGTTCTAATCTTTCCGAACCTCACACACATAACAAGGAATATCTCCGAAATGGTTCACCCTTCAAGAAAATTTATTCAGACATAAATTGTGTATTTTAGCAAGATCTACATTTTTTGTATAGTATGATTTGGTCTATCTCTAACGGTTTACCAGTTATGCAAAAGTCGTCCAGAGTAAATACGACTACAGGGGCTATAGCCACAAAATTCAAGATATACATTTCATTTGCCATAAAAATATCTCAAACATATGATATTTAATCAAAATCGTTAGAGCCATTTTCAAGAAAATCAAAATTTTCGAAAAATGTTCAATGTAAAGGGTAGTTTAGGGTTGGGCTATTTTCTTCAAAATCTTCCTGTCATATCCTTGAACGACATTAAACTTAAATACCAACTTTGGTTTTTAACCGACTTTTCGTTTTTGAGTTATGCTGTCCACAGACAGACAGACACACAGACACACACGGGCCTTTTTATAAAAATTCTGTTTTTGGATTCAGGGGGCCTCAAAACATATATTTCCGGTGAAATCTCGGCATCGAATTTTTGGGTGGAATTAAATACTTCCTCTACTTACTATACACAGTACAGAAATTAAAAATGCGTCACGTGGTAAGTTCTCCATATAAGCACAGAGAAGAAAGAAACATTTGGAAGAATTATTTATATTCAAAGGGTTTATTCTGAAACTTTCAGAACAACAAAATCCTCCTAAATCTAACACTGTATTTTCTTCTTTTTCAGGTAAGGGGAATACCTAGTTTATCCAAGGGAGAGAAGGTAAATATATTTGTTTAATATATGAGGTAGTTATAACCTTACCTGAGATTGAACGGCTGTCGTTTTAAAATCGAATCACAACTTCTGTCTTAGTTTCCGAAATTATTCTACAGTAAGATTTAGAGCTTTTGCGATGAATCCTGCCCTCTTACCCTGATAATTAATAATTATTTCGTACAGCCCCGGTTACTGTTACTTTTTGAGGTGTCTGCACTTTCAGAATATGAATATGAATGGGTCTGCGTTAACTTTTGGTAGGGTCAGTAAGTTTGTATGACTACAAACTAGTTTTTGAACAATAGAAGATCTACATCACATTGTTAACGAGGCAATATTCACAGCTGCAGGTGCAGGTGATCCAATAGGACATAGAGATGAACTTTTGCCTTTAGCGCCGCCGGTGTAAGGCATGAAATACAAGCAGAAGAAAAAAGAAACACAATTTGCGGGTTGGGTTGGCAGACATGAAGGTTTTGTTTGAGAGTGGTGTTATTCCCAGGAGCGTCATGAAAGAGCTAGTCATGTTACAGCCTGTCCGACGGAATGGTAGCAATAGGTCACTGTCTGCTGAATGCTGACCGCTTCCAGTATAGGTATAGTGCGTGGAAACCAACTTCGTCCAAGACAAGATTCTAAGGTTAACTCCTCTTACTCTTTCTCTTACCTTTTTCCCTTAAAACAACTAATTCCGACGATACACTCGCAACAACTGTCCGTCTCAACAAATAAGAGGATAGTGTACTATTAAGTCGTAAAAAATAACAGTTTAACTTTCTCTACCATGTAAGGTAGGTAGAGGAAGTATTGCATTGCACCCAAAGATTCGAGATTTTACCGGAAATATGCTTTGAGGCCCCTAAATCCTAAACAAGCATTTTTAGAAAAAGCTCAATGTGTGTGTGTGTGTGTGTGTGTGTGTGTGTGTGTGTGTGTGTGTGTGTGTGTGTGTGTATTTAATGGTTTTAGTACAGCATCTATACTTAAAACAAGAGAGAAATTTAAATGTCAGGAGGCAGTAAATTAAGCTTCCACTCTTAAAATTTTTTAAAGAACATGGTATAATGTTGGCTGCTCAAAATAAATATAATATAAACAATGTGCTCTTTTTTCTATAAAGGACAAAATTCCAAATTGCAAGAAGTCTGGGATTTGTCAATTTGACTGTCTAAACTGTGATAAGGTTTACCAGAAAAAACATTTTATAAACATTAAATATAAACAGAAAACTCAGCGGTGCCAGATCATTTTTGGTCACTTAATCATGAAATAAACCCACAGATTAAATTATTAAAGCAATTAAGTGGACCCATTGAATTGATGGTTTAGGGGAAAATATTAATTTTGAAAAATAGGGACCATGTTATGAATTTTGAAATACCTTTTACTGATTTTGTTACAAAATTAGTATTGAGAGAAGGGGAGAAATTACGTCATGGCGGGTGACGTATAGGTGACGTCACTGTGACGTCATCGCGAACTTGTAACTGTTTTTTCGTAGCTATTGCATAAGGTCAGTTCGCCTGAGGATGAAACGCAAGTGTGTCGAAACGATCCTTGTGTGAAATATTGAGTATTCAGCGCCTGCCTGGTAAGCGAGGAGTCTGTGGTTCAAATCCCAGCTGTGGCATTGCATTTTTCAGTTCCAGTTATGCCTCTTATCCTACACAATCTTAATATACTAATAGTAGAACCTATTATTAACAATTATAGATGGTTCCATCATGTTCTAGATGGAAAATTGACAAAAGGCTTTGTGCTACACTGCCAAAACATGTAACTGTGTCACTATAATCATGAATTACGTGACGTCAGCTGCAAGGGATATACTCTGACGTGATTAATAGTGACCGTGGGGTCGAATCACACCAAACACCAACACTCTCGCTTCAGGCCTACCAACATGTGATGTCTACAAGTCAACTCCCCCTGCAGCGGTGTCCTCGCATTTCTAACTCTAACTCCTCACACCGGCAATATCAAATTAAATTATTGTATCGTTTACCGACACTGTCAATTGCCAGGATCACATCTGTGTCGCCGGTGTACCGGGATTTTGTCCCGCAGGAGTTCTGTTACATCTACGGGGAATGCCCAGTGGGATGGCATAACCGGTAAGGGTAAGTCGTCTTTTTTTCGCGGTTTTCTTAGATTATTAGCAGGGTCTAAATGTTTATAACTTAAAACTGTTAGAAATATGTAAGTAGGTACTTATGACAAAAAACGAATAAAAAATATTACGCTAAATAAATATGCCCTAAATTTTGCTTTCTCTACTACGTATATTAAGGAGAGGAAATAATATATTCCACCAAAAATTGGATGTCGTGCTTTCACCGGAAATTTGTGTTTCGAGCCTTCCTGAATGAAAAAGATCCGCGCACGTGTGTGTGTGTGTGTGTGTGCGCGCGCGCGCACGTTATGGAGGAAGATAGCGAAGCAGTTAAAGACAGCTGCTTGGGAGACAGAAAGAAGTGAGTCAAGTATACGAGAAGAAAACAGTTGTGAGTTGTAATATCACGATGGAATGAAGACTGAAACTTTGCGAAAGTTTTTTTTTTTTTTTTTTTTTTTTGAGGAAAATAGGTCTGAAGACTTTTGCCCTTTAATACATTCATTTATTCATTCATCCAAGTGTGCGAGGTGTCCCCCTCTGTAATATATGGCTGAACTCCTTTAGATCTAGTGTTAGGATATAGCAGTTCGTGTGTCCTAGAAAAGCATGAACATCTTTTGAATTTCTCCTTGACTGGACGTTTTCATTCCATATACTGCACATATTTCCAATCTCGGACCAAGGTCTTTCAGATGCCTTAAGCGCACATCAATTCACCTCAGATGGAGTGATGCATGCGTGGCCCACTCTATGTACACGAAAAAACATTTCCCTCGAGGGCATCTGCAAGATTGTACCTCTGTAAAACAAACGGTAGATATGCGCAGAAATACAATGAATTTTTACTGACTCTACAGGAAAGATGTATGGTACGCCTCAACTTCAGAGGAAATACACATTTTGAGAACCCTGAATCGGAATAAAAATATTATAAAATGTCTGTTTTTTGTAAACAACATAACCCTGCAGTCCTCTGTATCTAGAATATATAATATAGGAAGCATACACAGCCTCCTGTAATAATTTGTTATATGGCTGGCCTATATTGACTTCCTTTTGTCCTCCTGCAATGGCGGAAAGAAATGTTTGAAATTGACTTTTGTCTTTAAATACAAATAAGTATATTTAAAAGTGTGATTATCGATGAATTAAGTGATATTCGTGAATTTTGAACTGCACTATGAACGTTGTGCATAATATTTGAGCATTAATCGGAAGGATTGATCAGATGTAAATTGATTTGCATAATAATGACGAATCCGCCATGATTTAGCGGATTATTTAGCGACGTGAAAGGTGTGAGGATTACTGTTTCAAAAGTGTTTATTAATACCAATAAATAGTAATCAAAGCAACGTCTAACTTTATATCAAAGTAGTTGACCCGTACCGCGCCCGGGAGGGATAGAATTTAAAAAGATTCCACACACTCACCGATTGCAGCTAGGCCAGGGAATACAATAGCATATTACCGGAAATATATGTTTTGGGACACCCTGAATCCAAAATTAGCATTTTTAGAAAAATGTCCGTGTGTGTGTGTGTCTGTCAGTCTGTGGACAGCATAACTCAAAAACGAAAAGTCGGTTAAAAACCAAAGTTGGTATTTAAGTTTAATGTCTTTCAAGGATCCGACACGAAGATTTTCAACAAAATATCCCCAACCTAAACTACCCTTTACATGGAAAATTTTTCGAAAATTTTGATTTTCTTCAAAATAGCTCTAACGATTTTGATTAATATGTCATATGTTTGAGATATTTTTATGACAAATGAAATGTATATCTTGAATTTTTTGGCTATAGCCCCTGTAGTCGTATTTACTCTGGACGACCTTTGCATAACTGGTAAACCGTTAGAGATAGACCAAATTATACTGTACAAAAAATGTAGATCTTGCTAAAATACACAATTTATGTCTCAATAAATTTTCTTGTAGGGTGAACCATTTCGGAGATATTCCTTGTTGTGTGTGTGAGTTTCGGAAAACTTAGAACTTTCGTGAAATGGAACATCGTTGTTCATTTTGTATATGTTAACTGTGCATGGAGAATGGAATCTCAAAGGTTTAAAATATTTGACTATCGCTCAAAGTCTACTGTATTCTAATATACTTACACAAATGTTAATGAGAATGCGCGTGATTAAACTTAAAACCTATTGTTCTTGGAAACAACCTTCTCCCACACATCTGAGGTATTAAGATGAGAGTACGGAATTACTGCTTTGTTGTGTCACCTCACGCGTGCCTTCTCATAGGTCACGCCGCCAGACAAATCTCTGTGTAACAAAAACAGAAGAGGGACGCTCGAGTCTTGGCGACAATTTATCGCCCCCTTGTTGGAACTCACTTGACCCAATGTGGTGTGTGTGTGTGTGCGATTGGAGTGCTGGTGACAGCAACAACAACACAACATCTTAAAACTTCACACATACAGGGTGCTCCAACACTTGTGTTACTAAAACACATATGTCGTTTAAATTTAAGAACACCTGCGAAACACGCCATTTCCTTAAACCATTTTGTTCATGGGTCTAAAGTTTCGTCAAAAAAAGACGAAAAACTTCTCATTTTTAAACAGTTTTGGAAATGAGACGATAAAAATCTGATGTGTTGCACTCACATGACTTTCTCTACTCTTGTACTAACCATTATTACAAACTCTTATTCCTATATCTTCTTCGTGTTAGTTGAGATAAACATTTGTACAAATTATCTTATTGCTTATTTCCTTGTAGGTACAAGGGGAATATTAGAATACAGTAGGCTTTGTGGGATAGTCAAATATTTTATAGCTTTAAGATTCTGTTCTCTTTGCACGCTTAACATATAAAAAAAATAAACAACGATGTTGCATTTGACGAAAGTTCAAGTTTTCCGAAACTGATACAAATAACAAAGAATATCCCCGAAATGGTTCACTCTACAAAAAAATTATTCAGATAAAAATTGTGAGTTTTAGCGAGATCTATATTTTTTGTAGAGTAAGATTTTGTCTATCTCTTACGGTTTACCAGTTATGCAAAAGTCATCCAGAGTAAACACGACTACAGGAGCTATATCCAGAAAATTCAAAATATACATTGCGTTTGCCATGCAAATATCACAAAGTTAACAGCATTTTAATCAGAATTGTTACAGCCGTTTTCGAGAAAATCAAAATTTTCAAAAAATTTTCCGTGTAAAGGGTAGTTTAGTGTCAAGGAATTTTCTTCAAAATCTTCGTGTCGCATTCCTAAAGGGTATTAAACTTAAATACCAATTTTGGTTTTTAACCGACTTTTGCTTTTTGGATTATGCTGCCCACAGACAATGACACACACACACACACACATACACACACACACAGACCTTTCAAAATAGTTTATTCCTTGTTTTGTGCTCAATCCTTCATTGCCTGAAACATCTTTCTTCCTTTCTTTTCCTTTTTGTTCCTACTTTTGTGCATTGTTTTGTAAAAAGAGGGAATATGGGGAATTGCTGGAAAAGAAAAATGAGGAGATTTGCAAGGAAAACAAAAAGAACAGAAAAACCAACAACGCCTGGAGAAGTTGTAAAAAGAGCGTTTTGCAAGTGATGGATTGGTTGGCAAGAATTTCCTACTCGTGACGTAAAATATCTACCTCAAATTACTACGTCGAACAGATAACATGAATACCCCTTCTCTTCCAACTCACATGGATTTCTCTACCTATTAGTGTTTATTATTTCCTCTACTACGTGTAGCAAGAAGAGGAAGTGTCTATCGCACCCAAAAATTTGATGTCCAGATTTCACCGGAAATTACGCTTTGAGATCACCTGAATCCAAAAAAAGCACTTTTAGAAAATCAAATTTTTTTATTCAGGGGGCCTCAAAGCGTATATTTTCTTGGAAATCTCCACACAAAATTCTAGGATGGAATATCAGTAGAGAAAGTAAAAATAGCACGCAAGGACAAATTATGTATCTTTCAGGTCAAAAAAAGCTATTTTGTTCTTAATGTTTATAAAATTTCTGTCATACATAACCTAAGAAAAGCAAAATTATACAAAAGCTGCACATCAAAAGCTAAAATAGGTCAAATGCTTGGTGTATTTAAAGACCCACGTATAAATGTAAAACCGGGATTTATAAAAGGCCCTTTCAGGATATGGAAGTTGGTACGACTGGAAGGTAGATTTAAAAGCGCCCGAGTAAGATCAAAGGGACGTCAGCGTTGTGGATTGAGGAGCACCTCTACATAATGGTAAAGAATGATTGATAAAACTGGAACGGTGTCGAGAAATTCATTAAACCAGGCTAGATGCAGTGAAGATACGTCATTAGGCAAAATATCATTATTAAAGTTAGTCGATGTTGAATAAATTCTTCCTCTGGTTTAAGCTTTTGAAATTTTCAATCCGTCGCGGTTCTAATTCGCTCTCCCCAACTTTTATTTGGTTTCTTCGACCTTTGGGTTTATAATTTACGAGGATTTTAGGAATTCTGTTATTATATATTCTTTTTTTATTCTATGTGCTGATTAATATCTGATTATCTGCGAATAAATTAGTTTTCAGTTTTAGTCTTGTTACATTGATACTTCCATTATCTTCATTTGATGAAATTCTCACTATTTCGTTGCAATATAGACATTAAAATTAAAAGTAATTATAGTAAGTGTGTTTCTAAACGTGGTTCGCTTCGTTTTGCTTTTCCCAGCGCTTGTGATACAGGTGACCTTCGAACCACACAACTTCCACGTCAGCAGGCGCGAATGAAAACATAGTCCCTCAAACTTGCATTAAGTTTAAAATAACTGCCAGTATTATTTACAGAGCAGTTTGAAAAACTCATAGTGACAATAAATGGAATACATTAATAAGCAAATTCAGTGTTATTAATAGCGATACCAAATGCACGCGGAGGAATACAAGTTTGCGCTTTGTTTAACTTGAAGTTCAAGGTAAAGACAGCAAAGGTAGATGGCGTTTGAAATTCTAGGTTAGTGTTATCAATCCCACAGGCTTCCCTATTTTTCCTTTGTGCAATTCTTTCAATTTATGCTATTGAATGAATATAACCTTAAAACGAGCTTAGGAAAATGATTAAGAATGTGGTTGAATGGTGAGCTATAAGCTTCTCAGTCCAGAGTTACCCGGTTCGATTGTATGAGAAATAATGATGATTGGACATACGCAGCTGAAATAAGTTAAGGCATATAAAGGAAATGCAATTCAAAGAGAGAGACTATAATTAATGAACAGTAGAAGAAATACACAACAATCACCTACAAAGGCAAAAGATAATTTAGTATAATGGGTAGAATGAGACAGAAAGGAACAAGGATATTGGACAAGTGCAACCTAAATCTAAATGTTGTAGTGATAAACCATCAAACCACGGACAACGTCGGGTATTTCAGCTAGTAACAAAGAAACACAAGACTATTGGACAAGTACAACCTAAGTCTAAATGTTGTAGTGATAAATCATCAAACCACGGACAACGTCGGGTATTTCACCTAGTAACAAAGAAACACAAGACTATTGGACAAGTACAACCTAAGTCTAAATGTTGTAGTGATAAATCATCAAACCACGGACAACGTCAGGTATTTCACCTAGTAACAAAGAAACACAAGACTATTGGACAAGTACAACCTAAGTCTAAATGTTGTAGTGATAAATCATCAAACCACGGACAACGTCGGGTATTTCAGTTAGTAACAAAGAAACACAAGACTATTGGACAAGTACAACCTAAGTCTAAATGTTGTAGTGATAAATCATCAAACCACGGACAACGTCGGGTATTTCAGTTAGTAACAAAGAAACACAAGACTATTGGACAAGTACAACCTAAGTCTAAATGTTGTAGTGATAAATCATCAAACCACGGACAACGTCAGGTATTTCACCTAGTAACAAAGAAACACAAGACTATTGGACAAGTACAACCTAAGTCTAAATGTTGTAGTGATAAATCATCAAACCACGGACAACGTCGGGTATTTCACCTAGTAACAAAGAAACACAAGACTATTGGACAAGTACAACCTAAGTCTAAATGTAGTGATAAATCATCAAACCACGGACAACGTCGGGTATTTCACCTAGTAACAAAGAAACACAAGACTATTGGACAAGTACAACCTAAGTCTAAATGTTGTAGTGATAAATCATCAAACCACGGACAACGTCAGGTATTTCACCTAGTAACAAAGAAACACAAGACTATTGGACAAGTACAACCTAAGTCTAAATGTTGTAGTGATAAATCATCAAACCACGGACAACGTCGGGTATTTCAGTTAGTAACAAAGAAACACAAGACTATTGGACAAGTACAACCTAAGTCTAAATGTTGTAGTGATAAATCATCAAACCACGGACAACGTCGGGTATTTCACCTAGTAACAAAGAAACACAAGACTATTGGACAAGTACAACCTAAGTCTAAATGTAGTGATAAATCATCAAACCACGGACAACGTCGGGTATTTCACCTAGTAACAAAGAAACACAAGACTATTGGACAAGTACAACCTAAGTCTAAATGTAGTGATAAATCATCAAACCACGGACAACGTCGGGTATTTCACCTAGTAACAAAGAAACACAAGACTATTGGACAAGTACAACCTAAGTCTAAATGTAGTGATAAATCATCAAACCACGGACAACGTCGGGTATTTCACCTAGTAACAAAGAAACACAAGACTATTGGACAAGTACAACCTAAGTCTAAATGTTGTAGTGATAAATCATCAAACCACGGACAACGTCGGGTATTTCAGTTAGTAACAAAGAAACACAAGACTATTGGACAAGTACAACCTAAGTCTAAATGTTGTAGTGATAAATCATCAAACCACGGACAACGTCGGGTATTTCACCTAGTAACAAAGAAACACAAGACTATTGGACAAGTACAACCTAAGTCTAAATGTTGTAGTGATAAATCATCAAACCACGGACAACGTTGGGTATTTCAGTTAGTAACAAAGAAACACAAGACTATTGGACAAGTGCAACCTAAGTCTAAATGTTGTAGTGATAAATCATCAAACCACGGACAACGTCGGGTATTTCACCTAGTAACAAAGAAACACAAGACTATTGGACAAGTACAACCTAAGTCTAAATGTTGTAGTGATAAATCATCAAATTACGGACAACGTCAGGTATTTCAGTTAGTAACAAAGAAACACAAGACTATTGGACAAGTACAACCTAAGTCTAAATGTTGTAGTGATAAATCATCAAATTACGGACAACGCCGGGTATTTCAGTTAGTAACAAAGAAACACAAGACTATTGGACAAGTACAACCTAAGTCTAAATGTTGTAGTGATAAATCATCAAACCACGGACAACGTCAGGTATTTCACCTAGTAACAAAGAAACACAAGACTATTGGACAAGTACAACCTAAGTCTAAATGTTGTAGTGATAAATCATCAAACCACGGACAACGCCGGGTATTTCAGTTAGTAACAAAGAAACACAAGACTATTGGACAAGTACAACCTAAGTCTAAATGTTATAGTGATAAATCATCAAACCACGGACAACGCCGGGTATTTCAGTTAGTAACAAAGAAACACAAGACTATTGGACAAGTACAACCTAAGTCTAAATGTTGTAGTGATAAATCATCAAACCACGGACATCGCCGGGTATTTCAGTTAGTAACAAAGAAACACAGACCATTGGACAAGTACAACCTAAGTCTAAATGTTATAGTGATAAATCATCAAACCACGGACATCGCCGGGTATTTCAGTTAGTAACAAAGAAACACAAGACTATTGGACAAGTACAACCTAAGTCTAAATGTTGTAGTGATAAATCATCAAACCACGGACATCGCCGGGTATTTCAGTTAGTAACAAAGAAACACAAGACTATTGGACAAGTACAACCTAAGTCTAAATGTTGTAGTGATAAATCATCAAACCACGGACATCGCCGGGTATTTCAGTTAGTAACAAAGAAACACAAGACTATTGGACAAGTACAACCTAAGTCTAAATGTTGTAGTGATAAATCATCAAACCACGGACATCGCCGGGTATTTCAGTTAGTAACAAAGAAACACAAGACTATTGGACAAGTACAACCTAAGTCTAAATGTTGTAGTGATAAATCATCAAACCACGGACAACGTCAGGTATTTCACCTAGTAACAAAGAAACACAAGACTATTGGACAAGTACAACCTAAGTCTAAATGTTGTAGTGATAAATCATCAAACCACGGACAACGTCGGGTATTTCACCTAGTAACAAAGAAACACAAGACTATTGGACAAGTACAACCTAAGTCTAAATGTAGTGATAAATCATCAAACCACGGACAACGTCGGGTATTTCACCTAGTAACAAAGAAACACAAGACTATTGGACAAGTACAACCTAAGTCTAAATGTTGTAGTGATAAATCATCAAACCACGGACAACGTCAGGTATTTCACCTAGTAACAAAGAAACACAAGACTATTGGACAAGTACAACCTAAGTCTAAATGTTGTAGTGATAAATCATCAAACCACGGACAACGTCGGGTATTTCAGTTAGTAACAAAGAAACACAAGACTATTGGACAAGTACAACCTAAGTCTAAATGTTGTAGTGATAAATCATCAAACCACGGACAACGTCGGGTATTTCACCTAGTAACAAAGAAACACAAGACTATTGGACAAGTACAACCTAAGTCTAAATGTAGTGATAAATCATCAAACCACGGACAACGTCGGGTATTTCACCTAGTAACAAAGAAACACAAGACTATTGGACAAGTACAACCTAAGTCTAAATGTAGTGATAAATCATCAAACCACGGACAACGTCGGGTATTTCACCTAGTAACAAAGAAACACAAGACTATTGGACAAGTACAACCTAAGTCTAAATGTAGTGATAAATCATCAAACCACGGACAACGTCGGGTATTTCACCTAGTAACAAAGAAACACAAGACTATTGGACAAGTACAACCTAAGTCTAAATGTTGTAGTGATAAATCATCAAACCACGGACAACGTCGGGTATTTCAGTTAGTAACAAAGAAACACAAGACTATTGGACAAGTACAACCTAAGTCTAAATGTTGTAGTGATAAATCATCAAACCACGGACAACGTCGGGTATTTCACCTAGTAACAAAGAAACACAAGACTATTGGACAAGTACAACCTAAGTCTAAATGTTGTAGTGATAAATCATCAAACCACGGACAACGTTGGGTATTTCAGTTAGTAACAAAGAAACACAAGACTATTGGACAAGTGCAACCTAAGTCTAAATGTTGTAGTGATAAATCATCAAACCACGGACAACGTCGGGTATTTCACCTAGTAACAAAGAAACACAAGACTATTGGACAAGTACAACCTAAGTCTAAATGTTGTAGTGATAAATCATCAAATTACGGACAACGTCAGGTATTTCAGTTAGTAACAAAGAAACACAAGACTATTGGACAAGTACAACCTAAGTCTAAATGTTGTAGTGATAAATCATCAAATTACGGACAACGCCGGGTATTTCAGTTAGTAACAAAGAAACACAAGACTATTGGACAAGTACAACCTAAGTCTAAATGTTGTAGTGATAAATCATCAAACCACGGACAACGTCAGGTATTTCACCTAGTAACAAAGAAACACAAGACTATTGGACAAGTACAACCTAAGTCTAAATGTTGTAGTGATAAATCATCAAACCACGGACAACGCCGGGTATTTCAGTTAGTAACAAAGAAACACAAGACTATTGGACAAGTACAACCTAAGTCTAAATGTTATAGTGATAAATCATCAAACCACGGACAACGCCGGGTATTTCAGTTAGTAACAAAGAAACACAAGACTATTGGACAAGTACAACCTAAGTCTAAATGTTGTAGTGATAAATCATCAAACCACGGACATCGCCGGGTATTTCAGTTAGTAACAAAGAAACACAGACCATTGGACAAGTACAACCTAAGTCTAAATGTTATAGTGATAAATCATCAAACCACGGACATCGCCGGGTATTTCAGTTAGTAACAAAGAAACACAAGACTATTGGACAAGTACAACCTAAGTCTAAATGTTGTAGTGATAAATCATCAAACCACGGACATCGCCGGGTATTTCAGTTAGTAACAAAGAAACACAAGACTATTGGACAAGTACAACCTAAGTCTAAATGTTGTAGTGATAAATCATCAAACCACGGACATCGCCGGGTATTTCAGTTAGTAACAAAGAAACACAAGACTATTGGACAAGTACAACCTAAGTCTAAATGTTGTAGTGATAAATCATCAAACCACGGACATCGCCGGGTATTTCAGTTAGTAACAAAGAAACACAAGACTATTGGACAAGTACAACCTAAGTCTAAATGTTGTAGTGATAAATCATCAAACCACGGACAACGCCGGGTATTTCACCTAGTAACAAAGAAACACAAGACTATTGGACAAGTACAACCTAAGTCTAAATGTTGTAGTGATAAATCATCAAACCACGGACAACGTCGGGTATTTCACCTAGTAACAAAGAAACACAAGACTATTGGACAAGTACAACCTAAGTCTAAATGTTGTGGTGATAAATCATCAAACCACGGACAACGTCGGGTATTTCACCTAGTAACAAAGAAACACAAGACTATTGGACAAGTACAACCTAAGTCTAAATGTTGTAGTGATAAATCATCAAACCACGGACAACGTCGGGTATTTCACCTAGTAACAAAGAAACACAAGACTATTGGACAAGTACAACCTAAGTCTAAATGTTGTGGTGATAAATCATCAAACCACGGACAACGTCGGGTATTTCACCTAGTAACAAAGAAACACAAGACTATTGGACAAGTACAACCTAAGTCTAAATGTTGTAGTGATAAATCATCAAACCACGGACAACGTCGGGTATTTCACCTAGTAACAAAGAAACACAAGACTATTGGACAAGTACAACCTAAGTCTAAATGTTGTAGTGATAAATCATCAAACCACGGACAACGTCGGGTATTTCAGCTATTTTGTTTATAACCCCGAAGTGACGTTCGAGATGTAAACATTGGAGCATGATAGACTTCCAGACACTGTAGATGTTGGCAGCAGTTGCGCCCCGAGGTCTCATTGCACGTCACGTATCATAGACGCTTAAGTATCAGTGTGGAAACTGTGCCTGTCTCTGTGATGTAGCCATCACAATAAAAAGGATATAACTGCGGCCACAGCATCCCTCGCATCCAGTTCCGTCTAAATCACATGTAAGTGCATACAGCGTGAGTTCTTTGTTGCATGTTCACTGGCGTAGAAGACCTGGTTGCTGGTAATGAACCCGGGAGCTTCGTCCGTTTCGGAATCTGACTGAATTTGATCAGCCTTCGAGCATAAACACGTGTACAGCTATGCACTGGCGCGAACTTTACTTCCCGCAAAAATTGGAAAAGCTACAAAGGTTATGCCACTTTTTTGTAAAAGGCTTTGGGCACAAACTCGTGTCGCTTCTGTTTTAGAGATCTCTTTGCTGAATGTAGTAAAATAATCGCACAACACCAAATACAATAAAACCTCGTTTATCCACCCTTTGTTTATCCGGATCAGATTTCTAATTTTTACTTTCTCTACTGGTAACTAGGGGAAGTATTGTATTCCACCCAAAAATTCAAAGTCGAGATTTCACCGGAAATACATGTTTTGAGGCCCCCTGAATCCAAAAAAAGCATTTTTAGAAAAAGGTCCGTGTGTGTGTCTGTATGTCTGTGTGTCAGTCTGTCAGTCTTTGGACAGCATAGCTCAAAAACGAAAAGTTGGTTAAAAACCAAAGTTGGTAGTTAAGTTTAATGTCGTTCAAGGATGTGACACGAAGAATTTGAAGAAAAAAGCCCCACCCTAAACTACCCTTTACATGGAAAATTTTTCGAAAATTTTTATTTTCTTGAAAATAGCTCTAACGATTTTCATTAAAATGTAATATGTTTGAGATATTTTTATGACAAATGAAATGTATATCTTGAATTTTTCGACTATAGCCCCTGTAGTCGTATTTACTCTGGACGACTTTTGCATAACTGGTAAACCGTTAGAGATAGACCAAATTATACTATACAAAAAATGTAGATCTTGCTAAAATACACAATTTATGTCTCAATAAATTTTCCTGTAGGGTGAACCATTTCGGAGATATACCTTGTTGTGTGTGTGAGTTTCCGAAAACTTGGAACTTTCATGAAATGGGTCATCGTTGTTCATTTTTTTATATGTTACGTGTACAAAGAGAACGAAATCTCAAAGCTTTAAAACATTTGACTATCGCACAAAGCCTACTGTATTCCAATATTCCCCTTGTACCTACAAGGAAATAAGCAATAAGATAATTTGTACAAATGTTTATTTAAACTAACATGAAGAAGATATAGGAATAAGAGTTCGTAAGAATGGTTAGTACAAGAGTAGAGAAAGTCATGTGAGTGCAACACATCAGATTTTTTAAATTTAATTTACCATAGTACTTTAGCACTTTTTTCAAGCTGAATATCGTTTGCTATGCCTAAGCTTATGGGGAGGTCGGCGTCGGGCAGTCAGAACCGTACACAAGGTAAGGATTGAATTTGCCCAGCGTAAACACGAGACGTGCAATCCCGGAGCTCTGGAATGGGGCCACACCATGGTTGGACAAAGGGCCCCTGGTTTAATTCTTGGCGCCATATGTGCGATTTCTGGTACAGAAGGTGAATCTTCTACATGTTTCGACATCTCGAACATTCTGGAAATGTCCTACTGCTGTATATCAAAGCGCTGTCAAGAAGCAACGAAAAGCGCTATTTTATTGACTTTGTAGATACTGTATTGATGTGCAGGAAAGGCTGTTACTGCAAGAGATTAGAGATGTCCTGTGTTTGATTCTTTAGTCAGTGAATAGGCTAGTCGGGCGTATTTCATTGCGCCACTATGTCGCGAAAGAAAGTGAAGTGACTGTAGAAGAACAACAACAAGAAGAAGAAGGAGCACAACATTACAATGTTTACATAAATAGCGATGACGTAGTCGAATGTCACTCAGCTGCATCACTGAGAAATCATTACACTCTGCAGTAGTTTGGTTTTTAAATAGTAGGTTTGCATTTTACTTTTCATTTTTGTTACACATAAACATATAGAATAATATATTTATTATTATATTGTAACGACGGGCGCGGCGGAAAACAGAGGACTATCTGGGCTAAGCTACTTCATTGTACATACCAGGCCGGCGAGCAAACAAAGGCGTCCGAGGCCAGGCTGCCTCGCGAGACTGTTTGTGTGTACGTGACCAACAACAATCGAGCGGCAGAACCAAAAGTGGTTTTCTCCAGGGCCTTCTAGAAGATCTAGTTACGTCATCGTGTGTTTCAAAAAGATCGCGAAAGGTCCGTGTGACGTCATCAAGGTATTTCCGTGTGGAAATCAAGGTATTTCCAATCCTTCAGTGCAATACAGTGGAGCTGCATATGAAAACATTTAATTTGTGCTTGATACTGCAGCTGATATATTCTATTCTGACCTTTTCTCGCTATTAAATAACGCTTCAGGCAAAAATGCATGTTTATCGGATAACAGTGTTTCCATGCGTACTCTTCCACTCAAAGTAATGAGGGAACAGAATACCTCAGTAGCTTTGTTAAATAAACTGAATAGGAAATTTAATCTTTTAAATTAATTCAATTATTTAATTTAACTTGGATGTATCACATTCTTACAAACTGTTATTTCTATATCTTCTTCGTGTTAGTTGAAATAAACATTTGTACAAATTATCTTATTGCTTATTTCCTTGTAGGTACAAGGGGAATATTAGAATACAGTAGACATTGAGCGATAGTCAAATATTTTAAAGCTTTGAGGTCCCGTTCTCTTTGCACACTTAACATATAAAAAATTGAATAACGATGATCCATTTCACGAAAGTTACAAGTTTTCCGAAACTCACACACATACCAAGGAATATCTCTGAAATAGTTAACCCTACAAAAAGATTTATTTAGACATAAAGTGTGTGTTTTAGCAAGACCCACATTTTTTGTAGAGTAAGATTTTGTCTATCTCTTACGGTTTACGAGTTATTCAAAAGTCATCCAGGGTAGATACGACTACAGGGGCTATAGCCCGAAAATTCAAGATATACATTTCATTTGGAATTAAAATATCTCAAACATATGGCAGTTTAATCAAAATCGTTAGAGCTATTTTCAAGAAAATCAAAATTTTTGAAAAATTTTCCATGTAAAGGGTAGTTTAGGGTGGGGCTATTTTCTTCGAAATCCTCGTGTCGCATCCTTGAAAGACATTAAACTTAAATACCAACTTTGGTTTTTAACCAACTTTTCGTTTTTGAGTTATGCTGTCCACAGACACACACACAATTTACCGTCCTGCCACAACACACCATACACAATTGCCTGGTCCTTCAACCTGAAAGAGATGAAAAGGCTGTAGAAACCACAAAAAATAATTAATTAGAGTGATTGAACCAGGGAATCTAAAAGATAGACAAATATTATTCCTCAAATAACTTAGATCTTATTAAAGCACGCTATTTATATCTGTTAATCTCCATTAATATGAAGTAGATAGAGAAATAAATAAAAGGGGTGCATATTTGAGAATTGGTAACACTTCAGCTCTGATTTTTCTTGAAAACTAGAAAATAAAGAAAACGAAGGGAAGTCTTTCAAATGAATACATAACAGTCTGTCCATGGTCGCGTTTCCGGTAAAGAACGCCCCATAAATACTGGGATAGAGGGTTGGTTGGACACGGGGGAGACATTTGCTTGCTTTTAGGGTGAGTGAATGCCATTAAGGGTTGCGGTTGTGTACGACTCGTGGTCGAAATAAATCCAGAGCTTCTCTTGGTTTAAACTACGACCAGCAAACTCCCATCAAAGCCCCAGAGTGTTTTAAACTCCAATTTCGCCAACCGAAATATGTTCTGAGATACAGATACAACGCTTTCATACGAGTAATCTTTTCTCCATCAGCGACAACGCGTATTTATATCTCTTTACCTTCTCTGTTATTGTGCATTCCAAGCAAATGTTCGAACTGGAGACTCCGGCGCGAGTCGGAGTTAAGTAGTAATTCAACGAGCAATTTTGTGGTTATTTTGGATATGGTTGTATTCCTGTAACCTTAGTTTTGTAAACTTCCTAGATAACGTTGCTGCTGGTTACGTTGCCAACTTAACTTCAATAATATAACCTTATGTTTGCCAGCTAATATCTCATAATATATATAGATCAATCCCTTTTACACTAATTTTTGTTATAATTCCTTGACAACTTACTCCCTCGCTATAAAGCTTCGATAACTTTGCGACTCTGATTTTCGTAACGAAATTTAATTTTATTTATGGCTTCCTTCTGTTTATCGCCTGTATAATTTCGTAATCCTACCTCCTTATGGATTTTCCAGCTATTTTACACCCTTAAACAGAGTATTAATATTTAAAATTATGAAAATGAATAACATAAATGTGTTTAAATAATTTAGTGAAACTTCGATACATAAGTCTCTCAAAATTGCTTCCACAAGCTATACGCACAATGGGTATACTAGCCAGCTGGAACAATTTGATTATAGCTCAACAGAAAAAAAAAAAAAAAAAAAAACACTACCTAGGTACACCCCCATTGTTTCCCCGTTCTCTAGTAGATGGTATATTGCCCGGTAAAACACAACAATGAGCCAGTGGCGTCGGTGTCTCAAAGTTGCAGCCACTGTCAGAAAGCTATCCTGGTTTACGACATAAATAAATTTTTAAGACAGTTTATCCGTTGATTAGTGTTTATTTTAAATATTAGAGTAGTGATTGTTGGTGTTATTATTATTATTATTATTATTATTATTATTATTATTATTATTATTATTATTATTATTATTATTATTATTATTATTATTATTATTATTATTATTATTATTATTATTATTATTATTATTATTATTATTATTATTTATTATTATTATTATTATTATTATTATTATTATTATTATTATTATTATTATTATTATTATTATTATTATTATTATTATTATTATTATTATTATTATTATTATTATTATTATTATTATTATTATTATTATTATTATTATTATTATTATTATTATTATTATTATTATTATTATTATTATTATTATTATTATTATTATTATTATTATTATTATTATTATTATTATTATTATTATTATTAAATGCTTTATTACTCTTCTACACTCATCTTTTTGAAGTAGCTATACATTTCAGTATCACCGCCTGTAATTTCCATCCCTGGGGTAGTTTAAAACCACCCCACAAGCCAGGAAATTGACAGCATTTTTCAACGTGAACTACGGCGAGTCGTGGATAATTTTTAAAAGCACTTGACTAGGGCAAGTCGTGTGAACGTAACCGTCAGATGTTTCTCTGTTTAACAGTAGATTAGGCAGTACAAGTGAAAAAAGGGTGATTTTGTTCTGTGGCGTGTGAAGTAACCACAAGCTTCCGTCCAGAGCTAAACTCAAGTGGACTGTGTGACTTAACCAAGATCGATTGTCCCCTATGGGGCAGCAGACTGCCAGATAAAGAGGGGACAGTCCCTCACAGCGGTGAGTGACAGTTTATCTGCTGAATAGCTTCCACCTTTCCTCGTGTTTACTCCTGTATAGACTTCACTCACCTTCACATATTACTTGCTTCAAAACATATCTGCATGTTTGCGTGTGTGTATGTGTGCGTGCGTGTGTGCGTGTGTGTGTATGTGTGTGCGTGTGTGCGTGCGTGTGTGTATGTGTGTGCGTGTGTGTATGTGTGTGCGTGCGTGCGTGTGTGTATGTGTGTGCGTGTGTGTATGTGTGTGCGTGCGTGTGTTTATGTGTGTGCGTGCGTGCGTGTGTGTGCGTGCGTGCGTGCGTGTGGGTGTGTATGTGTGCGTGTGTGTATGTGTGTGCGTGTGTGTATGTGTGTGCGTGCATGTGTGCGTGCGTGCGTGTGTGCGTGCGTGTCTGTATGTGTGTGCGTGTGTTTATGTGTGTGCGTGCGTGCGTGTGTGTGTGTGCGTGTGTGTATGTGTGTGCGTGTGTGTATGTGTGCGTGTGTATGTGTGTGTGCGTGTGTGTGTATGTGTGTGCGTGTGTGTGTATGTGTGTGCGTGTGTGTATGTGTGCGTGTGTGTGTATGTGTGCGTGTGTATGTGTGTGTGTATGTGTGTGCGTGTGTGTATGTGTGTGTATGTGTGTGTGCGTGTGTGTGTATGTGTGTGCGTGTGTGTGTATGTGTGTGCGTGTGTGTATGTGTGCGTGTGTGTGTATGTGTGCGTGTGTATGTGTGTGTGCGTGTGTGTGTATGTGTGTGCGTGTGTGTATGTGTGTGCGTGTGTGTATGTGTGCGTGTGTGCGTGCGTGCGTGTGTATGTGTGTGCGTGCGTGCGTGTGTGTATGTGTGTGCGTGTGTGTATGTGTGCACGTGTGTGTGTCTGCGTGTGTGTGTATGCGTGTGTGTGTGTGTGTCTGCGTGCATATGTGTGTGTCTGCGTTTGTGTGTGTGTGTGCGTGCGTGTGTGTGTTGGTTTGGACAGCATAACTCAAAAACGAAAAGTCGGTTAAACACTGCAGTTGGTATTTAAGTTTAATGTCTTTGAAGGTTGCGAAAGCTACAACTGTGAACTACCCTTATATATGGAAAATATTTCGAAAATTTTGTAGCTTTTTAATAACTCGTAAACCGTATGAGACACATCAAATCTTACTGTACAAAACGTAGATCATGCTAAAACACACAATTTATGTCAAAATAAATTTTTTTCTAGAGTGAACCATTTCGGAGATATTCCTCGTTAATTGTGTAAGTTTAGAGAACGTATACTCCTGTCAAATGGAACATCGCTATTCATTTTTATACGTTAACTGTGCAAAGAGAACGGTGCAAATGTTTCAACGCACACCGATTGTGATTAACACAAAGAGTGCATCGACGTGCCTTATTCTGTCGTACTCTCGCAAATACCAGCCATTTCTCTGGTTTAAAACTTTGTCCGTCTAATTTTGAATAGTAATGCTGTCCTTAACAAAAAGTGTTTAAAATAATGTTGTCTATCAGCTACCAAAGTTTGTCGGTCTAATTTTGGGACATCCTGTATATTATAAACTTAGTATTGTGGTTCAGAAAGCTCAACTATATGTTGTGGCAAACTATAGTTTTCATTATTATTACGGAAGTTATTTTAAACCGTAAGGTTATTGGTACTTCAAGCGTTAGCAGATGTATAATACTCTAATTGCAATTATTCATGTATCTTCTTGAAAAATTACTGATTTTTCGCTATCATCTATCAATACATTGTCTATTTCCAGCCCTCTTGTCTTCAGACAACCGCGTCCCCAAGTTGAGGAGATAACAATTCCAGTCAGGTACCTACTCTTCTTTTTTGTTTTCTTTCCTTTACTTGGGGCGTGCTGGGTGACTTGGTGAGGAACGGTCCTCCAGGGAATAGAATTTCTCCCCTCTTCCGGGGTGTTTGAGATTTGAGTACTGTCGGTCTGCCTACCTCGGGACACTTAGAACCTTCTTTTGTTCCCAAAAGAATCGTTACTTGGTGCATGAATATTCACCAATATAACAGAACAATCTATAACAAGCTAGCGAGAAATATCTCATTATTTTTTCTACTCGTTCATCTATAAAGTTGTTTTTCAAAATCCTGTTCTTCTAAATCCCTGGCGTAATGGCCCTTGTGCATTTCTTAACCGAGTGGCTCCTTAATTGGTGCCTACGTGACAAGACTGAGTGTACCCCGTTCCAAATCTCCAGGGAGAGAATATCCCCACGCACACCGGTCTACAACTCTACCACTTTTCCCACAAGCCAATCACATACTTCACCACCTGATGTTTATTTACATGGTCGAAACTTCGCTATGAAATGAACAACGCCTTACCGATATACTATCCCTCTTGTTTCCCACCTGAATGCGGCTGTACTGACATACGTATTATGACGTCATTGGCACTGCAGGAGACATTGAAATTCGGTTGTTTCTCGCGGTTCCACGGAATGGGTATGAATTTTAGGCTTAGCATATAATTTCCAGTTGTTAAAAGATTTGACTATCGCTATTCTGATATGCTGCACTCACATGACTTTCTCTACTCTTGTACTAACCATTCTTACAAAGTCTTATTCCTATATCTTCTTCGTGTTAGTTGAGATAAGCATTTGTACAAATTATTTTATTGCTTATTTCCTTGTAGGTACAAGGGCAATGTGGGGATGCAGTAGGCTTCGAGCTATAGTCAAATCTTTTAAAGCTTTCAACTTACACAAATGACCAGGTATATCTCAAAAATGGTTCATTGTATAAAAAGCCGTATTTGCTGTGTATTTTAGCAAGATCTACATTTCTGTACTGTAAGGTTTGGTCTATCTCTTACGGTTTACTAGTAATGGAAAAGTCATCCAGAGTAAAGATGACTACATAAGTTATAGCCAGAAAATTAAAAATTTACACTTCGCTTGCCATATAAATATCTAAAGAATATGACATTTTAATCAAAATCTTTAGAATCATTTTAGAGAAAATAAAAATTTTCGAAATATCTTCGCTGTAAAGTGTAGCTTAGTGTGAGGGAATTTTCTTAAAAATCTTTGTGTCGCATCCTTAAAATGCTAAAATTAAATAGTAACGTTGGTTTTTAACTTATTTTTCGTTTTTGAGTTATCCTGTTCACAGACACACACACACACACACACACACACACATACACACACACACAAGGCGCGCGCGCGGACTCTTTTCTAAAACTACTTGTTCTTTTTTTATTCAGGGGCCCTCAAAACATATATTTTCGGTGGAATCTGGAGATCGACTTTTTAGGTGGAATACAACACATCCTCTACTTACTCTACGTGGTAGAGAAAGTACAAGCGTATTTCTGAGAATGGTTGATATACCCAGTACTAAAGTATGGAAAATAGAGTAGATCATGTGATCTTGTGATATGACAGCGTTTGCATCCAAGGATGGAGGTCCCAGACCAATGCCTGGGACAGTTTACTATCCCTGATAGATGTGTGATTTCAAATATTGTATTGCCCACATGATTCCCTCTGTGCGCTTCGTGAAACTCTTCCTTTCCTCAGCGGTTGTAAACTGCGGAGCTTCCCCGTCTTTTATTTCGCAATTTCCTTCAACGTTGCCACTCATCCGCTGCACTTTTAGGGTCTTGATTACGTTGCAGCTTGTTCAAGAAGCCAAATACATAAGGAAACAGCAATGGCTTCTCTCACTTTGATCACCGCAGATTACGATCAAGGTGCTGTGATTTTTCTCTCTTACGACTTCACAGAAACGTTTCATTTATGTTGACATTCTTGATTATGGAAATTTGGCTTCTATTTCTAACACTTGCGAAAGAAGTCTAACGAGATGAAGCGTCAAAGGAAATGACTGATGTAAAACACAAATGCTCTGTCATAAATATGTGAGTTGCATATGTTAATTCAGAATTTCTGGATTGAGAGTGCTTTGGTAGAGTAAAATTCATAAAAATGCCAGAAAACGTGTAAATATGGTTAATATTTTTCTTATATTGGTGATGAATTAACATTTTTCTCACAGTAGCGCAATCTAGCGTCTATTGTGAAGACTGCCTACAGTTCTACACCGTGTTCCGTAACTTGCTAATAGATGGCAATGATGCGGAGAAATACTTCCACCTAGTATGTATCACAGAAACTAGAACTAATAAACATTTTTCACTGTCGTATCCGTTTTTCTCAATTTCAGATTAGTAAAACCTGACACATGAAGTACAGTTTTGTTGCCCAGTGATAGTTTATACACGATAGCTGCCATATTTGTTCGACATCATAGAAGCCCGCCGCTTGGAAGGATAAGTGGTCGTTGGATAATCAGTGAATAACCACTGAATAACTACAGGAAATTGTGAATCGTCGATATTCAGGGATCTTCTCATCCACGATATTGACCCCATTTTCAATTGATGACCGAGCTGATCGTGGTTCATTATGGATAATGTCCCGCCAGCCTCGAAAGCTCTCACTCACTTTCGCACTTACTGATCTGTCAATTAATGTCCCTGCTGAAACGTTCCTTGCTGTCTAAAACCAAATCATAGGCCGATTTCGCAGTTACGTGCCCATTGATTGTTCTAAACATTTTGCACCGACACTGTGAGCAGCAAACTGCCACGCTAGTAACGCAAATGGATCGTTTTACGCGCAAGACATGCCGAGAGTCAGTGCGCATGCGTGTTTCAATGTTCATGCGAAATTCGATGAAGCACAGCCCATTTAATAAAAGAATGAATAAGAAAACGGACGCGAAAATGGGGTAGCCCTGCGAATTTACAAAGCTGAATAGTTTCAACGGTTTTTATAGCGTTACTTTAGTCAAAGCAAATGGTCACTTAACTTGTGTGTGGAACTGAACAGACCTAACATTTTGGAGCTTTTAAGTGCGTGGAAACCAACGGACACAAAATTATCATCGTAAAGCTTGTTTTATATGTATAAATATGAGCACAGTTTTGTTTGGCTCTGAATTCCTTTATAATAGACGTACATTTCTCGGCAACGTCTCAGTGGAAATAGTGAAAAGATTCAAGCATTATTATAACACGTTATCGTCATAATAAAGTGTGATCCTTTCAAAACCCACGCATACCCAGGTAGAGGAACCTCGTAGCTCTATCGGCGGCAAGGGACTTTTGAGGCATTATTAGTCGGCGCAAACCATTGTTGCTTCAAACAGTATTATCAACCTGCTATCGACAAAATCCTATATAACTCGGCATCAAACTCGTTGCATCTACGACTAGCCAATCCGGTTTAAGGTAGCAAAATAAATAATTCCTTCAAAATAGCGATTTCGATCTTTAAAGAATGAGGACATAAATTGAAATAAAAAATCTCATGTGTTGCACTCACATGACTTTCTCTACTCTTGTACTAACCATTCTTACAAACTCTTATTCCTATGTCCTCTTCGTGTTAGTTGAGGTAAACATTTGTAGATATTTCTTGTTGCTTATTTCGTTGTAGGTACAAGGGGAATATGGGGATACAGTAGACTTTGTGTGATAGTCAAATATTTTAAAGCTTTGGGATCACGTTCTCTTTGCACACAGCTAACATATAAAACATATAACAAAGGAATATCTCCGAAATGGTTCACTCAAAAAAAAAAAAACCTATTTATACATAAATACAAAGTCATCTAGAGTAAACAGGACTACATAGTCTATAGTCAGAAAATTCAAAATATACACTTTATTTATCTTAAAAATATCTCAACCGTATGGCATTGTAATCTAAATCGTTGGAGCTATTTTCAAGAAAATCGAAATTTTTGAAAAATTTTCCCTATAAGGGTTAGTTTAGGGTGGAGCAATTTTCTTCAAAATCTTCGTGTCACATCCTTAAAATACAAAGAGCTTAAATACCATATTTGTTTTTAACCGACTTTTCGTTTTTGACTTATGCTGTCCACAAACTGACACACACACACACACAGACACACACACACACACACACACACACACACACACACACACATACAGACTGACAGAGGAATTTCGACATCGATTTTTTGGGTGGAATATTCTACTTTAGTAAAAATGAGGGGAAAAAAACATTACTTGCTATAAGTACATAGTGGAGATTCTGAGGACCTCAAAAGCTGTATCTTCATAAACCATTGTTGTAATTCATTACCTTCCATAGCTACAATGTCTAGTAGTAGAGGAAGTTACGTGAAATGCGGGGGAGCAATTTTAGTTCGAAAGTTTTTAACGAGTTTATGTAATTCAAGTCCCCGTAACGAAATAAAGTTTGCATATTCGTTTAATTAAACGCTTCATTCAAATATTGCAATGAAAATGTATGAGGTGTTTACTTTATTCTTTTTCTTGCACCACAAAAGTTGAGTTTATTTGGACCGTAAACAGTTTGGTGGATCCAGAGGGAGGGTTTCTCGGCAAGCACCAAATGTACGTACGTACGTACGGTGTGAATATGAGATAGGGTAGCAAAGTTCACTCTCGCGACTGAAGGCAGAGTTTGTGCGCAGCAAGACCATCCCGCGACACTTAGAGAGCCTTGCAATTTCAGAGTCAAGTAAAAGCAATTTCTTTCATAGTGTTAGTGGAAGGGGATGATGCTGCTCCCTTCTGGAGGAGCTTGGTTTAGGGGGTGAAGAGGGTCAGAAAGAGGGGTAGGTGGGGGATGCAATGACCTGGAAACATTGAGAGTTAGAACTTTCCATTTGCCGCTTCAGGTTCCAACTGGATGGTAGCTGTTCTGACATGCTTTCATTCGTTTTTAGAGCGGGGGGGGGGGGGGGGTGGGGAGAGAGGAAGAAGAAGGCGAACACAGACTTATAAGGACCTGCATACGAATTTCTACCTTTGTCGCTCTTTCATGCTTAAGAAATCGGATTATTTGATCTCAGCTGCCCGGTTTTAGATTTATTTACTTTCAAAATAACGTAGCTTTTGCACGTGTTATACCCAACAAAACCAACAACAATAATAATAAATCATAATAAATAATAGTTAACACAAAGAACCTGACAGCCTCAGTAAACTCCAACCGTTCGACAACAATCATAGACAATGGAAGCAGCCCCCACTGTAGCCCAGCCCACACAGCAGCCACTGAACCTATAAACAAAGACCTGAACAACTGTCTTACGCCCATACATGCTAAGCGTATAAAACCTGTGAAACAAACGGCTCCGTATCAATCGTCGCCGAGAGTAGCACAGTACTACGGTCACACACTGAACGAAACGTCTGGAAGGAAAATTTCCTCTAGACCACGGCCCATAAGCCCGTATAATCATCATCTAGGTAATAATAAAATTATAGGTACATATTTATACCACAGTTTCCTAATCTAGTGTTTCTCAACCGGTGGATCGCGACTCAAGGGGTGTAACACAAAATATATGTTTTATTATGTTTTATAATAAACATTAAAGTCAGCATGACATTTCGCACTGTTTGTTTTTGAAGTACGAAGTTCTGTGATATCTAGTTCAAATTCTGAAACACAAGACAGATATTCTTTTTAATGACTTGCGAGTTTAAAAATATCATGTTGCAGGGAAATATAATAATTTTAGTCAAATAAAAATTACCCGACAATCTACAGCGTCCATCGTGTTGAACGAGAGAAGAATTATAATACACTATGGGTGATAAAAAGCTTAGTATGGTATATTAAAGCACATTTAAAAACCATAGGTATGGATCGGATTTGAACCCACAACCTCGGTCAATAGGCCAGCGTCTAACCAACTGAAGCACCCAGACCGACAGGTGCTGCAAAGACTTTCGTACGAGTGTCATGAAAAATGTAAAACTTCAATATGCAAATCTCCATAAACAGAACAAAAGTATTTACAGTTAGTGAACAATCGTTGGGACGTAAATTAGAAGTTGAAGGATTATAGAACAGGCAATGCAGTTCAATTATCTGGGTGTTAGTATTAGTGAAGGAAATCTACCCGAGGAACATGACTGCAGCTTCAGATATCGCTGTCTACGTCGAATTGTTTACTAACTGGCTGCATTCCTGCCAGGGACTGTGAACAGACTGAGGTGCCATCTGCCATCTACAACCCCAACTACGCTACACAGTCAGCTGTTGGAGCCCTGGCCGACAAACACACTCGCGGTTACAATGTAGACAAACTTACTTGTGGCTAAGGAATCTGCTGTTTAAGGAGTCGACAAGCACTTTGTGGTACCAACGGCCGACGTGATTATTTCATACATAGATGTCTTAAACAATCATTTACACCTGGTCGTTCCCCTGTTTAGTAAGTGTTGCCAACTGTAGATACACCATAAATCGCCGAAAAAAATAATGTATTACACATTACAATTGATTAGCCATCCTTGGAACTAAAGAAATAAACGGATAACCTTGTCGCTCCAACAAACAGTCAAGTAACAGGCGCGTTCGTTCGTAAACTAGAACGTTTAACTTAACGTAGGGGGGTTTATTTGAGGTTATAGGTGGTTTTCTGTTATAACAACAAAAGAAGATCGACATAATGTAATTCTTGGGTTTCATTTCCCTCAGTTGGCAGTGTTGAGTAAGTCGAACCACACTAATCGAAATGAATATATTTTACAGAATTTAATATTTTGTGGTCATTATACACATATTATTTTGTTTATGAAATAGTCCAGACAAATATCATTCGACAGTCAGATCTTTCCTCTCGTTTCGCTCGAGAATATATCGCAGAGGTTGATATCGGCATCTTTCCAGTTTTAGTCTTGCAATCCTTTATATTACAGGAGTGATTTGCAGTGACAGATTATTGGCGGCACGTAGCCGCTAAATACCGCGCTTGGGTTAGCAGGTACTTGACGGCAAACGCAAGGGAATTATACCCTTATCATTCCAGCCACTCTCGGCCACTTAAATGCTCCTCATGGTGGTTAAGGACACAGTTATTTTAAACGGTAAATTTAGTGAATCTTCAGAAGCAATCCAATGTTTGTCTTTTCAGGACGAAGAAAAACCCCGGACAAATTCTTAACCGGATAACCAACACCAACCGAGGTTGGAAATGTTACTCTCTCCGTGGCTTGTAAAATTACGACTGAGTATCCATTATTACATCAATAATGCAAACCTATTTGATACTTATCTGCCCGGAAGCCAATGTTGGTAGGCCTGGAGGGTTATCATTTTACACCACTCTGTGACACCATTTTCTTCTTTTAATTAAAATCATCTTACGATAAAAGTGTTTCTTTTGCCTTGGACTGTACAAACATTAGGTTGGGATATACCTAGTGCCCTGAGGATGGGAGATACAAATTTTAATGAAATAATTTTGATTAGAGGAAGAAGAAGGGAAAGGATAAAGGTGGGCAGGAGGAGGGTCTGATTGGCAATTGTTCTGTGTGACGTCCCGAAACGTTTACGCTTCGTGTAAGCTAATCCAGCCGCAGAAAACGTTAACTTTGTCTTGCGGCCAGCCATTAATGAGATCCCCTTCCTTTAGTTCCTCTTTCCGCTCCTTAAACAAAGGACAAATTAAAGGGATACTTCCTCTCTTACATGTTTTTCATGATTTCTGCCTTCCCTCGTTACGAAAACCAAACGTGTTTATAACAAATGGCAAAAATGAATATGTGAATTTACTGTTTAAAAATATTTTCTTCCTCCCTTCCTCCCTCCCTTCCCCTTCTCCCCTTTTCTCCTCCTCCCTTCCTCCCTCCCTCCCTCATTAAACTTCTTGATTTATGTCTATATTCATAGAGAATTGAATGAACGATAACCTTTTGCTTTAATGTACTTCAATATATTCAATAGTTTTTGCGTAAATTAAATTTTAAAAACTCACAATTTGTTGCTTTGTTAACTCTGGTAGAACTGGCAACATCCCACAAGCTGTGTTCTTACTTTCTCTACTGGTAAGTAGGGGAAGTATTGTATTCCACCCAAAAATTCGAAGTCGAGATTTCACCGGAAATACATGTTTTGAGGCCCCCTGAATCCAAAAAAAGCATTTTTAGAAAAAGATCCGTGTGTGTGTCTGTATGTCTGTGTCTGTGTGTCTGTCAGTCTGTGGACAGCATAGCTCAAAAACGAAAACTCGGTTAGAAACCAAAGTTGGTATTTAAGTTTAATGTCTTTCAAGGATGTGACACGAAGATTTTGAAGAAAATAGCCCCACCCTAAACTACCCTTTACATGGAAAATTTTTCGAAAATTTTGATGTTCTTGAAAATGGCTCCAACGATTTTGATTAAAATGTCATATGTTTGAGATATTTTTATGACAAATGAAATGTATATCTTGAATTTTCTGGCTATAGCCCCTGTAGTCGTATTTAGTCTGGACGACTTTTGCATAACCGGTAAACCGTTAGAGATAGACCAAATTATACTATACAAAAAATGTAGATCTTGCTAAAATACACAATTTATGTCTCAATAAATTTTCTTGTAGGGTGAACCATTTCGGAGATATTCCTTGTTATATGTGTGAGTTTCGGAAAACTTGGAACTTTCGTGAAATGGGTCATCGTTGTTCGTTTTTTTTATGTTACGTGTACAAAGAGAACGGAATCTCAAAGTATTCCAATATTCCCCTTGCACTTACAAGGAAATAAGCAATAAGATAATTTGTACAAATGTTTATTTTAACTAACACGAAGAAGATATAAGAATAAGGGTTTGTAAGAATGGTTAGTACAAGAGTAGAGAAGGTCATGTGATTGCAACACATCAGATTTTTTACCTTTGCATATCCGTGTAGATCACGCGGAATATTCACTTAATCGTATGCAAATGTTTTTGTCGAAGCCACAAAAGATATGAAGCCTGACTACAACTTTTGAATTCTTGCTCTAAACTTTTATTTAAAATTAATCCTAATGTTACTGCTAATGAATGCTAAGTAATTAAAACTATGACCATTTTTGTTTCTAAAGCTACCACGTTAACAATGGCGCAAACACCAGGCTCAGATTTGTTTACCTTCATTTCCTGAAATATTTTGATATCTTCCGCGCATACTCACGTGTTGTAGATTTCACTAACTCGAGTATCTTGGGGCTCATAAATTTCTTGCTAAAACTTGGAGTGATTGTTCGAAGCGAAAATGCTTTAGCATAAAGCACATTAGTCCCGTTTTAAATCGGGTATATCAAATATTAAAGCGAATTGCACATTTACCGAATCAAACGTGTAAACAATTGCACATAAGTTTTGTTTAAACGTATCGCACTGAAGCGTAAACTCACATTAAGAATTATGCTTTCCTAAAAGTTTAGCAATTACTAGTATCACATTGTTAAATTCAATACGCAATAACGGTATTAATCACGCAAGAGTGACATAACCTTTCTACATTCACTACACAAATAACCAATGTAGGTATAACCTAACTTCCAGCCAATAGCTGCGAGCCTCTGCCCCAAATATGTCCTACAGACGATATTGAAAGTGCATGTGTTCACCATATGTTTAAGTGTTAAAAACAATCTCACTATTTATTGTGAAAAATTAGGTCCCTAACATTCGGCAAATAAAGTGAATAAAGCAAATCCCGTTTGCTGAGCGCGCATGCGCAGTAAGTAGACATGGACCTAGCCTGTCTAAGTTTCATTTCAAGCGAATTTATGTAATTCTGACTGATCAGAGCATATTTAAAGTTTCTTTTTAATGCTTCTATCACATTTGTGACTTCCTAATGAATGTAATGCTGCAACTGGTGTCGGAATTTGGTAAACAGTTTTGGGTGGCGTTTAAAAAACAAGAATCGGATTCTAATTGAGGTTTTATCATGGCAGAAGAGCGAGTAGAGAATATCATGTGAGTGAACATGCCAAAATTTTAATTTTGTTGTTCATACTAAATGTAACTTTTTCTAAAATGTTGATTTTGAGGGATCTCAAAAGAAGTATTTTTAGTCTAACTCGGCATAGAATTTTTTGTTGGAACGCAATACTTCCTTAACTTAGGAAGGAAAATATCTGTACGTTATTACATAGTTCATCTATAAAGTAGAGTCATACATTTCTTGCCTGCTGTTTTTGGGGCATAAGGCAGTATTAGTTCTATACACAAATCAAAGTGTTAATATTAAAGTTTAAATTGATTGCGTACCGGAGGCCGTTAAGTGGCGGTGTTAGGAGGCCATGAATAAGAAATATTAGTTGGCAGAGTTAGTTCTTTAGAACTCCTTGCCCCTAGAAAAGGGCACACTGCCAGACGTAATTAACCCATATCTTGTTCACTATGGAAGGGGCCCCCCTTGGTTGCGAGGCCAAATAAAAGACTTACTCGCTCCACTAAGAACTTCCAGCCCAAGACACAAGTTATGAATCTTTTACAGTAAATATTAATTCCACTGATAAACTTTACGAGTTGAAAACACTGCTTCAGTACTGCTTTGTTATTATCCTTCAAATGTGCCTAACCCGAAATGCAAAAAATGTATAAATATTCACTATGTCTAGTACATAGGTTCCTGTGTTCCCTGACAGGCGTCTGACTCTAGACACTGACTTGTAAGTCCTACATAAGGGGAGGGTAATCACTTCCTCACTCTCATACTTGCAGGTGTTCACTCTGTCTGGTACATAGGTTCCTGTGTTCCCTGACAGACGTCTGACGCTAAACACTGACTTGTAAGTCCTACATTAGGGGAGGGTAATCACTTCCTCACTCTCATACTTGCAGGTGTTCACTCTGTCTGGTACATAGGTTCCAGTGTTCCCTGACAGACGTCTGACTCTAGACACTGACTTGTAACTTCTACATAAGGGGAGAGTAATCACTTCCTCACTCTCATACTTGCAGGTGTTCACTCTGTCTGGTACATAGGTTCCTGTGTTCCGTCACAGACGTCTGACTCTAGACACTGTCTTGTAAGTCCTACATAAGGGGAGGGTAATCACTTCCTCACTCTCATACTTGCAGGTGTTCACTCTGTCTGGTACATAGGTTCCTGTGTTCCCTGACAGACGTCTGACTCTAGACACTGACTTGTAAGTCCTACATAAGGGGAGGGTAATCACTTCCTCACTCTCATACTTGCAGGTGTTCACTCTGTCTGGTACATAGGTTCCTGTGTTCCCTGACAGACGTCTGACTCTAGACACTGACTTGTAAGTCCTACATAAGGGGAGGGTAATCACTTCCTCACTCTCATACTTGCGGGTGTTCACTCTGTCTGGTACATTGGTTCCTGTGTTCCGTCACAGACGTCTGACTCTAGACACTGTCTTGTAAGTCCTACATAAGGGGAGGGTAATCACTTCCTCACTCTCATACTTGCAGGTGTTCACTCTGTCTGGTACATAGGTTCCTGTGTTCCCTGACAGACGTCTGACTCTAGACACTGTCTTGTAAGTCCTACATAAGGGGAGGGTAATCACTTCCTCACTCTCATACCTGCAGGTGTTCACTCTGTCTGGTACATAGGTTCCTATGTTCCCTGACAGACGTCTGACTCTTGACACTGTCTTGTAAGTCCTACATAAGGGGAGGGTAATCACTTCCTCACTCTCATACTTGCAGGTGTTCACTATGTCTGGTACATAGGTTCCTGTGTTCCCTGACAGACGTCTGACTCTAGACACTGACTTGTAAGTCCTACATAAGGGGAGGCTAATCACTTCCTCACTCTCATACTTGCAGGTGTTCACTCTGTCTGGTACATAGGTTCCTGTGTTCCCTGACAGACGTCTGACTCTAGACACTGACTTGTAACTCCTACATAAGGGGAGAGTAATCACTTCCTCACTCTCATACTGACCACTTCACTCTGTCTGGTACATAGGTTCCTGTGTTCCCTGACAGACGTCTGACTCTAGGCACTGACTTGTAAGTCCTACATAAGGGGAGGGTAATCACTTCCTCACTCTCATACTGACCACTTCACTCTGTCTGGTACATAGGTTCCTGTGTTCCCTGACAGACGTCTGACTCTAGACACTGACTTGTAAGTCCTACATAAGGGGAGGGTAATCACTTCCTCACTCTCATACTTGCAGGTGTTCACTCTGTCTGGTACATAGGTTCCTGTGTTCCCTGATAGACGTCTGACTCTAGACACTGACTTGTAAGTCCTACATAAGGGGAGGGTAATCACTTCCTCACTCTCATACTTGCAGGTGTTCACTCTGTCTGGCACATAGGTTCCTGTGTTCCCTGACAGACGTCTGACTCTAGACACTGTCTTGTAAGTCCTACATAAGGGGAGGGTAATCACTTCCTCACTCTCATACTTGCAGGTGTTCACTCTGTCTGGTACATAGGTTCCTGTGTTCCCTGACAGACGGCTGACTCTAGGCACTGTCTTGTAAGTCCTACATAAGGGGAGGGTAATCACTTCCTCACTCTCATACTTGCAGGTGTTCACTCTGTCTGGTACATAGGTTCCTGTGTTCCCTGACAGACGTCTGACTCTAGACACTGTCTTGTAAGTCCTACATAAGGGGAGGGTAATCACTTCCTCACTCTCATACTTGCAGGTGTTCACTCTGTCTGGTACATAGGTTCCTGTGTTCACTGACAGACGTCTGATTCTATACACTGACTTGTAAGTCCTACATAAGGGGAGGGTAATCACTTCCTCACTCTCATACTTGCAGGTGTTCACTCTGTCTGGTACATAGGTTCCTGTGTTCCCTGATAGACGTCTGACTCTAGACACTGACTTGTAAGTCCTACATAAGGGGAGGGTAATCACTTCCTCACTCTCATACTTGCAGGTGTTCACTCTGTCTGGCACATAGGTTCCTGTGTTCCCTGACAGACGTCTGACTCTAGACACTGTCTTGTAAGTCCTACATAAGGGGAGGGTAATCACTTCCTCACTCTCATACTTGCAGGTGTTCACTCTGTCTGGTACATAGGTTCCTGTGTTCCCTGACAGACGGCTGACTCTAGGCACTGTCTTGTAAGTCCTACATAAGGGGAGGGTAATCACTTCCTCACTCTCATACTTGCAGGTGTTCACTCTGTCTGGTACATAGGTTCCTGTGTTCCCTGACAGACGTCTGACTCTAGACACTGTCTTGTAAGTCCTACATAAGGGGAGGGTAATCACTTCCTCACTCTCATACTTGCAGGTGTTCACTCTGTCTGGTACATAGGTTCCTGTGTTCACTGACAGACGTCTGATTCTATACACTGACTTGTAAGTCCTACATAAGGGGAGGGTAATCACTTCCTCACTCTCATACTTGCAGGTGTTCACTCTGTCTGGTACATAGGTTCCTGTGTTCCCTGACAGACGTCTGACTCTAGACACTGTCTTGTAAGTCCTACATAAGGGGAGGGTAATCACTTCCTCACTCTCATACTTGCAGGTGTTCACTCTGTCTGGTACATAGGTTCCTGTGTTCCCTGACTGACGTCTGATTCTAGACACTGTCTTGTAAGTCCTACATAAGGGGAGGGTAATCACTTCCTCACTCTCATACTTGCAGGTGTTCACTCTGTCTGGTACATAGGTTCCTGTGTTCCCTGACGGACGTCTGACTCTAGACACTGTCTTGTAAGTCCTACATAAGAGGAGGATAATCACTTCCTCACTCTCATACTTGCAGGTGTTCACTCTGTCTGGTACATAGGTTCCTGTGTTCCCTGACAGACGTCTGACTCTAGACACTGACTTGTAAGTCCTACATAAGGGGAGGGTAATCACTTCCTCACTCTCATACTTGCAGGTGTTCACTCTGTCTGGTACATAGGTTCCTGTGTTCCCTGGCAGACGTCTGACTCTAGACACTGCCTTGTAAGTCCTACATAAGGGGAGGATAATCACTTCCTCACTCTCATACTTGCAGGTGTTCACTCTGTCTGGTACATAGGTTCCTGTGTTCCCTGACAGACGCCTGACTCTACACACTGACTTGTAAGTCCTACATAAGGGGAGGGTAATCACTTCCTCACTCTCATACTTGCAGGTGTTCACTCTGTCTGGTACATAGGTTCCTGTGTTCCCTGACAGACGTCTGACTCTAGACACTGACTTGTAAGTCCTACATAAGGGGAGGGTAATCACTTCCTCACTCTCATACTTGCAGGTGTTCACTCTGTCTGGTACATAGGTTCCTGTGTTCCCTGACAGACGTCTGACTCTAGACACTGTCTTGTAAGTCCTACATAAGGAGAGGGTAATCACTTCCTCACTCTCATACTTGCAGGTGTTCACTCTGTCTGGTACATAGGTTCCTGTGTTCCCTGACAGACGTCTGACTCTAGACACTGACTTGTAAGTCCTACATAAGGGGAGGGTAATCACTTCCTCACTCTCATACTTGCAGGTGTTCACTCTGGTTGGTACATAGGTTCCTGTGTTCCCTGACAGACGTCTGACTCTAGACACTGTCTTGTAAGTCCTACATAAGGGGAGGGTAATCACTTCCTCACTCTCATACTTGCAGGTGTTCACTCTGGTTGGTACATAGGTTCCTGTGTTCCCTGACAGACGTCTGACTCTAGACACTGTCTTGTAAGTCCTACAGCAGGTCATTATTTCGTCGCCAGAGTACGAGCTGATTTGGTGGATCTGGGATAACAGAGCAGACCTGGAATGTAGTTAGCATTACGCTTGTTGGCTCTGAGACAATAGAACAACCAGCGAGCTATACAGTCCCAATGTAAATACCTACAGTCTGTACCAAAAGCACAGGTACATGCAACTACAGGAAGATTCAAAAACATCCTAACTGCTGCTGCACACAAGGTCACGCGTATCGTGCGGCTGCATTATTAGCACTGTGATTTATTACTTAGTCACAAGGTGTATTATAGCTCATCATTTGTTTTGTACTGCTCAGGCAGCGCGCCAAGTGAAAGTGCGATTTGTAGAAAGACCTCCAGGTGTAACAGTTCCAGGCCGTACAAGAATCCATGAACTTTACAATACGTTAAATTACGTTCTCTGTGCACGATTAACATATAAAAAAATGAACAACGATGTTGCTTATCATAGAAGTGTAACTTCTCCAAAACTCACACAGATAACAAGGAATATCTCTGAAAAAGCTCACTATAAACAATTTATATAAATATAAATTGTGTATTTTAGCAAGATCTACATTATTTGTATACTAAGGTTTGGTCTATATCTAAGGGCTTAACAGTTACTGAAAAGTCTTCCAGAGTAAACAGGACTACATAGACTATAGCCAGAAAATTCAAGATATATTTCATTTATCATCTAAACATCTTAAACATATGACATTTTAATAAAAATCGTTTATCACTTTCAAGAAAATAAAAATTTTCGAAGAATTTTCCATGTGAAGTGTAGCTTAGGGTGGGACTATTTTCTTCAAAATCTTCTTGTCGCTTCCTTGTAACACAATAAACTAGTGTTTTGAGATCCCCTGAATCCAGAAAAAACAATTTTAGAAAAATGTCTTACCTGCTTTAGTTAATACCGCGCTCTGCTGCGGACGGTTACCAACCTAACAAACATGATGATGATGATGATACCAACACTGCGTCACAAATTCCACGCACAGTGACAATTGCAGACAGGAGAACGAGGTACACCGTGAAATACATGAGACTAGGCCATTGTTGTACAAGATAACCTAAGCGCTTTTCTGCTAGAACAAGAGAAGGTTGAAATGCATAGAATTATATATAAATATTTCAATTCACATTTTATTTATGAAATAGTCCAGATAAATATAATTCGACGGTCTCACCTTCTCTCAAGCTCTGCTTGAGAATTTATTAGTTAGTTCTGATGATATTATTTCTGATAAAAGCTAAGGAAATAATTGAATCCTGTTTGAACATTGTTGAAGCGTAATTTATACGGAAATACGAACGTGGAAATAGCGTCATTATAACTTCAAGAATTGCAGTGAAACTATCAAAGCTATAAGGAAAGGAAGAAAAATAAAACTTCTGGGAAGAATATAAATAAAAGAGGGAATAAGGAGCGGGAGGTAATATGACGCGAGAGAAGGAACTGTTAGAGGGAATATAAAATGACGCCTGAAATTAAAAGTTTTGGGGCCTGGAATGAGCGAAGGCGCTTCTCTCCTGTAATCGTCCTTAAGGCACTTAAGGACTCAAGTCCTTGCTTTAACATGGTTTTTAGATGAAGTGCATGATTAGGACAAGATCTAATCTCTCTTAAATGTTAATAACTTAAAAATCTGTGTTGCACTCACATGACTTTTCCTACTCTTGTACTAACCATTCTTACAAACTCTTATTCCTATATCTTCTTCGTGTTAGTTGAGATAAATATTTGTACAAATTATCTTATTGCTTATTTCCTTGTAGGTACAAGGGGAATATTACAATACAGTAGGTTTTGTGCGATAGTCTAATGTTTTAAAGCTTTGGGATTCCGTTGTCTCTGCACACTTAACATATAAAAAAATAAACAATGATGATCCATTTCACGAAAGTTTTAAGTTTTCCGAAACTCACACACATAACAAGGAATATCTTCGAAATGGATCACCCTACAAAAAAAATTATTCGGACATAAATTGTGTATTTTAGCAAGATCTACATTTTTTGTAAAGTATGATTTGGTCTATCTCTAACGGTTTACCAGTTATGCAAAAGTCGTCAAGAGTAAATACGACTACAGGGGCTATAGCCAGAAAATTCAAGATATACATTTCATTTGTCATCAGAATATCTCAAACATATGACATTTTAATCAAAATCGGTAGAGCCATTTTCAAGAAAATTAAAATTTTCGAAAAATTTTCCATGTAAAGGGTAGTTTAGGGTGGGGCTATTTTCTTCAAAATCTTTGTGTCACATCCTTGAAAGACATTAAACTTAAATACCAACTTTGGTTTTTAACCAACTTTTAGTTTTTGAGTTATGCTGTCCTCAGGCATACAGATATACAGGAAGTGTAGTTGTCAGCCCAAAATTTCGCTGTCTAGACTTCGACGGAAGTAATATGTTTTGATGTCCCTGTATCTAAAAAATACATGGATTACAATACTTCCTCAACTTCGCAGAAGTGAAAGTAAAAATGAAAAGTATTTTAAAAACCAAAATTGGTATTTAAGTTCGATATCTTTCAAGGATGTCACACGAAGATTTTATGTAAAAGTTTTCGAAAATGCTTATTTCGGAGATATTCCTTGTTATGTGTGTGAGTTTTGAACACTAAAAGTTTTCTCAAATGGAAAATGAGAGTTTGTATGGACTGATTGTAGAAAATCATGTGAGTGTAACGCAAATATGTAACTGTTAACAAGAATTTAATTAAGAACATCAAATGTATTTCTCTGGCGAGGTTCAGGAGCTAAGGTTTTGGAGAAAGCAATAATATAATTTCGTAAAGTTAATTTGAATATCTGGGAATCCTTGGGTCAGAACTTAATCATTGTTCTGGAGGAGGGGGGAAGTACGTTTGTGGTTAGGCGAAGGAAATTCAGTTCTCCATTACCTGGCTGTTTCCCACCATCTCTGTCAACTAAATTTAGTGTCTCTCTCTCTCTCCCCAGAAGCACCTTGCACCTGAACGTATTCCTTTCGTGTCTCTGATAATATATACTTCCCACAGTCGTTAATACTTCTACCTAGGTACCTACATTTATGCGACCTCTTCCACAACTCTACGGACATATTCTCGTGTATTCAGGATTTACAGTTCTATAACATAAGTAAATGGCACCTGCTAGTACATGGGTTATTAACTCGCAAACCATAAGAGATAGACAAAATCTTACTGTACAAAAATATAGATATCGCTTAAAAAATAATTTCTAAATAAATTTTTGTAGAGTGAACCATTTCGGAGATATTCTTTGTTATTTGTGTCAGTTTCGACTATCTTTTAAAGCCTACCGTATTTTCATATTGTTTACACGCTATTGTTATAGCTTGGCCGTGCAGGGGCTGCATTAGGGGTGCACTAGTTGCCCCCGCAGTGTTACCAACACACGCACTAGAGAGAGAGATAGCAAAAGGTGTGGTTGTGAAATATGACGGAAGTTTTAAACAGCATTTTTTCGTGACGAGTTTAAACCAGGAATATTTTTTGTTTTAAAATTCCGTTAACAGGGATTATATATATAATCCCAAACAGCGTACTCCCCCGACAATTAATTATTTGTGCTTCACCAAACGCTTCATTTTGTTTAATGATTCAATGTGGCGAGCATTGTAACCTGTTAGATACCTGTCAAAATGAATGTTTCTGCCGTGTTTTAATTTATTGTTCATACCATGCGTTTTTCGTGCTTTTCCTTGGTGGATAAGCGTGTTCTGGGATAGTTACTCATCTACCAAGATTTGCTTTCCTTTATTTCCTTTTCATTCCGTCTTGTTCTCATATTTCTAGGTTTCATGGTGTATGGCGGTGCCAGTCAGATGTCGCGGATGCTTGCTCGAATGATAGCAACATTCTTATTTTCGCATTAACGATAAAAGCGACGAACCTCCTGCCCTTCTCTCGCCGTTCCGCAAGCGAAAATGACTTAGCATGGATTTTTCTGGAAATTTGCCTTTTCTCAACGATTTTACAAAGAATCCGGCAGCCGCAAATATCGCGAATGTTCCTGATACTCTTCTGTTGCGCTCAAGTATTTCTGTTACACATCTATTAAAAGTATAATTGTCAGATGTTTAAATTACTTATAATTTATCACATCTAATATCCTCACCACCATTTTTCTTTGCCAGCAGGATTGCGTCTAGGAATCAAAATCCCTACTAAACACGGGGATATGTCGCGTGTACTTTGTAAGAGAAATGATGTAAATTCTGTGTTAAAGTCGTAACGAATTGCAGAGCTTTATCTCCAGAGGAAAACGCGAAAATAAATTGAGCGGAGCAGCTGTTATGAGGGCGATATCTGCAGCATGAGGTCATACAAAGTTCCATGCTTGCTTGCTTGCTCCAGCATACACGGAATATTCTTCTCACTTTTTGTTTTCAAAGTTGCGCATTTAACAGCAGATGCTGCCACAACAGTGTCTGAGAAAGTACTCGACAAGAAATAAAACTAGCACAAAATATAAAGTTCATATTATTGTCTTTTTATTCAGTCAAAGTAAAAGAGTCGCCTTTTAACGATACATGAGTGGTGTAAAATTATATAGCCTCCTGTAATAATTTGTTATATGTCTGGCCTTTGTTGACTTTCCTTTGTCCTCCTGCAATGGCGGAAAGAAGTGTTTGAAATTAACTTTTTTCTTTAATAAAAATAAGTATATTTAAAAGTGTGATTATCGACGAATTAAGTGATATTTGTGAAGTTTGAACTGCATTATGAACGTTCTGCATAGTATTTGAACATTAATCGGAAGGATTGATCAGATGTAAATTGATTTGTATAATAATGACCAATCCGATTACTGTTTAAGAAGTGTTTATTAATATCAATAAACAGTAATCAAAGCAACTTCTAACTTTATATAAAAGTAGTTGATCCGTATCGCGCCCGGGATAGATAGAATTTAAAAATATTCTACACACTCACCGATTGCAGCTAGGCCAGGGAATACAATAGCATAATATTACTGTAAAATGCTACCTGTTGAGTTTAAGAAAGATTTAGTACTACGTCACACGGTGCTGACGCGGTATGTAGTACAGTTATAAATGCCGCGTTGACCTTGGTCGCTACACCTCTTTAAATCTACCAATTGAGGAACTGCTTCATGGGCTGTTGCTCTGGGGTTTAATTTTCTATACTTTTTTTGCATAATATACTATTAAATACGTGTATATTTACAACAATGGCAAAAGTGGAAAATGAGAAAGGCAGTAAAACGTCTCTGAGACATTTCTATGTGTACTTCTAGTTCTAGAGGAATAACCTTCTACAAATGAAATCGTACAATTCAAACTTTATCTTCCTTCCTCTCTTTCTGTCATGTCGGCAAGATATTGTTTGATGAGAAAACATTGGATTCCGTGATCCAAGGAAGCAAACTTTCAGATGACAGTCAAATAACACGTAATATCTACTTTGTTAATTAGGAAAACAAACCAAGTAGTACTTTCCAAGTGAAAGTCGACCATGTTCCAGACTTACCTTTATAAGTGCAGTTTGACTGCTGTGAGTTTAGACTAAGGAGATTATACAAGAAAGAAAATGATAAGTGATTAAGTATTTGATACTGTATATTTTCCCCGTTGTACATATTGTAATAAATGAGAAAACGCACTGTATTGCCTTCTAGTCAGTTAGCGTAGTGATAACGTTACACTTAGATCACTTTTGTACAAACTCAGTTGAATCGAATCGCAATAAAGAAGTGTTAGATTATGACTCGCACTGAACTGCTACTCGGCACGATTCACAGGCGCTGTCCACTGAACGCTTCATAAACGTTTTAACTCATTCCACGAGCAGGTCCCTTATATAGTTCTTTAGACAATGGAGAAGTTCTGAAGTAGAATGATCGGGAGTGGCTGTGAGAGAACAGTCTATGCACTGCACCACCACATAATAGCTATTGTCCCCGCATACTCACATATAAGTTATGCTACTTTAAGCGAGTTCTTCACTTTAATATAGCGTGAATGCTCATTCTAACGTTAGAAACATTATCGTAAACGCGTTTAGAAGCAGCCAGGGAGCACGAGCTGGCGAAGAAACTGTAAGAATGAATATAGTACAATTTCACAAGACCTGCGCCGTGTGCTCTAGAGTTAAAAAGCCCGTGTGTGAGCTGATACTGTTGGTTCAACAGATGTGTTGCGGAAAGCAGATTGTGGATATTGCTGTTAGATATCTACACACATAACCTCCTCTATTACCACACTCTCGTCAATCCTAATGAACACAAGAAAGCTGTATAAACACTGTCAAGCAAAACCAAACACAACATGCCCGCCCTGATTTAACAATTTCCAACAGTCATATGAGTTTCAAATGCAAATTCTGTGAGACAAATAACGATATCGTGCTGCAGTGAAATGACATGCTCTGCCAATGTTTATTTTATGCTGCATGTCGCCATAACGATATGTTTATAGGAGTTGTGTTAATCACACAGTTACGTGAGGTGGAGTTTATACGTATTACGTACTGCTCCCATACCGCCAGAAACGCTCGCACTTCACAGTTGAAACAAAACATTTGTATAAGTTATTATTACCAATGACGGTGAAGCATTGTTGCATTTTGTGGTGTTGGCAATACTTTACTGACTTTATTTTTAAGTTAATTGAGTATATCAAGTAAAGAGAGTATACTGCGACCAATCAGCAAGCGAGTTTACTGCATGAAACGAGCGGCAGCAAGCATGTTAATTGTTATAATATTCAAGCTTCATAAGACAATTATAGTTGCGCCTTCAAGTTTGCTTTATTGGCCTTGAAGCAACGATACAGAGAGTATATATGTGATATAACCTTTAATAAAATAGATTTTCAGAAGCGAGAACACAAATTGAATTTATTAGTGTTATTTACAATATCAACACTAATTATTACATAAATCAGTGTAAGCGCGCCTACCTGTGGCGGGGAGGACCCGGGTTTTCCCCCCGCTGGGAGGTTTGGCACGGGGTGCACTCAGCCTCGATAGGTTCCGGAAGGGTATGTGCAAGAGGAAGTAAGCACTGCCATCTAACGGCATCTTACGGAATGTCCAGCACATAAGAGAAATTTCCCATGCAGCAGGAGTGAATTCCAACATCTACAACGCTCGTTCACTGAATTGTGTGTGAGTTTTCCATGGTTTAACGGCTTCTATATGCAAAACGAAGTAAGCACTGCCATCTAACGGGATCTTAAGGAATGTAAGAGAAATTTCCCATGCAGCAGGAGTGAATTCCAACATCTGCAACGCTCGTTTACTGAATTGTGTGTGAGTTTTCTATGGTTTAACGGCTTCTATATGCAAAACGAAGTAAGCACTGCCATCTAACGGGATCTTACGGAATGTACAGCACATAAGAGAAATTTCCCATGCAGCAGGAGTGAATTCCAACATCTACAACGCACGTTCACTGAATTGTGTGTGAGTTTTCTATGGTTTAGCGGCTTCTATATGCAAAACGAAGTAAGCACTGCCATCTAACGGGATCTTACGGAATGTACAGCACATAAGAGAAATTTCCCATGCAGCAGGAGTGAATTCCAACATCTACAACGCACGTTCACTGAATTGTGTGTGAGTTTTCTATGGTTTAGCGGCTTCTATATGCAAAACGAAGTAAGCACTGCCATCTAACGGGATCTTACGGAATGTACAGCACATAAGAGAAATTTCCCATGCAGCAGGAGTGAATTCCAACGTCTACAACGCACGTTCACTGAATTGTGTGTGAGTTTTCTATGGTTTAGCGGCTTCTATATGCAAAACGAAGTAAGCACTGCCATCTAACGGGATCTTACGGAATGTCCAGCACATAACAGAAATTTCCCATGCAGCAGGAGTGAATTCCAAGATCTGCAACGCTCGTTCACTGAATTGTGTGTGAGTTTTCTATGGTTTAGCGGCTTCTATATGCAAAACGAAGTAAGCACTGCCATCTAACGGGATCTTACGGAATGTCCAGCACATAAGAGAAATTTCCCATGCAGCAGGAGTGAATTCCAACGTCTACAACGCACGTTCACTGAATTGTGTGTGAGTTTTCTATGGTTTAACGGCTTCTATATGCAAAACGAAGTAAGCACTGCCATCTAACGGGATCTTACGGAATGTCCAGCACATAACAGAAATTTCCCATGCAGCAGGAGTGAATTCCAACATCTGCAACGCTCGTTCACTGAATTGTGTGTGAGTTTTCTATGGTTTAGCGGCTTCTATATGCAAAACGAAGTAAGCACTGCCATCTAACGGGATCTTACGGAATGTCCAGCACATAAGAGAAATTTCCCATGCAGCAGGAGTGAATTCCAACATCTGCAACGCTCGTTCACTGAATTCCGTGGTTTAACGCCTTGTATTGAACTAAAATCTGTATATTTCTTATTTTATGTATTTTAATTTGATTTAAATTTATTGCTTGATTGTTTCTGTTTGGGGTGTAATAAATAAACAGTTGTGCAGTATGGGGTGGGGGTGTATATTGTTATATTTCCATGTGGATGTAGACCACAGGGAGGAGAGAATGGAGTGCCAAGTTGCCAGTATCTATAACACTCGAGGAATATGAAATCAGTAGGAGTGTCTGACCAGGATACACAAGCGAGGGTGGCGTTAGGTTTACGGGGGCTTCACCAGATGTTTGGAACGTTAGAAGAGAGAGCGAGAGAGATATAGTATAAGAAAACCTTATGTACGTGCTCGATTTCCGTTTCCTTTTCAGAGTCCAGTTAACCCTCCATCCCCTAAAGCAGCTTGCACTTAAACGGCTCGTGAAATCGTCGACTCAGCGCTTATACACTGGGACAGGACGATCGACTCTATAGGTCAAATGTGACTCAGCATTCCATAATATCTTATTGCTATCTGTGTCACTTCAATGTAACTGTGCACTCCGATTTTATCGTACTTTCTCTATCACGTACTTACACACAGTGGGGAAAGTTCTATTTCACCTAAAAATTCAGTTGATATTTCAGTGGAATATTTGATACCAAAGTTAACCATTTCTAACGCATATTTGGCAGTGTAAGCTAAATTTACAATTTATTTACCTATTCCATGACAACAAGGTCATTAATACTTGCGGCAGCGCTGGGAACACCCAACAGCATTCTAACCTAAAAATAAGTTATTAATGAATCCTTAGCAAAATGTAAAAACGTATGAATTATTTATTGCAATTTGACAAGTTACTATTAAGAAGTGATTCAATTCTTCAGTACATCTTGAGGTAGAACGTAGATTTTCACATAAAACATACGAATTATTAGGCCTATCTGAGACAACATATGTAGCTATTCACTTTTTCACATTGAGAAAACATGGAGAAACAATTTTGATTTATTATTGCTTTTTACGGGTTTTTCAAGTATTCGAAAAAGTAAGTGACTAACCACGAACTGTAAGAACTTAAAAGATCTGGAATGCTTGTAAATGGGTCCTGCGGAAAAGATAAAAAGTTGATATGGTGTTCGGTGGTTTCCCATATTCTTTCGCGATTTAACACTTTTGCCTCAAAGTGACGGTGGTTTTCTCCGCAATTTACTAAAAGACACAATGCATTGACTTGAACAGTAGAAGATCAATCAAAACTAAAGGATCACCTATTTTAAAAGGGGATGTGGGACCAGGTATAAAGGTTGAAGGCCGACAGCGAGGAAAGCTATTCCACCCCCAAAATGCATTCCAAAACAAACAATCCCAGAGCGATGACGTCTTACACATCGATTAAGTTATCATATTACATTTACACGTTTAGATTAATTTTCGACTGACATTTCTGGACGAAAACTTTGAATTAAGGAAAATGAAAATGGAATTAAGTGTGGTTTTTTACGTCGCTTTAATACAAAATTCGGGGACACAAAGATAATCTTCTAATCAACGACGATTTGCAGCTATAAACATTTGAGTTATTCGAGTTTAACGTAATGACATTTAAAACTGTTTGAGTGTGGTATATTTTGATGATAGGCATTGGGTGATAATGCATGCCCTCAAGCGGCGAGGTCTTTTACCATGATATAAGATGCGCGCCACACTTTCTCAAGGTGCAGCTGTCACCCCAACGACATTGATCCCAGGGGAGGGGAGGGTTGGCACGACCCCCCCCCCCCCTAAACAGGAAGAACAATGTTCCACTTGATTGCCTTCTCTAACGCTGTGGTCTTCAGCCATTAAACCTTACTGCTAGCATTAGACATTAATTCAAGGGGCGCTCGCTTTCTTCGGATGTGGGGCCCTTTAAGGCTGTCGGCAATAGCGGCCCGTTTAATTCTACCCCAAGGCTCGCTGGACAAATTAGGTAATTAGGTGAATTTCCTGCAACCTCCCTAACATCAAAGTATTTTGTGCCCACTAACTGGATAACGCTACAGCACTCGGCCCAAATACTGGCACGCAAAACTACTAAGATAATAGAATCTTCATGATCATTGCATCCATATTTCAGGAAGAATAAAACCTCACATGACCTTCTCTACACACCCTATTTTGTCCATCTCTTACGGTTTACGAGTTATTGGAAAGTCATCCACAGTAAAGGGACTTATATCTTAAACATATGACAGTTTAATCAAAATTGTTAGAGCCATTTTCAAGAAAATCAATATTTTAGGAAACTTTTCCATGTAAAGGGCAGTTTAGGGTGGAGCAGTTTTCTTCAAAATCTTCGTGTCGCATCCTTCAAAGACATTAAACTGAAATACCAACTTTAGTTTTTAACCGACTTGTCGTTTTTACTTTCTCTACTGGTAAGTAGGGGAAGTATTGTATTCCACCCAAAAATTCGATGTCGAGATTTCAACGGAAATATGTTTTGAGACCCCCCTGAATCCAAAAAAGAAAAGCATTTTTAGAAAAAGGTCCGTGTGTGTGTCTGTCAGTCTGTCTGTCAATCTGTGGAGAGCATAGCTCAAAAACGAGAAGTCGGTTAAAAACCAAAGTTGGTGTGTAAGTTTAATGTTGTTCAAGGATGTGACACGAAGATTTTGAACAAAATAGCCTCACCCTAAACTACCCTTTACATGGAAAATTTTTCGAAAATTTTGATATTCTTGAAAATAGCTGTAACGATTTTGATTAAAATGTCATATGTTTGAGATATTTTTATGACAAATGAAATGTATATGTTGAATTTTCTGGTTATAGCCCCTGTGGTGGTATTTACTGTGGACGAATTTTGCATAACTGGTAAACCGTTAGAGATAGACCAAATCATACTACACAAAAAATGTAGATCTTGCTAAAATACACAATTTATGTCTCAATAAATTTTCTTGTAGGGTGAACCATTTCGGAGATATTGCTTTTTATGCGTGTGAGTTTCGGAAAACTTAGAACTTTCGTGAAATGGATCATCGTTATTCATTTTTTTAATATGTTAAGTGTGCATAGACAACATAATTTCAAAGCTTTAAAGCATTTGACTATCGCACAAAGCCTACTGTATTCTAATATTCCCCTTGTACCTACAAGGAAATAAGCAATAAGATAAGTTGTACAAATGTTTATCTCAACTAACACGAAGAAGATGTAGGAATAAGAGTTTGTAAGAATGGTTAGTACAAGAGTAGAGAAAGTCATGTGAGTGCAACACATCAGATTTTTGAGTTACGTTGTTCACAGATACACAGACTGACAGATACGTACACGGAGCTTTTTCTTAAATTTTTTTTGGGTTCAGGGGGGTCGAAAAGCACATATTTCCGGTGAAAACTCGACATCGAATTTGTGGGTGGAATACAATACTTCTCCTACATACTGGTAGAGGAAGTAAGATTGAAATTACCAATATAGTGTAGTTACAATTCCTAAGAAGGAATGTTTTTAGGCGTTAGCACTCAGGAGAGAAAGGAATTGAAAGAGGAGAGAGCTATGTTGCACGATGTCATTGTGCATGCCGATCCCACGAAAAATACCATAGTCCATTTTTCAAAACAGCTAAAAATATGGCATCCGTTTTTATGTCAGCTCAGTGTTATAAATGTAAAGCTACAAACGTCAGGATAATGAGCATCTGTCAGAAACATCTGATAGGTCATGACGCATTGCGTAACGGGAATACCCAAACCCTCGGTCGGTCGGTCAGTTCAAACATTTCCAGCATTCTATTGACCTTTATATTGCGCTCAAGTACTTCGCTTCTCGCTTGCTGTTACTCATTTATTGCACGAAAAAATCTGTTGTTTATTTCACATTGCTTTCTCTACCAACCTGGTTTAGTTTTATATTATAGGTTATATAAAACATTAATAATACAACAGATATTCGAGAAAGAAGAGAATATAGCTCATATAGCCTTTATAGATTTTCAAAAACTTTAATAAGCTAAATAGAGAAAATAAACAAACGGGTGTCATATTTAATAGAAGTTTTAATTTAATTTTTATTTTTGAAAGAAAATATGGATGTTGAGAATTTTTGGGTGTTGGTGTGACGGAAGAAGTAATCATGTGTGGCAACACTGTTCATTTGGTGTATGCTATTGTATGCTGGCAACACTGCAGGTTGTGTGGGTGTCACTTTCCCTAGTTCAGTACATAAACAAACACCGTAACGGTGAGTCTTGATAACAAACACATACACTGCCTTGTCCTTCCGTGTTTACTGTGCGGGTGCAGCCCAATCACAAGCGTTGACTCCCAAAATATTACACGAAAGCTCATTATTGAATCAATTCCAATTGTGTCTGTCCAGCAACGGACCGCAGCCTTCTGCCCTATATTACCTCCGGAGTAGTTTCTGTTTTTGTTTACATTATTGCTGTTCTATTCTATAAAACTTAATTGTTACCCTGCCCTGCATCATACTGGAATCTACAGCCACTTCACAGTTTCCACACCAGTGAAGAACTGATCTCAAATATTCAAGTTATTTCAATGATTCAACTATTCCATCATCTAATTTAATGCTTCACCCATTTAAACCAATCGCCAAATTTTAGTTTTGCTCATATTTGATTTCCCTTTTATTTCCACCACTACTAGGTATTCCATCTAAAAATTCGATGTCGAGATTTTACCTGAAATATATATTTTAAGCGCCCCTGAATAAAAAAGTCCGATGTGTTGCACTGACATGACTTTGTCTACTCTTGTACTAACCATTCTTACAAACTCTTATTGTTTATTTCCTTGTAGGTGCAAGGGGGATATTAGAATACAGTGTACTTTTTTTTTTGTTCCATTTATATCCCGCCTTGTTCTTTGAATTCACACTTTCATTCATACTTCCAGACTCAGGGAAGGATGAGGAATAATCCTGGCTGGAATAAAATTCTTACCCTCGCTGCCGGGAATCGAACCCGGGACCCCTTGCACAACAGGCAGATGCTCTACCAACTGCGACACAGGGCCAGCCAGAGTAGACTTTCTGCGATAGACAAATCTTTTAAAGCTTTGAGATTCCGTTCTCTTTGCACATTAAACAAATGAACAACGATGTTCCATTTCACGAAAGTTTTATGCTTTCTGAAACTATCACACTGTAAGAAAATATATTTAGACATAAGTTATGCGTTTTTTGTATAGTATAATTTTGAAGAAAGTGTTGTGGATGTAAGACTAAGATGTGATTTTGTGCTAGTTTACAAGTAGTTAGTCACCTGTACTTGTGTGCGTGCTGCCCGGTTGTGGTTTTAAACCAGAGTATCCCGCTCTCCCTCTCACGCTCTCAGTTGAGTATTATCCCTGTGCTTCTTCTTGTGCATTGCTCACTTTCTGTAAATGGCGCTTTCCACGACTCCCGCTAATTCCTCCGAGTGGTGAAGTAAGAATGAATAAACATGCATTTATATAAATGGGTCGGAGCCCTTGGGAGTGGATTTCATTCCACTAATGGACATTACAACTTCGTTTTCCTTTAATATTACATCTAAAATATTAATGTGCCTTTAATATTACATCCATGATATTAATGTGAGGAGCATGCACGTATGTATGTACGTCCTTTCATATCCTCAAACAAGTAGCAGATGCGTAATGCGCAAACATGCTTTAATATTTCATGCAAACACTTTTGCTCTTCAGGAAATATTTGCGTTTAGCAAGCAGTTGTTTACCAATGAGCTTGGCAGCAGTCTTTCCCAATATTTCCAAACTGGAACGAAGGCAGCGCAATCTACATAACGTGCATATAAAACATTCCTTTGGATTATAAACACGTGTCCCTCTGGGAGGCATCTTAGCTCAAGTAATAGCCTTGATGGTTAAGGCGATTCGCAACGGGCAAGCCGAATGTCGCGGGTTCGAATTTCCGAAGAGTTCCAGAGCCATATACGGTATAGTAAGCTTTTATACATCTAAGAAATGCAAATTAGTTGATTCCTTCTTAAATAACTCCTTCATTTAAACTATTACTCTAAGAGTAACAAGTAAAAGTTTTCTCCTTCTGTTTCAGAACTGAAGAAACTATTGAAACCACTTCAGAGGTAAGAAATTAAGATCTGCACACTACCTCAGCTTCCTCTTTAATGTTTTCTGAAATCTGAAATGAATCACAAAAATGATTAGACTTGAATAATTGGCCACATAATTTATGTTGGACGTGATAAAGTGCTTTTATAGTTTTTTACCAATCAGAACTGTACAACTGTGTATACAAAGACAAAATAACACTAACTGCAATGTCGAGATTTCACCGGAAATATATGTTTTGAGATCCTCTAAATCCAAAAAACATAACTCAAAATCGAAAAGTCGGTTAAAAACCAAAGTTGTTATTTAAGTTTAATGTCTTTCAAGGATAGGACTCAAATATTTTGAAGCTAAACTACCCTTTAGATAGAATATGTTTCGAAAATTTTGATTTCTTGAAAATGGCTCTAACGATTTTTATTAAAATGTCATATGTTTAAGATATTTTTATGACGAATATTTTATGAGTTGTGCTGTCCAAAGTCACACAGACACAAACACGGACCTTTTTCTAAAAATGCTTCTTTTGGACTCAGGGAGTTTCAAAACATATTTCCGGTGAAATCTCGACATCAAATTTTTGGGTGCAATAGACAGTTCCTCTGGCAAGTTTGAATTTATCACCTCGGGAACTGAACCACTGTACCTAGCTCTGCCCAGCACGGGCGGCATAAGTGGGGTGAAATATTGGAGAGCGGGACGTGGTCGGCGCATCGGTCCTTCTTTTATGTGGTCTTCACCAATAGGGTTCGATGGTTATCAATGTAACAGCTTCGTAATTATCCCCTCAGGGAGCTAACAAGGCTGAGTGCACCCCGAACCAGGCGTCCCAGCGGAAGATCTCCATTCTGGTACCACTAATCGAACTCGGGTCTCCTGGTGGATAAGCAGGAGAGGTCTAGATTTTTCTACCAGTAGATATATAGTAAATCAGTAACAGCCATGGCAGTTTAAATAAGAAAGATGGCTGAGTTCCTCTGGGTAATGGCGAACTAATGAAAGATGCATGCCTGCTACTTATCTGAGGCCCGAGGAAGTTGAGATCACTTCTTCCCTTCAGAATTACCTTAAATGGTCGTTTGGGGAATTACAGATAAGAGCAGGTGAGGCAAGTTCCGTCACTCGCAAACTTTGTGTTCGAGGTTACATCTGCTATCTTACAGGGCACTGTAACTACTCTTTCACATTCTTGGAAATTCCTCATCTCTCTCCCTCTCTCTTTTTATTACAAACTTTTTAACTGAAAATCTCTTTCCTCCGAGATTTTCTTTCTTTCCACAGTTCCAACGCCGTGTTTTTTATATCCCCCGTTTCTTTCTCAACGAGGCGCTCAGATTTGCCACCTCAGTGACGTAGTAACCTATATCATGGGGAAGAGAGATTTGCTGCTCCATTCATTTGTCGAGTTTGAGAACACCAATCAAAGTTAAGGTGACAGTGAAGTGGTCTAAAACTACACCTTTTATTTTTTCTCTTAAAACCTTTTTCTGAGCAAAAGATGGGTCAGACTTCGCTCCGTCACTCATGAACAAAACTATAGGTATATTGCTTATGCAGTTTGTATAGAATTATTGAAATTAAATTGCCGAGCCATTTTAAGTGAAGAATATTGTCTTTTAAATTCACACACGATATTTTGACACTCCCTTTAATACTCTCGTTTCATCGAATTTAATGCCCAAAATAGGTTATGGTTAAAATTAGAGTTACATCTGGAGGATTTGTATCAATATAATGAAGATTTTGAAGTTTTATAAGTATGTAAATTTAGCGTGAAAAATACTTTTTCCCAGGAACTGTTAGTCATAAATATTTGAAGTTTTCTGATGGTCGAGAGGTGTTGAGGTGAAATGGGAGGAAAATTTTCTTATCGAGTAGTTGTGCCTGGCCTGGGGGCGGGTTATTGCACCATAAAGGTCATTAACGCCCGTGTTTTGAGTAGCATATGTTCTTTTACATTGTCATAAAATATTTCTCGCCAATATTTTAATACTCGGCTATTATATCCTTTTAATTCTTACCGTGTTATATACAGAATTGTTAGAAAACTCCCAGAAGATTGCTGGGAAAGATAATGGTGTGCGCGCGCATGTGTGTGTGTGTGTGTGTGTGTGTGTGTGTGTGTGTGTGTGTGTGTCTGAACGTTGCCTAATCGTATAATATATCTTTATAATACAGTGTTTGTTGTGCCCATACATCCGAAATTAATAATTAATAATAATTTTTGGTGTTTTACACCAAAGCGCCCAAGAATCCAGTCGCCATGCTAGTTTCCTCTGTTTAAACTGGAAAACTTAGCATTCCACCATTAAACTCATGAGACAGATAAACAACTGAAAGCGGCTCTGGGCTGGACTGACTACTCGATAACATATACCGCCTCCGTCACCACGGCGAGTCCCACGTGCGTTGGAAAACATTTGGAAGCGGCTGTTCAATTGCTAAAGAATCCTTTTCAGTTTAATAATTATTTATTTAGACTTAAACAAGTGATACATTTTAATAATTCTGCTTTCTGAAGCAGTATGATTAGAATGCGCATTTTTTTTTCCAGTTCTGCGTTATAAATGGTACATAAGTTTCGCATAATTTTACAAAATATTTTATGAACTTAATATTGACATCGGGTTAATGATTGTAATTATTGGTTGTAGTATTTAAATTACTTTCGTTGTTATTTAAGTGGCAGGAGAACTGTTTCTTAGTACGCATAAGATGGAATTTGAAGATATTAAAAACAGGTAGAGTGCTGTGGGCCACGTTAGCTATCTTAAGATCTTTATTGACAACTGCGCTGATGGGGTTTCCCCTCCATGCAAACATTTAAGTACAATAGTTGCCATTGTACTTTTCCTCCTCGTTACAAACCACTGTTTTCATCCATCTACCTCCCTCTGCATGTCTTTTGTGTTGAACCACAACTCAAGAGCACTTCCCCGTTCCTGAGGTTGGTCGGTAGGTAAGTCGGAAGGAACGGGGAGCAATTCAGTCCGTGCGCGTGCACACAAAGACGAAACAAAAGAGATATATGAATAGGCATGTGTATGTGTAGGGGAGTGTGAAAAGGAAATTCCTGCCACTATCATCCTGGTGCACGCGCAGGGCTCCTGGAGTGCTAAAAGCTTCACAACAAGCAATATCAAAGCTGGGAGACTCGACAATGGCGTTAATTTAAATCACTCTGCACCTCGGCAACTGTTTAACTGGACGGAACGACCTGCTGAGTAGGGAACCAACCACCTGGCTCCTACATACACGTGGATTTCACCCTACCTACCTGCTGTATCACATCATTGTTGAAATATTATAATGCCTACCTGCTCGCAAACACAATACTCTGAATACCTTGAATGGCAATGCATGGTTTAAGACCTCAAGCTGCAATAATAGTAATAGTAATAGTAGTAGTAGTAGTAGTAGTAGTAGTAGTAGTAGTAGTAGTAGTAGTAGTAGTAGTAATAATAATAATAATAATAATTATTATTATTATTATTATTATTATTATTATTATTATTATTATTATTATTATTATTATTATTATTATTATTATTATTATTATTATTATTATTATTATTATTATTATTATTATTATTATTATTATTATTATTATTATTATTATTATTATTATTATTATTATTATTATTATTATTATTATTATTATTATTATTATTATTATTATTATTATTATTATTATAAAACACAACAAAAACAAAGAAATGTCAATGAAATATTACGCACCCTGGTGTTTACATTGAATTTGTTACTGTAATTTACAATAAATAATCCGTCATACTAGACAATAGAAGAATATACAGGAATGCGTTTATTCCCTGGAAAATAAAGTCCTAAATGAAGTGGAAAAAGTGCTCTAAGACTGATCACGCGCTGCAGACCCTAGTTGAAGCCTGGAGAATTCCTCTCCCGCTCGCTTGTCTTACAAGCAGAACAAAGTTATTCACGCCACTGCGGTCACTTAACCCGGTGCGTTCTGCAACATACGCAGGGTTAGCGTAATGCGGGATTAAGTGTGCCAACTGTATATTTACAAATACAAATTGAACTTTGTTTTAAACTTCCAATAGGCTTTTTCTGCCACATCCATTATTTAGTTATATAATTAGCAATGAATCACAATGATTAACAGGATAATTTATCGTTCAGATAAACTTGTACAGCCGGGGCCTCCAAACTACGGCCCGCGGGTCAAATCCGGCCCGCCAGTGTCATCAATCCGGCCCGCGACTGCTAATGGTTTGATATTGTTTTTTCAAGTTATCTGTGTCATAAATCACAAATTTATTTAATTTATCAATTAATTACAAAATAAATTCTTACAATATTATTCAAGTTAGTTACATATTGTTACAAATCAACATAAATATTAACACACATATAATAATACAATAATAATATTTACAATAATATTTATAATATTTGGCTACAACAATTCTGTTTCTGTGATAGGTTAGATTGGGGAAAAATACCTCAATGTTTGTTTTATTTGGTCTGTTTTATTTACTTGCTAGATAAAGCTTAATGACAAGTATAATAATCAGAAAATTAAACTTAAATATTATAACTAACAAATAATTGAAAAAAAATCTCGTTAACATTAGTGAACATCCCGCGGTTCCACCCTCGGTAGTTATGGTGGTGCAAAGATATGTATGTAAACCGAAGTTTGGAATGTACATATGCATATATCCGAAATATCACACATTATTTTATCCTGAAAATCCCCCAGGAACGGAAAAACTAAACTAACGCGAATTAAACTGCGTTCTCGAAAGGACTACTAGCACCATCTGTTAGCGATAGAGGGTTCTACCACTACCTATTTCCGCTTTTGACAACTAGATGTCGTAACAATACACAATTTGACCTAGTGAAATTAGAAAGTGTATGTTCGGCTCAGGGCGCGTACTCGGCTACTGGTCTAGAAATTACAGATAATGGCAGGAAAAATTGAAACGGTTCTGGCCCTCGGAACTTTCTGGAGTAATCAATACGGCCCTAAGGCTGGAAAGTTTGGAGACCCCTGTTGTACAGAATAAAATGCTTTAGAGCATAGATTCTGTTTAGCAGAAATTTTAAAAGCATTGAAATTGTCAATTTTTCAAGATAATCACCTTACACGCGTCATAGTCTCATATCATAAGTATAGTTTAATTGCAAATATTAGTCTAACCAAGGTAATAACAACTTCCACGGTCCGTTTAGCACTAAATTACAGAGGTGCTGCCTTCTGCTGGCAGATTTGGGACTATTTCAGTGTAATCTTTATGCAAACATATGACACATTACATCAACGTGGAATAATGCGGTCTGCCCACACAATACATCCCTGGAGAACTTGCCCTATGGGCGATGGATGCCCTGCAGATTGATGGTGTGTTAATGGCCTCTACGCAAACTGTTTACACAGTGACATAGCTCACGTAATGTGCTTGCTTGTTGAAGACTCGCTCCAGCAGCAAAAACACACGCTCGCTCAGGTGCGCACTTACTTCACAATCTCATCCTGTTAATGGGACAATGCATACAGAAATTACATCTTCGTGACTTAAACTACCACTGCTCTCAATCTTTATCCTCAATTATTCTATAAACCATGATAATTACTTTAAGTGGTTATTTGAATCCATAGCTTACTGGTTCATTCTATAAAAATACTTCATCTAGCAGAAAAATAATATTTACTTTTTAAGGTAGGGGAAGTTGGGGCATGATGGGAAAGGTAACCTTAACCCCTACAAAATGTGTAAAATAGACAAAGGTGTGATTATATTTTGTTTATTCAACAATCAAACTACAATAATACATGCAAAGAATCTTGTAAATGTGGTAGATTTCCTGATATACGAGGGTGGGTCAATAAGTAATGCCTCTTATTTTTTTTCCCTTAAATAAGTTAGTTATGTGAAAAATTTGAACTTGGCGCAATTCCTCAAACCTTCTTCTCCTATCCCCTGTAGTAGTAACCTCCTAAGTCAACAGGTGGCAGCACTGCGTCCTCTTGCAAAATGGCTGACATCGACATTCGTACTAGACAGCGTTCTGTGATTGAATTTTTGGATAATCTTTAGAAAGGTTCCCGCGATGAGTTGGTCAGAATTTCGGCTAAGTCCCATTGTCATTGACTGCGGAAGGTGAAACGCCAATTCGTATTCACAAAATCTGATGTCTTACACTCACATGACTTTCTCTACTCTTGTACTAACCATTCTTACAAACTCTTATTCTTCTATCTTCTTCATGTTAGTTAACATAAAAGTTTGTGCAAATTATATTATTGCTTATTTCCTTGTAGGTACAAGGGGAATGTTAGAATGCAGTAGGCTTTGTGCGATAGTCAAATGTTTGAGATTCAGTTGTCTTTGCACACTTAACATATAAAAAAATGAACAACGATGATCCATTTCACGAAAGTTCTAAGTTTTCCGAAAATCACACATAACAAGGAATATCTCCAAAATGGTTCACCCTACAAGAAAATTGATTGAGACATAAATTGTGTATTTTAGCAAGATCTACATTTTTTGTGTAGTATGATTTGGTCTGTCTCTAACGGTTTACCAGTTATGCAAAAGTCGTCCAGAGTAAATACGACTACATAGGCTATAGCCAGAAAATTCAAGATATACATTTAATTTGTCATAAAAATATCTCAAACATATGTCATTTTAATCAAAATCGTTAGAGCCATTTTCAAGAAAATCAATATTTTCGAAAAATTTTCCATGTAAAGGGTAGTTTAGGGTGGAACCATTTTCTTCAAAATCTTCGTGTCGCATCCTTGAAAGACATTAAACTTAAATACCAACTTTGGTTTTTAATCGAATTTTAGTTTTTGAGTTATACTATTCACAGACACACACGGATCTTTTTCTAAAAATGCTCTTTTTTATTCAGGGGTCCTCAAAATAGATATTTTCGGTGAAATCTCGACATCGAATTTACTTTCTTTACTTTAGTAAACGTAGTAGAGATAGTAAAAAAGGACTTTTTCCCGTTTTGCGCCATACAGGCAAAATGGAAAATCAATACCATTTTATAAGTTACGTAAATAAAGATTTTTGGAATAATCAGCAATGAAAGAATAAAGATAGGTTTAACAAATTAGTAGCACCCTTAGTGAACAATTTTCATTGTGGTACAGATTATTTTCTTTTAGTCTCTTCAAAACTATTCATTATTTTCAGGAGATTCAGTTAAAACAGCTGTTTTCTCACGTCTGCTGTAGGCATATGGAATATATAACATTATTTCGGGGCTAAAACACTTGAACGTTAGAAGAATCGCTCACTTGATTTCCCGAGTGTTTTACAGTTTGACGTAATTGCTTGATTTAATGGAATGCTTATATCGAAGTGCTAATTCTTGGATCTTTTGGCATCTGTTGTTCAGTGTATCTTCTGCTGCAGGAGCTTGCTGCCCGTTTTGACCTCCCCGTCATGCCCCCATGCACCTTTTAGGTTACATTAGGACTAGATCAAAACTGTTCAGTGAAAACTAAATTGATTTATACTGTTTTATAGGTAGTAAGACATACAATTCAGACGTATATACAATATTTCAAGATTTGTCAACGGACAACACACCTTAAAAGCAGCGAAATATTGTAAATCAGTGTAAAAATTGTCCATACTTCACAAATATCACAGAATCTGACGTGCGAATAATGTTGAAACAATGGCTTCTGTCTATTGATGAAGTTGACGTATGTTCCAGAAGATGGCAGCACTATAAAATATAGTCCTTCCCCATCTTAAACCGTCTTGCTCCTCGATGTTTCCTTCTATTTAATATTCAGTGAAGACAATAGAGTTAGATATTACTAATATTTTGAGGTTTAATGAATTTCACCCCCATATAGCCATTATTTGTTGGACATTTTCTATTGCGTACTTGGGAAGTTATAGGTTAGTCAAACGCCTTATGATATTACTTGTGTTCTAGTAAAGCCTGCCATCTGGTAGTCTAGTCAAACTCATATTAACATGTTAAACACATTTTTTTGTATTTGCAGATGTCACAAAAACACTGTTCCTATCTCAAAACTGATGATTTCATCTCCTACAGCTCGGTTTCCAAACGACTGTGTTTAAATTAAACTGCTTTGGCTATAATCCGGCTTGTGTAAACAGTTTAGTTGAAAAAGGCAAATTTTCACCTTCTGTTTTATGTAATTCCATATTACGTTGTTGGGTTTCATTACCCTATCTCCCGCTTATTGCAGGACATGCGATTGCACTAGCATGTTGATGTTCAATTATTTCTTTGATTCCGCTGTTCCCCGTTGTTATGTTTTAACTTCCTGAAAATTAGCGTTATCGGCAAACCCTTCATATGAGAGCACGGAATGGAAATAGGTTTCTGTATAGCTAGCAAATTAGCAGGAAATTTAAAATCGCGTATTTCACGTTCAGACATGTACACAACGATACAATACTGCGCAGATTTTCCTTAATTAGGCAGTATTTGTTGTAATATTTACCGGGAACGCTATAATTACAAGCAAAATATGCAGGCGTACACCAGAAATCGTTTCAAAATTCCCGGATACCACTCATATTGTTGAAATCCTGATTTTTGTAACTAAATGCAATTATTATACAGAGCTGGACAAAAATATAGGATTTCTGCACGTTAATGTGGTTGTTGGTTTACAATATGTACCAACCCCAAAGAAACAGCCTCTACCGGGCAAAGCCCTACCGCCCGGCCGCTGCGATTTCCCACTACGGGCGTCATTATTGGGGTGCAGTACTGGAACTGGGGCGTGGTCACAACCGCGGTCCCTTCCGGCCGGCCATGCGGTCTTTTCGACCAGGAGCCACTAATTCTCAATCAAGTAACTCCTCAATTGGCCCTAAGGAACCTAACGAGGCTGAGTGCACCCCGGACGAGGTCTCCCAGTGGGAGAAAATGCCCACCTGAGAACCCAACACGGGTCTCCTGGTTAGAAAGCAGCATTACCACCGCACTAAGGACATATTCAAACAAACATGTTCTAGCTCTATATTTCATTAAGTCTTATGCCGTCAGTTTTAAATCACTATCAGGTCAATCTACCTCACACCACTGCGCGGCTTGTAAATACGTGACCGATTACACTGGATCGGCAGAAGATGAGTTCGCGAGATTTCTATTATTCTATGCTGTACACAGGCTGATCACATACATTTTACTAAAAAACGCTTTTCTTTGGATTCAGGGGTCCTTAAAACGTATACCATTTCTAGTGGAATGTCGACATCCAATTTTTTGGGTGGAATACAATACTTCCTCTACTTTACTATACGTGGTAGAGGAAGTAAAATGTGTAGGTGGAAGCCTACGTGCATCTTTAACTAAAAGGGGGGGGGGAGACGGAGGAGGGTTGATATTTGCTCTAGATGAGGGGAATATCGTACAAGACTTATGCTCCAGTACGTGCTCAAGTCTTGTATTGCAGGAATCAACATCTCTCTCTCTCTCTTACCTATGTTCAGCTTTAGCGTGTCTTGAACCGCAAAAAGAGGCAACATCACGACTCCGTGTGTGTGTGTGTGGGGGGGGGGGGGGGGCAAGTTCCCTCCTAGAACAGCGATCACAGCCCAGGGGTAGGGAGGTACGCTCGTTCATGTACGTACCTCGGCTTATCGACCTTCTCACTGATTGCCGAACACCAAAACATTCACATGAATTTCTCTACCCTTGTAATAGTACTACAACCTCTTATCCCTTCTAAATTCATGTTAGCCGAGACAAACATCTACAGAAATGATCTTATTGCTTAATTCCCCGTAGATCCAAGAGAAATATGGCAATACACTAACATTCAGCGACAGTGAAATACTTTAAAGCTGCCCGCTATACGTAGGCTCTGAAAGTTCCTTCTTTTTCCACTGCGAAGAGATAAAATGTGAATAACGGCCTTCCATTTTTTTATTTTTTTAATTATTTATTTATTTTATTTATTTATTTTTTTTTTTACATTTTCCATATAAAGGGTAGTTTAGGGTGAATGACTTACGTTCAAAATCTTCCTGTTACATCCTTAAAAGGCATTAAATTTAAATACCAATTTTGGCTTGTAACCAACATTTCGATTTTTTGAAAAAAAAAAATCTGATGAATTGCACTCACATTACTTTCTCTACTCTATTCCTATATTTTCTTCGTGTTAGTTGAGATAAACATTTGTACAAATTATCTTATTGCTTATTTCCTTGTAGGTACAAGGGTACTATGGGAATATAGTAGGCTTTGTACGATGGTCAAGTATTTTAAAGCTTTCAGATCCCATTCTCTTTGCACGCTTAACATATAAAAAATGAACAACGATGTTCCATTTCACGAAAGTTTTAAGTTTTCCGAAACTGACACAAATAACATGGAATATCTCCGAAATGGTTCACTCTACAAAAAAATTTATTCAGACATAAATTATGTGTTTTAGAGAGACCTACGTTTTTTGTAGAGTAAGATATTGTCTATCTCTTACGGTTTACCAGTTATTCAAAAGACGTCCAGAGTAAATACGACTACATAGGCTATAGCCAGAAAATTCAAAATATACATTTCATTTGTCATAAAAATATCTCAAACATATAGCAGTTTAATCAACATGGATAGAGTCATTTTTGAGAAAATCGAAATTTTCAAAAGTTTTCCATGTAAGCCAATTAAGGTGGAGTAATTTTCTTCATCGCATCCCTGAAGGGTTTAAAACTAAAATAGCGACTTGGTTTTTAACCGACTTTACACACACATTGCTATATTTTTTATAATTAACACTAGCGCATGTGCTTATAATTATGAATTGAAAGGAAATAATATATTTATGCTGTTTTGAAAACGTAGACGTATAATGAGACATTTTGAGATTGTTTTGCATTGAAAGAGAGCAAAGGTTGTTTAAAGCAGCTCTCTGAGAAATAAGAAAAATTTTAATTGAGGCCTAAGTTTAATCCTTTGTTTTACTATAGAAGTAAATGAATGCGCTACGAATGAGAAGTGGAGTAGCTACCTACTGTTTACAATGAGAACCGCACTTAGGAAGCAAAGATGCCTTGCATTTCCGCCGAAACTCTTTCATTAATTGGATCTAGCTTCATAATTATTAAACTGGATATAAAGGGAACGACGAGAGGCCTGTAAACAAATGAGGAGCTCTTACTCCATTTTAAGCTAATGAATCCTTTTGTACTTATAAATTCAACTTACTACGAAACGAGAGCGCTGATTTGTGTATTGCCTCTTGAGTAAATATTCTAATGAAGTGTGCTCGGCCCGTTTTCATTTCACAGATTTGAAACTAAGCAGCGAGGCAACACTAGGAGTAAACAGAAATTGTGTAACAATAATTACAACTTGGGAAAGCGACGAGACGCGTTGACCTTGACTGTCGAGCGCTACAATCGCTTATCTTGTTTATTACAACGGCAAAATAAAAGCAACTTGGCGTACAGTCAGTGCTAAAAGACAAATATATGATTATTTATGCCAAGTAAGTTAATAATAGTGTATTTAAACACATAAGCTGTGTGTGGGTAATGTTTTAACAGGTGGAATCAACAAAGTCTACAGTTAGCAAAACGACGCTCTTATTCCTAAATAGTTGAATATATTTTAACGTGAAATAAACAAAGTTGTGGAATCAATGTATCAAGGGATTTAAATGACAGGAAATTTGTCCCTAGGGGCTAACATTGCCCTCAAGTTAAATTAAAACACAAACAGCAAAACTAACCACATAATTTAATGAGCTCGGAATTTTGTTATATAGATATCCAAATTATGCTCGAAGCAACATCCATGGAACTAATTAACGAAATTAATTTAAAAATCAGATAAGAGGGATTCAATCAGGATTTTTGACTTAATCAAACCTCTATTAAAGTAATTCTGTAAAGGAATGAATTACAATAATATTGCATTTTGTGTCCTTAATGAGTTGAATTTTATTATTCATAAATAATTAGTATGGTACTGAGTGAAATATATAAGCAATAGAATTGCATATCAGGATTTGTGTGTGATGTGTGTGTGCGTGCGCATGCGTGTGAGCAGAATAACACAAAGTCCTCCAACAATGTGGCACGGAGATTTTAAAGAAGAACCTCCATCTTCTGAAGAGGCTATTATAACTTTGTCATCTGCAAATAATATTGAATTCATTTTCATTTCGTCTATTATAAAATGTTCATCGTCCACATGTATTGACAAGGGTGGGCAACTTTGTCTAACAGCATTAGAAATATTGTACTCTTGTAATGAACTAAATCAACTGAGAACCCCTGAATTTAAAAAAAAAAAAAAATGAAAATTGGGTTAAAAGTCAAAGTTGGTATTTAAGTTAACTCTTTTTCAAGAATTCGAGAGGAAGATTTTGAAGAAAATTGCTCCACCCTAATCTACCCTTCACATGGAAAATTTTTCGAAAATTTTGATTTTCTTGAAAATGGCTCTAACGTTTTTGATTCAAATGACATATTTGGGATATTTTTATGACAAATGGAATGTGTATCCTGAATTTTCTGGCTATAGCTCATATAGTCCTATTTACTCTGGATGAGTTTTGCATAACTGGTAAACCGTATGAGATAGGTGAAATCTTACTATACAAAAAGTATAGATCTTGCTAAAATACACAATTTATGTCTAAATAATTTTTGTGGAATGAACCATTCTGTCAAGTGTAACATCGTTATTAATTTGTTTATATTAACCGTGCAAAGAGAAAGCAATTTCAAGGCTTTAAAAGATTAGACTATCGCTCAAAGACTACTGTATTCTAATATTCTCCTTGTACCTACAAGGAAATAAGCAATAAGATAATTTGTACAAATGTTTATCTCAACTAACATGAAGAAGATATAGGAATAAGAGTTTGTAAGAATAGTTAGTACAAGGGTAGAGAAAGTCATGTGAGTGCAACACATTGCATTTTGCTTTGACTTTGTATTGACTGAAGGAAGCGATCCGATGTTCCTAACCTCAACTACGCAGTTTAGAACTGTTACTGCTATACAATTCTGTGGTCATTACGGATACGCCACTGACAGTAGGACGTAACGGACATGAAAACAGCGTAGTTCTCAAAGATTCATAAAGTTTAAATGTAGAGGACGTGTCCAGGCGGTAATCGAATTGTTGTCACAGTATGTCTACGTCGATGTTTGTGACGTCGTAACTCCGGCACATACACTTTGACCCTCAGAGTAAGAAATCACAGCTTTACCTTGCAATATGTTAAACCTTGTAATAGAACGGTTAATATCCATTCAGGTAACGTGGTGATGTCTGCGTCTTTAGCGAATGATCTGCCGGCTGCTACAGTGGTGAGTTGTGTGATCTTTTTCTATATGCCCCAGTGGTGGATTAGTTTTAATAACAGAGATATAAAGAAGGTCAATTTGAATACGCCTGTAAACACTCTAAATAATGAAACATCATCCATAAAAAACAAAAGCAGTAGAGGACAGAAAATGTTGTGCAAAAAGAGGATATTCCGTAAAGAACGTTTTTTTCTCTTTCACTCTTTTAGGCATTGCCTTAAAGGTTATATTTCATAACCCCGAGGAACGGCGAGGAAATATTAAAGCAATGTTTTACTTCAGATTTTTAAATTTAACTGAAATAGAACAAGAGAAAGGAGACAGAGTAAGTTGAGGAATTTATTCTTTTTATTTTAGCTTTCCTCGGGGAAACAAGGTGGCTGTGAAGTGTGTTCTTGGAAAATAAGCAAATCCTAGTTTCACTTACAAGATACAATCTCAGCTGTAGTTGAAATATTTGGTACTTTTGTAATGTTCATAGTTCATCACATTTGTTTTCATTAAAATGTGTGTTTAGTTATTACTTTTGTTCTTGGAAACACCAACTACTTATTCATAGTTGAAGCATCGGTCGTTATCTGCTTTTAGATCTTCAGAAATGTAGTTACAGTGAAGAGGAAAGAATTCAGTATTTAAAAGTTAGGTTAGGTTGTAAGGTCCATGCTAGGAATATTAATTTTAACATGTTTAACTCCATTTTCAGAGAAACTATTTGCTATATATGTATGTAGTTCGGTACATATATAAATCAATACTTATATAAATCAATGATTATATTGAATTTTTATATTACATAGATATGATGCTCATATAGTGAATTAATTATTTTTCACGTTTTTAATAAGCAAAATTTCTAGCTATCCGTGAAAAAGCTCAGATGTTTTTCACTCACATGACTTTCTCTACTCTCGTACTTACCATTCTTACAAACCCTTTTTCCTATATGTTCTTCGTGTTAGTTGAGATAAATATTTGCAGAAATTATTTTATTGCTTGGAAGGAGAATATGAGACATAGTCAAATGTTTTAAAGCTTTGAGATTCCGTTCTCTTTGCGCGGTTAACATATAAAAAATGAATAACAATGCTGTATTTGACAGAAGGAGTTCCCAAAAGCTCACACAAATAGCAATAAACATCTCCCAAATGGTTCACTTTACAGAAATAAAAGACATTTAGACATAAATTGTGTGTTTTAGCAAGATCTACATTTTCTGTATAATAAAATTTGTTCCATCCTTACGGTTTACCAGATATTGAAAAGTCATCCAGAGTAAACAGGATTACATAGGCTATAGCCAGAAAATTCAAGACATACATTTCATTTGTCATACAAATGTCTTAAACTTATGCCATTTTAATCAAAATCGTTAGAGCCATTTTCAAGAAAATCAAAATGTTTGAAAATTTTTCCACGTAAAGGGTAGTTTAGGGTGGGGCTATTTTCTTCAAAATCGTCGTGTGGTATCCTTGAAAAATATGAAACTTAAGTACCAACTTTGGTTTATAACCGACAATTCGATTTTGAGTTATGCTGTCCACAGGCAGACACACAGACGCACACACGGACCTTTTTCTAAAAATGCTTTCTTTTGGATTCAGGGGGCCTCAAAACATTTCCGGTGAAATCTCGAAATCGAACTTTTCGTTGGAATACAATACTTCCTCTACTTACCAGTGGAGAAAGTAAGAAACGTTAGGCACACTTGTGTTAATGGTTTATTAAAGAAATTATAAGGATTGGTATTGGATAGGATTGGATTGCGTTTATCGTGTCAAGAAAATGTACAGTGTATTGCATATGCGCTTCAGCATTAGATGTAAATAGTAGACATACATCATACTTAGGCAATATAAGAAAACCAAATCAAATCTTCCCTACAGTGTATAGTAGTGACGGCAGATGGCACTAGTATACAGCCAGTCTATCTGTTTACATTATCTGTGGATAGATTGCACAACATTCACTATTACCATTTATTTTTCATTTTTACTGTTGTTTTAGACTGAGGTGAAATTTTGGTTGTGTTATTAAATATACCATCCTATATTTACCTTGGAAACTGAGGTAAACTACGAAGAAATCCGTCAGTTTGCTTGGCCCACGGAATTTGAACCGACAACCTGCAAGCAAAATTTCGTAAAATTCCATTACGATTACTCCTATTCCGCCTCACTCCTCTCTTTAGAGAGAGAACAACCTATTCATAATCATCAGTTTAGTCGTAGACATTCCACTCTTCTACAGCTCTTCCGCCGCCAGTGACAAAGAAAACCAGTCTGCACCATCAACCGACATTAACACCAAAGCTTGTAGAATTAGACTACACTTGTAAACCACACGGGTAAATCCGAACTAAACGGATAGGTGCCGTGGCTCCTTTACCGGCGACTTGTACTTACTCCTGGACTCCTCCTGGATTTAGTATAATCAGTCTAGAAGAGGCAGTGCCGTGGCCGAGTGGCTAGACCGTTCACCAATCGCCAAAGTGTAGCATCTTGGGTTTAATCAGAAGGACCCGCATGTAGAATTCGTGATGCCTAGATTTAGACTCCTGTCGGGTGGCACAGGAACATATGAACCGGACAGAGTGAAGACCTGCAAGCAAGTGGTCAGCCAAGCACCAGATAAGGGAGTGACGAAGAGGATGATATGAAATGCAGGTGTCATCGATGATTGGAAGGTGATAATGGAGCAATTGGTGGGATGAGTGGCGGGGGAAACTGGAGAACCAGGAGAAATTCGCCCTGATCCCGCTTGGTCCACTACGAATAACACATATGGGTCCCTGGGATCGAAACCGGGCCGCGAGCCACTTTGGTGATAAGCGAACGTCCTAACTGCTCAGTCACGGCGTCGCTTTCTTATATTTCACCAGAGTAAAATAGTATATCAACTTAAAGTAGTGTATTCCGCCCAAAAATTTAATGTCGATATTTCATCGGAAATATGGGTTTTGAGATCCCCTGATCCAAAAAAAAGCATTTTTAGAAAAAAGTCCATGTGTGTGTGTGTGTGTGTGTGTGTGTGTGTGTGTGTGTGTGTGTATGTGTATGTGTGTGTCCGTCTGTGGACAGCATAACTCAAAAACGAAAAGTTGGTTAAAAACCAAAGTTGGTATCTAAGTTCAATGTCTTTCAAGGATGCGATACAAAGATTTTGAAGAAAATAGCCCCACCCTAAACTACCCTTTAGATGGAAAATTTTTCGAAAATTTTGATTTTCTTGAAAATGGCTCTAACGATTTTGATTAAAATGTCATATGTTTGAGATATTTTGATGACAAATGAAATGTATATGTTGAATTTTCTGGCTATAGCCCCTGTAGTCGTATTTACTCTGGCCGACTTTTGCATAACTGGTAAACCGTTAGAGATAGACAAACTTATGCTCTACAAAAAATGTAGATCTTGCTAAAATACACAATTTATGTCTCAATAAATTTTCTTGTAGGGTGAACCATTTCGGAGATATTCCTTGTTATGTGTGTGAGTTTCGGAAAACTTAGAACTTTCGTGAAATGGATCATCGTTGTTCATTTTTTTATATCCTAAGTGTGCAAAGAAAACGGAAGCTCAACGCTTTAGAAGATTTGACTATACCTACAAGGAAATAAGCAATAAGATAGTTTATACAAACGATTATCTCAACTAACACGAAGAAGATGTAGGAATAAGAGTTTGTAAGAATGGTTAGTACAAGAGTAGAGAAAGTCATGTGAGTGCAGCACATCAGATTTTTAGTAAAAGGACCTCACTTTGAAAACAATTATTTAGAATAGCCATATTAAATAAGATTTATATTCAATTGTAAGACAAGGAAATTTTCCCCTAGGTTTAAGCTACCGTTAAATAAACACGGTGCGTTGTGAAATTCCAAGGAAGGTGCGAGTAAACATTTCATTAACGTTTCGCTTGCTTCCCTATGAGAAGCTTAGCTGAAACGTCATACCCCATGTTGTAAAACATACGAGCACTCCCTGGAAACCATTTATGTAGAGGTCGTCCATTTATTAAATATTTATTTTCACAGTGCGCTATTTATACAGAGTTTAGCTGTAAAGTGAAGTGGCGTTAATAAAAAGTTTTAATTGGGAAACCTTGAGGTGGCTTAACAAGACAACAGGCCACAAATTAAAATTTAATGATGAACCTGGCTTCATTAGTAAATACGGTTTAATCTTCTTCAACACGAACCACTTAAAATACCTACCAACTTTGTTGTGGTGTGCGTAGTATTCATACTATCTCCCCCCCCCCCCCCCCCCCCGCCCAACCCCCCCCCCCCCTGCCTTATTTAACAGCAAATATTGTATTTAGTGTGAATATAATATAATATCAAGCCTTAAATAGATATACAACTCCCGATCCCAGCACCTAATAGTTTTAAAAATATTTGAAGTGTTGCACTCACATGACTTTCTCTACTCTTGTACTAAGCATTCTTACAAATTCTTATTCCTATATCTTCTTCGTGTTAGTTGAGATAAACATTTCTACAAATTATCTTATTGCTTATTTCCTTCTAGGTGCAAGGGGAATGTTAACATATAAAAATCAAGTTTTTCGAAACTCACACACATAACAAGGAATATCTCCGAAATGGTTCAACCTACAAGAAAATTTATTTGGACATAAATTGTGTATTTTAGCAAGATATACTCTAACGTTTTACCATTTTACCACACTTCTTCTTCTACGAGGATTCTATCTTCTCATTAAAACGAATATTCTTTCTTCACTTATTTTATTCAATTCTGTTACTTTCTCCCATTTTATCTTGTAGTGTAAATCTTCTGGAATTGATTAATTTCTTAGTAAATGTGTCTGGTACATTCTTTAATTCTTCTTTAAAAATATCATTTCTGCAGCTTCTATTTTGTTTTTATCTGCTTCTTTTGTATCATGACTCCCTTCCGTGCGTAAGTTTTATAAAATTTCAAGTTCGTTTCTTCCCTGTTAATCGTCTAATTTTTAGGTTCAAAATTTGAGAGCTGTTTAAGGCATTTATTTCCAATTCTTATTTTGACCTTAGCGGATATTTTCCTCGGTATGCCATTTTTGTCTCCTTTGTGGGCATGTTTAAATTATATTCCTCTCCCAATAAATAAATTTTGTACACGGATTGTTGGAGGCTCTCTTCATTGTCCTCTATTATTGTGACGTCATCCACATAAACAATCACATTTAAGTTTTTATTTCTGTTCAGTTGCATTCCTCCCCTCATCTCCTGTTTTCCAAATCTTGTTCATGTCGAACACGAGAGAGACAGAGAGAGAAAGAGAGGCTGTATCCCTGTCTTATTCCTCGATTCACTTTTATTTCCTGTTTTTAGCGTGGTTGTATGCAGTATAGCTTGTATTCTTCCGCTATCTAACTCTATTAATCCAAATAGACATTTGTAGAGCTTATCTGATTCTAACTTTCTCGTGTAGATATGCATATGAACCCTCCGTTAGTCGCGCGGGGCCCAGTAGGCCCTCACTGTATTGTGCTTGTATACTTGCACAATACAAGGACGAATGTATACGAATATCTAAGAATTAAAGTAAGGACAGAACGAAATAATATTAGATATTAATATTAGATTACAGCCCTAGTTAGGCGCGTTCGTTTAAAAACTAGGGGTCTCTCAGACCCTTAGCGAACACTGGAGGTTTAGGAATTCTAATCGCCACACAAACACCAATAATCTCTGGAAGGAATAAAAATGAATGTTTTAAAGTAGTTAATTAATTTACTTTGATAAAAACAGTTTTAAATCTTTCTGTGCATTTGAATTTTTTGTTTAAAAAATGATAATATCTATAAAACTTCCCTTTCACAGAATTATGTGATGTGTGTTGAAGAATTATAAACATTTTCAATGAAATATTTCAGGTACGTTTTGAAAAAATGTCCCTGTAAACGAACATTAGGAATTCTCGTACCAAATTTCAGTTTTCTAGAAGTTATAAATAGGTTTTCGAGGTGATATATTTTTACTATGTGCTGTATGTTCAGCCTGCCGTGTTTTTCTCTTACAATACGCCACTGCGCATGACACACGTGCATGTTCTGTGTCGTTATCCTTCACCTAGTTTGTGACTTCAACAGATTCATTAAATATATTTGACCACGTAGACACGTCAGCTTTATTCAATTAAGTACAATGTCGTTTGCCAGATTCATCTTATCTTCCGAGACACTGTTTCCCCATGACTAGCACAAAGTGCTTCTTTAACCTAAATTAAACTTGAATAATTCATTGCCCGCCTGCTTATACGTCTCCAGGGGTCAATTTGAACCCAGAGGGGTTGAGAAACAAGCAGGGGTTCTTACGTCCTTCCTTCTACAGCGAGCAGAACATTTACGTAATAGGTCTTTTTCCACCCTTTACAAATGTGCGTAATAGACCCATTTCCTTTAAGCCTCGTTGCCCATCACAGTCGAACGTGCTTCCCCAGGGCAGACAAATTCCCCCAATTCACCTTTAATGTTTGTAATTTGAAGCAATACGAACGAGAGCGAGAAATATATTATTTTTCTGCAGTGCTAATAATTAGAATTTTCTCCAGTTTTCCAACTGTTACCTCCCTCATATTTTAATAAACGAGGTAAAACTTCACCGAGAGTTCAGTTAGCTCATATTGTCGCACACTAATGTGAATCAGATACACATACATACATACAGACTGAGACAGAGAAAGAGAACGTGTGTTGCAGTGCGGTTTACACAAGTCGATATCTCTTACATGCAGCTGAGTTTATCAATAGTCTCCATTACATATGTATCGCAACGATTTCCATCGTTTACGAAAGAGGGGATGTTGGGGTTACCTCCTTCCCCTTTCTGCTAATGCACTCTTTTTTCAGTGAAATTCCGATATCGAATTCTGTGTCGAATACAATGCTTCAGCCCGGTTAGGTGAGCAGCAGACAAAAAGTGGGTAGAATTGTGATTGGTTGAAATGTTTGTTTGAATATGCGAGTAGTGTTTTTGCAGCGCTTACGAAATGCCTCGTATACAGAGCACGTTCAGCGTGCGTCGCGTCGCCTCGCGTCGCCTCGTTTGCTGGGATATTAATTCTGGTTGTCTGGCGTCCAAATCAAACCACACACACATACCTACTTGCTGACTGACTCTGATGGCACATAGTATTACCAGGAGGGTATTAATCCCTTTCGCATATGCATACACTGTAGAGGATTTATCATATCCTGGGGTAGGTATTCATGAGGTGCCTGCCTCTGCTGGGAACGTACACGTCCAAGTAATCCTTCAGCTATTGATATTTCTACAGAGATCGCTTTCTCTCAAATCCTCCACAGATAATCAGAAACATACCTAAGGATTAATGCACTTCAGATTACAAATAAGTTTTCGAAAATGATAATTTCACTTGTATACGAAATCCTAAGGATTAAAGTAAGGACTGAAAGAAATAACGTCGAACTCTTAATAGACGACAAATAGACACCGGTGGATGGATGGACGGACGTGTGATTAGGTGGGTGAGTGGGTGAGTGGGTCGCTGGATAGTTGGCGGGGGGTGGATGGTTGGGTGAGTGTATGGTTGGTTGGTGGGGTGATGAATGCCTGGATGGATGAGTGGGTGAGTGGGTCGCTGGATAGTTGGCGGGGGGTGGATGGTTGGGTGAGTGTATGGTTGGCTGGGTGGGGTGGTGAATGCCTGGAGGGAAGAGTGGGTGAGTGGGTCGCTGGATAGTTGGCGGGGGGTGGATGGTTGAGTGAGTGTATGGTTGGTTGGTGGGGTGGTGAATGCCTGGATGGAAGAGTGGGTGAGTGGGTCGCTGGATAGTTGGCGGGGTGTGGATGGTTAGGTGAGTGTATGGTTGGTTGGTGGGGTGGTGAATGCCTGGATGGAAGAGTGGGTGAGTGGGTCGCTGGATAGTTGGCGGGGTGTGGATGGTTAGGTGAGTGTATGGTTGGTTGGTGGGGTGGTGAATGCCTGGATGGAAGAGTGGGTGAGTGGGTCGCTGGATAGTTGGCGGGAGGTGGATGGTTGGGTGAGGTATGGTTGGTTGGTGGGGTGATGAATGCCTGGATGGAAGAGTGGGTGAGTGGGTCGCTGGATAGTTGGCGGGGGTGGATGGTTAGGTGAGTGTATGGTTGGTTGGTGGGGTGGTGAATGCCTGGATGGATGAGTGGGTGAGTGGGTCGCCGGATAGTTGGCGAGGGGTGGATGGTTGGGTGAGTGTATGGTTGGTTGGTGGGGTGGTGAATGCCTGGATGGATGAGTGGATGAGTGGGTCGCTGGATAGTTGGCGGGGGGTGGATAGTTGGGTGAGTGTATAGTTGGTTGGTGGGGTGGTGAATGCCTGGATGGAAGAGTGGGTGAGTGGGTCGCTGGATAGTTGGCGAGGGGTGGATGGTTGGGTGAGTGTATGGTTGGTTGGTGGGGTGGTGAATGCCTGGATGGATGAGTGGGTGAGTGGGTCGCTGGATAGTTGGCGAGGGGTGGATGGTTGGGTGAGTGTATGGTTGGTTGGTGGGGTGGTGAATGCCGGGATGGAAGAGTGGGTGAGTGGGTCGCTGGATAGTTGGCGGGGGGTGGATGGTTGGGTGAGTGTATGGTTGGTTGGTGGGGTGGTGAATGCCTGGATGGAAGAGTGGGTGAGTGGGTCGCTGGATAGTTGGCGAGGGGTGGATGGTTGGGTGAGTGTATGGTTGGTTGAGTGGGGTGGTGAATGCCTGGATGGAAGAGTGGGTGAGTGGGTCGCTGGATAGTTGGCGAGGGGTGGATGGTTGGGTGAGTGTATGGTTGGTTGGGTGGGGTGGTGAATGTCTGGATGGAAGAGTGGGTGAGTGGGTCGCTGGATAGTTGGCGAGGGGTGGATGGTTGGGTGAGTGTATAGCTGGTTGGTGGTGTGGTGAATGCCTGGATGGAAGAGTGGGTGAGTGGGTCGCTGGATAGTTGGCGGGGGGTGGATGGTTGGGTGAGTGTATAGTTGGTTGGTGGGGTGGTGAATGCCTGGATGGAAGAGTGGGTGAGTGGGTCGCTGGATAGTTGGCGGGGGGTGGATGGTTGGGTGAGTGTATGGTTGGTTGGTGGGGTGGTGAATGCCTGGATGGAAGAGTGGGTGAGTGGGTCGCTGGATAGTTGGCGAGGGGTGGATGGTTGGGTGAGTGTATGGTTGGTTGGTGGGGTGGTGAATGCCTGGATGGATGAGTGGGTGAGTGGGTCGCTGGATAGTTGGCGGGGGGTGGATGGTTGGGTGAGTGTATAGTTGGTTGGTGGGGTGGTGAATGCCTGGATGGAAGAGTGGGTGAGTGGGTCGCTGGATAGTTGGCGAGGGGTGGATGGTTGGGTGAGTGTATGGTTGGTTGGTGGGGTGGTGAATGCCTGGATGGATGAGTGGGTGAGTGGGTCGCTGGATAGTTGGCGGGGGGTGGATGGTTGGGTGAGTGTATGGTTGGTTGGTGGGGTGGTGAATGCCTGGATGGAAGAGTGGGGAGTGGGTCGCTGGATAGTTGGCGAGGGGTGGATGGTTGGGTGAGTGTATGGTTGGTTGGTGGGGTGGTGAATGCCTGGATGGATGAGTGGGTGAGTGGGTCGCTGGATAGTTGGCGAGGGGTGGATGGTTGGGTGAGTGTATGGTTGGTTGGTGGGGTGGTGAATGCCTGGATGGATGAGTGGGTGAGTGGGTCGCTGGATAGTTGGCGGGGGGTGGATGGTTGGGTGAGTGTATGGTTGGTTGGTGGGGTGGTGAATGCCTGGATGGATGAGTGGGTGAGTGGGTCGCTGGATAGTTGGCGGGGGGTGGATGGTTGGGTGAGTGTATGGTTGGTTGGTGGGGTGGTGAATGCCTGGATGGAAGAGTGGGGAGTGGGTCGCTGGATAGTTGGCGAGGGGTGGATGGTTGGGTGAGTGTATGGTTGGTTGGTGGGGTGGTGAATGCCTGGATGGATGAGTGGGTGAGTGGGTCGCTGGATAGTTGGCGAGGGGTGGATGGTTGGGTGAGTGTATGGTTGGTTGGTGGGGTGGTGAATGCCTGGATGGATGAGTGGGTGAGTGGGTCGCTGGATAGTTGGCGAGGGGTGGATGGTTGGGTGAGTGTATGGTTGGTTGGTGGGGTGGTGAATGCCTGGATGGATGAGTGGGTGAGTGGGTCGCTGGATAGTTGGCGGGGGGTGGATGGTTGGGTGAGTGTATGGTTGGTTGGTGGGGTGGTGAATGCCTGGATGGATGAGTGGGTGAGTGGGTCGCTGGATAGTTGGCGGGGAGTGGATGGTTGGGTGAGTGTATGGTTGGTTGGTGGGCTGGTGAATGCCTGGATGGAAGAGTGGGGAGTGGGTCGCTGGATAGTTGGCGAGGGGTGGATGGTTGGGTGAGTGTATGGTTGGTTGGTGGGGTGGTGAATGCCTGGATGGATGAGTGGGTGAGTGGGTCGCTGGATAGTTGGCGAGGGGTGGATGGTTGGGTGAGTGTATGGTTGGTTGGTGGGGTGGTGAATGCCTGGATGGATGAGTGGGTGAGTGGGTCGCTGGATAGTTGACGGGGGGTGGATGGTTGGGTGAGTGTATGGTTGGTTGGTGGGGTGGTGAATGCCTGGATGGAAGAGTGGGTGAGTGGGTCACTGGATAGTTGGCGAGGGGTGGATGGTTGGGTGAGTGTATGGTTGGTTGGTGGGGTGATGAATGCCTGGATGGAAGAGTGGGTGAGTGGGTCGCTGGATAGTTGGCGAGGGGTGGATGGTTGGGTGAGTGTATGGTTGGTTGGTGGGGTGGTGAATGCCTGGATGGAAGAGTGGGTGAGTGGGTCGCTGGATAGTTGGCGAGGGGTGGATGGTTGGGTGAGTGTATGGTTGGTTGGTGGGGTGGTGAATGCCTGGATGGATGAGTGGGTGAGTGGGTCACTGGATAGTTGGCGAGGGGTGGATGGTTGGGTGAGTGTATGGTTGGTTGGTGGGGTGATGAATGCCTGGATGGAAGAGTGGGGAGTGGGTCGCTGGATAGTTGGCGAGGGGTGGATGGTTGGGTGAGTGTATGGTTGGTTGGTGGGGTGGTGAATGCCTGGATGGATGAGTGGGTGAGTGGGTCGCTGGATAGTTGGCGGGGGGTGGATGGTTGGGTGAGTGTATAGTTGGTTGGTGGGGTGGTGAATGCCTGGATGGATGAGTGGGTGAGTGGGTCGCTGGATAGTTGGCGGGGGGTGGATGGTTGGGTGAGTGTATGGTTGGTTGGTGGGGTGGTGAATGCCTGGATGGATGAGTGGGTGAGTGGGTCGCTGGATAGTTGGCGAGGGGTGGATGGTTGGGTGAGTGTATGGTTGGTTGGTGGGGTGGTGAATGCCTGGATGGATGAGTGGGTGAGTGGGTCGCTGGATAGTTGGCGAGGGGTGGATGGTTAGGTGAGTGTATGGTTGGTTGGTGGGGTGGTGAATGCCTGGATGGATGAGTGGGTGAGTGGGTCGCTGGATAGTTGGCGGGGGGTGGATGGTTGGGTGAGTGTATGGTTGGTTGGTGGGGTGGTGAATGCCTGGATGGATGAGTGGGTGAGTGGGTCGCTGGATAGTTGGCGGGGGGTGGATGGTTAGGTGAGTGTATGGTTGGTTGGGTGGGGTGGTGAATGCCTGGATGGAAGAGTAGGTGAGTGGGTCGCTGGATAGTTCACTTTCAACCGAGTTTTCGTTTTTAAATTATGCTGCCCACTGGCTAACACACACACGAGCGCCGATATTTTTCTAAAAATGCTTTTTTGGGGTTTTAGAGGACCTGAAAATATATATTTCCGGTGAAATCTGTGGAACACATCTTACTTCACATAGTGGAGAAGGTAAAAACCGCTTTCCCTCACCGCCGCAATCGCTTATATGGACGAAAATGGAGTAGCCTGGATTTTTCTAGAAATTAACTTTTTTTTCATACCTCGCACAAACAAGCCGGCAGCCAGAAGTCTCGCGAACAGGGTCCCGCCGCGCTGACGTAGCTTGACCTTGGCTCTCCTTGATGTGCTGCCGCTGGTTCTGTGCTGCTAGTAGTTTCTGAGACGAGGGAAACTAAACTTAACTAAACTTAACTTGTTGAAGTTAATCTTTTCAGTTAAACTGTAACACATATGGTCATGAAGTTTCAATACGTACTTATGAATTAATCAGTAATTGGGCTACATTGATCTTTAAATTACATCCAGAGAAGTCCATATAATTTGGGTGAACTGAATGTTCACCCCTTAATCCAAATATTACTCATTTTTGTATCCTTGACATGATTTTTGTGATTTGTTTGGAGAAGTGTTATGTGTTAGGGGTAGAAATAGGAGAGATATGGAGGGATTTAGGCATTGAAGCCAGCCTTATTGCACCAATGCCCCCAAGGGGGAGGATGAGGTGACAGGAGACAACGGGCGGCCAGGTCCAGTAGTGGAACAGACACTGACAGAAGCCCCCGGGGTTTACCAAGTTTGACGACACGTGCAGGTGCCTTGGTCTTCCGGGGGCTTCCCAATAGGATTTAGTGATGCGGGGAAACCCCAAAGAATCCATGTGTGAGGAAGGTTGGCTATGGGAATCGAACTCAAGGCCTTTGGAATGCGGGCCACAGACGTTTCAGTGGAGCCATCTCGCTCCTTTTACGTATTAGGTTGGTATTTTGTAAGAATCGTAACTTAAATATAATGATAGTAATGGGAAGTGGGACTTTTCCAGAATATCACTGTAGAGAATAACTAGCGGCGAATGTTGAAATAATATTACGTCACGCTTTCGGTTATAAACTCTATCTTTTCTCTGATAATATATTATGCTTTGCTCCAGCTGAGAGAGGCTTTTATTTTCATGGAGGTAACAGCCATGACGAAATATATGAAAAGATAATACGCAAAACTTGTAGACTGGCGCTTTCAGAGAAATTTACGATAATTATGGGCACTTGCATGATGCCATCAGCACGTCACGCCTATTTTACCGACGTCGCGACGTTCTCTCATGTTGATGTTTTAGTGTGGGGCGGGGGGGGGGGGGGGGCGAACTAATGCGCTCCAGGCATACACCATATAAAGGCATTTAAAAATAGATAACATTTCGTGTTTTAATTTAAAGTACGCGAAACACAGTTGAGTTTGATAATGGCTTGCATTTACACCTGCTGATTCAGCGAAATATCCACTTAGAAGACTGAGATTTACCTACATGGTTTTCTATACAAGCTTCTATAAACTTGTATATACAGGGCTGAGCGTATGGATATGCAATCCATCTATGCACGTTTTTATTTGCTTTAACCAACATATTATTTTAAGCATTTAACATTAAACTTTTAATTATAAATGTAGTTTAATTGGAAGATTAGTTAAAACCCCTACACATCCAGTGACCAAGGCAAGCAGAACCAGACCTCCTAGTCAGAGGCGGATGGCGCGGAGTATATATAGTAGTACATACAATTCAATAGAAGGACGAATATTTTTGTTTTCGACATGAAGACGATAAAGTTAAGTGTTTGATTTGTAAGACTGGTAGTTGCAGACTTGCTTACTTACTTACGTTCCGTGTTCACGAACCTTTGAAACAATTGTACCACACATTATCTTCACAAGTTGAAGACATAAAAACATTTGAATGCAAATGAGGCTTTACACGAGCTACAAAATATAAAACTACGTGCATTGCAGAATTCCACGACCGTAAACTGCTCTGAGAAAGAATGGTGGGAATTATTTAAGTCTCTGTCCTGCTGTGAGTATCTGAGATTACGTTTGTATCTAGTTTAATGGCAATCTTTGGCTCCACTTATATCTGCGAACAAACATTTTCAAAAATGAACTACATTAAAAGTGAGTATCGCAGCAACATAAGTGACAATCAACCTTGCTTATCTTTTTTGGCAAAAAAGTATCTTTAGAAACATCGCCGATTATTCAGGAGTAGAATATGAATGTATACGTCTTTGATTTCCTGTGTATAAAAATGTACCGCCACTGGAACTCAGTAACCACGGATAAATGCGTCATTCTGTCTCAGCGGGTGGAAGGAGGTGATCTCAACCTCCCCTAACTTGCCTCGGTTGAGCACCCCTGGGTTGAAGCAAACCAATTAACTGCAGACGCCGGTTGTTCTTACAACTAGAACAAAGTCCATGCACGCCACTGACTGGATTTACCCCCGTGATTTCTGCAACTCATTTAACACACGAAGGTTTATCTACTTACCCCAAAGCCGGGTGGAGTGGGCCACCAGGTCTTGCTGCATCGTCACGTATTAAGAATAGTGTGGTTAGAATGAAGGATATGGATGATGTCAAAGGACTTTCAAAAAAATTGGGGGTCTGAAAAAATCTTTGGCCAAAGTTGTCTGTAGAATATTTATATTATATAATTCAATAACCAAAAATGTAATTTCCATGTAGTCCTAGGATTCCTAACACACGCCCCTACTTGCTCGAACAACAAAGGACGGCATACATGGAACCCAGGGTACCTTTATTGTTGCCGATGCACGTCGTGTTGAAGAAGAGCAAGATGTCCCGAGTAAATGAAGTTATGACTGTCCGAAGCCCTCCTGTTCGAGTACCAGTACTTGAAGTAAGATCTATCGATTAGGTTTCTATGGCATGTTGACCTGGACAACCGTTCCTTTGACGCAGGAACCCTTCATCGTGAACGTCAGGTTTCAAACAGCTCAAAGCGCCGCTTGTTCACAACTCAGCTCCGGCACGATCCTTAAAGTGTTGTTCACAGACACAAACAAGTTGATATGTGAACGGCTGTCACTATTGTTTCTCCAATATCTTCTTACTTTCTCTGCCACACACTTATATAGGTAGAGGAAGTATTGTATTGCAGCTAAAAATTCGATATTTCACCGGAAATACAGCTTTGAGATTTCCTAGTTAAAAATCTGATGTGTTACACTCACATGACTTTCTCTACTCTTGTACTAACCATTCTTACAAACTCTTATTCCTATATCTTCTTCGTGTTAGTTCAGATAAACATTTGTACAAATTATCTCATTGCTTATTTCCTTGTAGGTACAAGGGGAATATTAGAATACAATAGGCTTTGTGCGATAGCCAACTCATCCCGTTCTCTTTGCACTTCCAAACACATAAAAAGTGAATAACGACCTTTAAGTACTGCAAAACTCACATAAATAACAAGCAATACCTCCAAAATGGTTCACTTCACCCTCACCCCCCCCCAAAAAAAAAGGAGAATTAATTTAAATATAAATTGTATACTTTAACGAGCTCTGAATTTTTGTATAGTAAGATTTCTTCTACCTCTTACGGTATAACAGTTGTGCAAAAGTCATCCAGAGCAAACAAGACTACATGGGTTATAGCCAGAAAATTCAAAATACACATTTCATTACTCATAAAAATATCTCCCTTTTCGTTTCCGATTTATGCTGCCTACAGACTGATACACACACACACACACACACACACACACACACACACACACACACACACACACACACACACACACACACACACACACACACACACACACACACACGAAGCTTTTTCTAGAAATGCTCTTTTTGGATTCAGGGGCCTCAAAACATATTTCCGGTTAAATCCAGACACTGAATTTTTGGGGAGGAATACAATAATTCCTCTACATACTTCACGATGTGGAGAAAGTAAAAGGAGGACCTTGAATCTTTTAGGGCTATTTTATTCCTGCATGCCAATAATTAATTTTATTATAAATAATATTTCTTTAAAATGTATTTATTTAAAGGCCGGAAAGACGTAGCTCATCAAGTTTCTGCAAATAGAATAGTGAATAGTAACTAACTTTTATAGGTTAAGAATAACAACTGTTTGTGAATATATGTGACAAGCATAGCTCAAAAACAAAAATTAGTTGAATACCATTTCTGGTGTTTAAGTGTAGCGTATCCTAAGGAATGAACACGAACATGTTAAACAATTTCTCACTGCAAAGTAGCTTTACATAGAAAATGCATAAAAAATCCTTATTTTATAAAAAAAATTGCTTAGACGATTTTGATAAGACACACTTAAACATACTTTCTTTTTCTTATGCTTTGCCTTTCTTTCTCTGCTTACCCTCCTAGTATGAAGGACTTACACACCCTTACCAGCAGCGCCTATGGCTAACTGCCTGTTGAGGAGCAGCTGGAATATGTATTCATTTCGGTATTGCCTCTTCAAGTTTAGTGCACGTGGACGTAGCCCACGAAATGTCGGGCAGCGACAGCGTAAGCAAAGAAGCCGCTTTTACGCACTCAGTCTGATTATGAACAAGTGACATACAAGGTAAACGTGCGCCTGTGGATGAGCCGTTAATTTGAAATTATATATAGGGTTACAGTGTAGCCATTAAATTTCACATTGAGATATTTAAAAGTGACAATACTATAAAAAGCTGAATTATATGTGACAAAATGAATTTATAAATTTATACATAAACATTGTTGTTTTTTAATCTGTTGAGATGTTCAGTGTCTCACAAAGAAAACTGTTATATCTCACCTTTCATGTAAAATCACCTCGACTGGTATAAGAGTGAGGAAGGAAATGAGACCAAATGGTGATAAAATGGATAAAATGACGGGAAAACGAGAAGGCCCTACCAGACACCACTTGTCCGCTACAGTGACATACGACACCTGTAATAGAAAGCGCACCATCACCCTATGATTTACCTATAACACAAAATTACCCAAAATCCCTTGCGAATTAACAGTGGCTTTACAGATTATTCCTATAAAATCTGCTAAGCATGCCAGGTGGCCCACTCCACCCGGGTTTGGGGTAAGTAGATAACCCTTCGTGCGTTAAAAGAGTTGCAGAAATCACCGGGGTAAATCCGTGCGTGAACTTTGTTCTACTTATAAGAGAACTGAGTGGAATAGGAATTCCCCACGTGTGTAGCGCGTGATAATAGACAATAATAGTCTTAGAATATTCTTTCACTTCACTTACAGGATCTATTTTCCAGGGAATAAACCCATTCCTGTATATGCTGTTGTTGTCTAACTTCACGGATTACAGATTGTAAATTGCCGTAACAAACTCCATGCAAACGTGAGGGTGCGTAACGTTTGATTGGCTTTCATTGTTTCTTATTGATGTTATTGTATTTCATTATTATTTTTAGTTATTGTTATTATTGCTATTGCTGTTATGATGTTGTTATTGCATTTATTATGTTTTATCATTAGTTTATTGTTGTTTACTATTAGTATGATTATTATTTTTATTAATTCTGTTGTTATTGTTACTTTTGTAGCTGTTAATATTATCATCAGAATCACTATTATTAGCTTCATAATTATTCGTTTTATTTTAATTAGTTTTAGTATTAACATTCTCACTATTACGTTAATATTAATATTTTTTGTTATTGTTATGGCTTATTCTTATGTTATTATATTCACCCTTGTTATTATCATCAAAGTCTACTGTTATGCTGACTTCCGGGTCCTCCACGCCAAAGGCAAACGCGCTACCAACTGCGCTACAAAGGCGGTCACAATTACACATACATGAACATTTATGAAAATGGCTTATTGGCAAACAGGGAGTCTCAAAATATGTTTCTAAAATTTTGTAATTGCCTATGGGGTGAAATATATTTTCTGTTAGCTGGTGTATGTGATGGGCCGTGGCCGAACGGTTAGAGCGTTCGCCTAGGCGGCCCTAGTTCGATTCCAGGGATCCGCATGTGGTTTTCGCGGTGGACGAAGCCGCGTCTGGGCGGGTTTTTTCCAGGTTCTCCTGTTTTGTGTCACTCATTCCAATTGTTAGATTATCACCTTTGCAATAATCTATTTCACCTCTTCCTCTCTCTCATACCTGGCGATTTATGCTCTCCGATGGGCGTCTGAGTCTAGGCGCTAGCTTGTAAGCCATATAAAGGGGAGAGAAATCACATAAGCTAATGTGCGTAGCCGACAGACTAAAGCGTTAAAATTGATGATAAGATCTCATGCTACTGAGCAAGATGACGTGGTCCCGAGTTCAAATCCCCAGGCCAACCAATGTGACTGGGATTTTTTCGTGGCTTCCCTCAGTCGCCAAGGTAAATGCAACATTGAACGTTTAATACCACGACGCAAAAATTGATTTGAAATCTAGAACAATATAATGAATGAAAATAGATGTTAATAGTGAATGTTGTGCCATCTATCCAGAGATAATGTAAGTAGCTATACTGGATGGTACCTTAAAGCCATCTGTCGTCACGGAGGCGGAGGTACAGTTGCCCTGCACTCCTCCCACTGTGGACTTGTGGATGCGTGGTATGGATTTAAGATAGGGAAACTACATCAGGAAATTGAAATTGAGTGTTTATTTTAGGGATACTCTTCGGCATCTGGGGGCATAGGACCCTCCCTGTGAGGTGCCCCCTTGGGCACCCTCTGGCTTCAGTGTCGAACGCACTTCGTACCTCCCCTATTTCTATTCCTATAGAAACTCTATAATTCCCAGTGCTTCATTCTTTGGTGGGCGAAAGACCGCATAATTTTCTTCAGAAGTCTCTTTCTAAGGCTTGACGTTCTTCTATATGTCATAAAGCTACAATATGGGACCACGGGCTTTACTTCCCTTCCGAAGGAAGTCCTGCTAATGACCATCGGCCTGCACTGGGTTTAATTCGCGACCTCAGGAGCAACATCAGTAAAATACGGTGCTACAAAGATGGTTGTATTTTAATTAAAATCCCTATGTGTTGAATAAATGCATAATATCTGCATAACTCTCCGTTCCTCCCAAAAGGGAGGTTTGAAGGTAAGACTGTAATAAATCAAAGAAGGAAGGAAGGGAGGGAGAGGGTGAACAGAGAGAGAGCGAAAGAATTTGGGTTGGTCCGTTCCCTGGTGCCGATCCCAGGCAGAGATTGATGACTCCACTGGCAACGTTCCACAACTGTTTTTATATATACGAGGAGCGAGCGATTCACCTTTCCGCAGAGCTAGCCCAAACACGTGGCCTGCTTCTTTTTATATTAAAACTTGCAAAAAGTGTTGCAGCAATTTTTCTTCTGTAAAGGAAGTATAACAATGCATCTTTTCCTCACTTTGGTTCCGTTTTGAGAAGCTAAGAAGTATTAATTCCGGTCGGATAACGGGTGTTACACAAACTCAGACTCAGGAACCCAAGGGGGAATCATTAACACTTCTATCTACGTCATATAACCCAACTTCATACGGCCTGCTTATTGCTTATTTCCTTGTAGGTACAAGGGGAATATGGGAATACAGTAGACTTTGTGCGATAGTCAAATGTTTTAAAGCTTTGACATTCTGTTGTCTTTGCACACTTAACATATAAAAGCAATAAACAACGATGATCCATTTCACGAAAATTATGTTTTCTGAAACTCACACATATAACAAGGAATATCTCCGAAATGGTTCACTTAAAAGAAAATTTACTTAGATAAATTGTGTATTTTAGCAACATCTACATTTTTGTATAGTAAGATTTGGTCTATCTCTAACGGTTTACCAGTTATGCAAAAGTCGTCCAGAGTAAATACGACTACATGGGCTATAGCCAGAAAATTCAAGATATACATTTCATTTGGCATAAAAATATATCAAACATATGTCATTTTAATCAAAATCGTTAGAGCCATTTTCAAGAAAATAAATTTCGAAACATTTTCCATGTAAAGGGTAGTTTAGGTTGGAGGAATTTTCTTCAAAATCTTCGTGCCGCATCCTTGAAAGATATTAAACTTAAGTGCCAACTTTGGTTTTTAACCAACTTTTCGTATTTTGAGTTAAGCTGTTTAGAGACACAAGCACCCACGCGGACCCTTTTCTGAAAATGTCTTTTTTGGATTCCAGTGAAATCTCGACATCGAAGTTCTGTGTTCTATAGGTAGGAAAGTAATTTAAAAAAATGAAAGAAAAGTAAAAAGCTTTCAGAAAGAAAATATGAAAGTCGCTAGGGAGTTTAATTAGAGGTTAATTGTATATTTAGTTAATTAATAGTTTTTGTTTATGTTTTACCAATTATTGAATGATGTTTTACACAGTTTCGTCTAATTTCACTTTCTTATGTTTCTAGAACTAAACCTCTATTACAATAATTTCTCATTTTAGAATTTGTGACAAATTTCCCCGTTTAGGAGTAATCAGGTTTTGATTCTGTATAATTTTGCATAATTTAAGGATGCCCCCATTATCCAAATAATTGCAATAGTTCATTAGTTACCATTTTATTATTGAAATTAAAGTTGTATTGCTTAGTTCTTCTGAAATTTGCTCGATTTAAGGTCACCCAAGTTAACTGGAGAAAATTCACCAGTCAGGTTTGATCTTAGATCAAGATAAACTTAGATCAATGTTTATATAAGAAAAATTATAGGTTCAACTTGACTGAAGATAATTTTCAAGTGGCTGAACTCAGATTAACTTTTATGAAACCGGCCTATAGATGTTACAATTTTGAAAAATGACAGCAAGTTTAAAAATTACCCCAAAAGTCGTGTGCAAATGACAGCAAGTTTAAAAATTACCCCAAAAGTCGTGTGCAAATGACAGCAAGTTTAAAAATTACCCCAAAATTCGTGTGCAAATGACAGCAAGTTTGAAAATTACCCCAAAATTCGTGTGCAAATGACAGCAAGTTTAAAAATTACCCCAAAATTCGTGTGCAAATGACAGCAAGTTTGAAAATTACCCCAAAATTCGTGTGGAAATGACAGCAAGTTTGAAAATTACCCCAAAATTCGTGTGCAAATCACAGCAAGTTTGAAAATTACCCCAAAATTCGTGTGCAAATGACAGCAAGTTTGAAAATTACCCCAAAATTCGTGTGCAAATCACAGCAAGTTTGAAAATTACCCCAAAAGTCGTGTGCAAATGACAGCAAGTTTGAAAATTACCCCAAAAGTCGTGTGCAAATGACAGCAAGTTTAAAAATTACCCCAAAAGTCGTGTGTAAATGACAGCAAGTTTAAAAATTACCCCAAAAGTCGTGTGCAAATGACAGCAAGTTTAAAAATTACCCCAAAATTCGTGTGCAAATGACAGCAAGTTTGAAAATTACCCCAAAATTCGTGTGCAAATGACAGCAAGTTTGAAAATTACCCCAAAATTCGTGTGCAAATCACAGCAAGTTTGAAAATTACCGCAAAATTCGTGTGCAAATGACAGCAAGTTTGAAAATTACCCCAAAAGTCGTGTGCAAATGACAGCAAGTTTAAAAATTACCCCAAAAGTCGTGTGCAAATGACAGCAAGTTTGAAAATTACCACAAAAGTCGTGTGCAAATGACAGCAAGTTTAAAAATTACCCCAAAAGTCGTGTGCAAACGACAGCAAGTTTAAAAATTACCCCAAAAGTCGTGTGCAAATAGCAGCAAGTTTAAAAATTACCCCAAAAGTCGTGTGCAAATGACATCAAGTTTGAAAATTACCCCAAAAGTCGTGTGCAAATGACAGCAAGTTTGAAAATTACCCCAAAAGTCGTGTGCAAATGACAGCAAGTTTGAAAATTACCCCAAAAGTCGTGTGCAAATGACATCAAGTTTGAAAATTACCCCAAAAGTCGTGTGTAAATGACAGCAAGTTTAAAAATTACCCCAAAAGTCGTGTGCAAATGACAGCAAGTTTGAAAATTACCCCAAAAGTCGTGTGCAAATGACAGCAAGTTTGAAAATTACCCCAAAAGTCGTGTGCAAACGACAGCAAGTTTAAAAATTACCCCAAAAGTCGTGTGCAAATAGCAGCAAGTTTAAAAATTACCCCAAAAGTCGTGTGCAAATGACATCAAGTTTGAAAATTACCCCAAAAGTCGTGTGCAAATGACAGCAAGTTTAAAAATTACCCCAAAAGTCGTGTGCAAATAGCAGCAAGTTTAAAAATTACCCCAAAAGTCGTGTGCAAATGACATCAAGTTTGAAAATTACCCCAAAAGTCGTGTGCAAATGACAGCAAGTTTGAAAATTACCCCAAAAGTCGTGTGCAAATGACAGCAAGTTTGAAAATTACCCCAAAATTCGTGTGCAAATGACAGCAAATTTAAAAATTACCCCAAAAGTCGTGTGCAAATGACAGCAAATTTAAAAATTACCCCAAAAGTCGTGTGCAAATGACAGCAAGTTTAAAAATTACCCCAAAAGTCGTGTGCAAATGACAGCAACTTTAAAAATTACCCCAAAAGTCGTGTGCAAATGACAGCAAATTTAAAAATTACCCCAAAAGTCGTGTGCAAATGACAGCAAATTTAAAAATTACCCCAAAAGTCGTGTGCAAATGACAGCAAGTTTGAAAATTACCCCAAAAGTCGTGTGCAAATGCTGTTTTGTGATACAAACACAGGCAAGTTCAGCCTCGCGGCGCCAGGTATTCCGACACGAGCAAGGTCCGTGAAGTGGAACCATTGTAATTGGAACCCTCAGGAGCACAGTGGGCAAATATTTCAACAGTAGGATAATATGGTAATATCCGCATGAAAATTAACAACATAGCAAGCTACCTGCTGCATCAGGGATATTTAATTTCACAAGAGGAAAGGGTAACAATCAAATTGGACAGTATACATCGCAATAAGCTCATAAAAGCAGCTGAAATATCATCAGCTAGTAGTGGAATATCACAAAGATACAAAAATTGCCCTTTGGAGCAACACACACTGATAAAATGAAACTCGATATAGATTTGTGCTTCTTCCATGAAGATGGGGAGGGCTTTTGAGGAATAATTTATGTTTAAACATTGCATACCCTTAAATATTGCGGCAAAATTACAATATGACATACAGTATAACCTCGTTTATCCGAATCTCCGGATTAATCGGATCAGATTTGTAGATTTTTTCGTTTTTTGAAGGGAAACTTCGTATGTCAGGGTTTTGAAATTCAGAATGTGAAAAAAAGAAGAAGTAGATGTGAAATTGAACGAGATAGTAAACAAACGAGTAGAATACGTGCTAGTTTGACGGTGAATATAATGAACCAGCAAATAGCACCTTCGTTTAGTCACCTCCTCTTGCACCTATCAGTAATAATTTACACTATTTTGATTTTAACAAATTCAAGACTACACATAATATTTTTACTTTCTCTACTGGTAAGTATTGGAAGTATTGTATTCCAGTCAAAAATTCTATGTCGATATTTCACCGGAAATATATGTTTTGAGACCCCCTGAATAAAAAAAAGCATTTTTAGAAAAAGGTCCGTATGTGTCTGTGTGTCAGTCGGTGGACAGCATAACTCAAAAACGAAAAGTCGGTTAAAAACCAAAGTTGGTATTTAAGTTTAATGTCTTTCAAGGATGCGACACGAAGATTTTGGAGAAAATAGCCCCACCCTAAACTACCCTTTACATGGAAAATTTTTCAACAATTTTTATTTTCTTGAAAATGGCTCTAACGATTTTTACTAAAATGCCATATGTTTGAGATATTTTGATGACAAATGAAATGTATATCTTGAATTTTCTGGATATAGCCCCTGTAGTCGTATTTACTCTGGACGACTTTTGCATAACTCGTAAACCGTTAGAGATAGACCAAATCATACTCTACAAAAAATGCATATCTTGCTAAAATACACAATTTATGTCTCAATAAATTTTCTTGTAGGGTGAACCATTTCGGAAATATTCCTTGTCATGTGTCTGAGTTTCGGAAAACTTAGAACTTTCGTGAAATGAGTCATCGTTGTTCATTTTTTTATATGTTAAGTGTGCAAAGACAACAGAATCTCAAACATTTGACTATCGCACAAAGTCTACTGTATTCTAATATTCCCCTTGTACCTACAAGGAAATAAGCAATAAGATAATTTGTACAAATGTTTATCTCAACTAACGAGAAAGAAGATATAGGAATAAGAGTTTGTAAGAATGATTAATACAAAAGTAGAGAAAGTCATGTGAGTGCAACACATCAAATTTTTTTAGTTTGATTCATTCTACAGCTCCTGCATAAATTATAAGATAATTTATGGTAATACGTACTGTATTATAAAATGTTTCCTCTTGAGTTTAAGAAACATTTGATAGTATGTATCACTAGGTATAAATAGCCCCGGAAGAAAGCGTTGACCTTGATCCCTACCAGTCACTGCACCTCCCTCAATCACCTCAGTTTTCCTGTTTCCAAACGGCACCTGTCATTAAGTTTATGCGTGTGTTTGAACATTATGGCGTGCGCGCACACACACATCAGGTTGTTCAGACAACTATGCTTTTTATTTTGAAACCAAAGGAAAAAAATCCATTTTTTGTCCTTCATAACATGCATCTTGCTTTTAGTTATTGTTTTGATTTTAACAAATACACATTACGTTTGAGCTGTTAAATGGCATATACGCTGCAAGAAAATTTGCGTTTGGTAATATAATATTCATTACTCTATCGTGTTTAAAAATCTGTCTATTGAAAATGTGGAAAGCGAGCTCCAGCCAGTGTGTCAAGCGTTCTCGCCTGTTTATCGGCTTTCCTCGTTGGTTTCTGCTGCCCGCCTCAATTTCTCCTGCAATACCCGTGCTCCAAAGGATGCTTCAATTAAACCCTTTGATCGATTATGTTGGCGCATCAAAAGTTCCAGCAAGAGTTCACACGATATAAACTCCTCTAACATTCTCATCCTGGAATCACTGGCGGCTAAGATTAGTAGCTTTGTAAATAAATGATAGCGAGGTGTATAAGTACATAGTTTCAATAAATCTTCTCCTTCTCTTCATGCAGAAGGAGAATCGCCTGTTCGTCCTCAACTTTTCACCTTGTTCTTGGTCGACCGACATTTTTCCCCCGTTGGGAGGTCTGGAACGGGATGCACTCAGCCTCGTTAGCTCCCGGGGGGACCAATCGAGGAGCTATTTAATAGAAAAGTAGCGAAAACTTGGTTAAAAACCAAAGTTACTATTTAAGTTGACTGCCTTTTCTGGATGCGAAACCAAGATTTTGAAGAACATCCCTGCACCCTAAACTGCCCTTGAAAATGTCTCTAACAATTTTGATTAAAACGACTTATGTTTAAGATATTTCTCTGACAAATGCAATGTATATTTTGAATTTTCTGGCTATAGCCTATGTAGTCCTGTTTACTGTGCATGGCTTTTGAATAACTCGTAAACCACAACAGATAGACAAAATCTTAATCTACAAAAAATGTACGTCTTGCTAAAACACACAATTTATGTCTGAATAATTATTTTTGTATAGTGAACCATTTCGGAGATATTCCTTGTTGTATGTGTCAGTTTCTGGAAACTTAAAACTTTCGTGAAATACAACATAGTTGTTCATTTTTTACTTTCTCTACTGGTAAGTAGGGGAAGTATTGTATTCCACCCAAAAATTCGAAGTCGAGATTTCACCGGAAATACATGTTTTGAGGCCCCCTGAATCCAAAAAAAGCATTTTTAGAAAAAGGTGCGTGTGTGTGTCTGTGTATCCGTGTGTCTGTCAGTCTGTGGACAGCATAGCTCAAAAACGAAAAGTCGGTTAAAAACCAAAGTTGGTATTTAAGTTTAATATCTTTCAAGAATGTGACACGAAGATTTTGAAGAAAATAGCTCCACCCTAAACTACCCTTTACATGGAAAATTTTTCGAAAATTTTGATTTTCTTGAAAATAGCTCTAATGATTTTGATTAAAATGTCATATGTTTGAGATATTTTGATGACAAATGAAATGTATATCTTGAATTTTCTGGCTATAGCCCCTGTAGTCGTATTTACTCTGGACGACTTTTGCATAACTGGTAAACCGTTAGAGATAGACCAAATTATACTATACAAAAAATGTAGATCTTGCTAAAATACACAATTTATGTCCAAATGAATTTTCTTGTAGGGTGAACCATTTCGGAGATATTCCTTGCTAAGTGTGTGAGTTTCGGAAAACAACTTCCGTGAAATGGGTCATCGTTGTTCATTTTTTTATATGTTACGTGTACAAAGAGAACGGAATCTCAAAGATTTAAAACATTTGACTATCACACAAAGCCTACTGTATTCTAACATTCCCCTTGTACCTACAGGGAAATAAGCAATAAGATAATTTGTACAAATGTTTATCTTAACTAACACGAAGAAGATACAGGAATTAGAGTTTGTAAGAATGGTTAGTAGAAGAGTAGAGAAAGTCATATGAGTACAATATATCAGAGGTTTCTTCAAGGTCATTACTTCACATTCATATGGAATAGTTCGTACGCCACTGTCCTTATAGAATTTTATTTGCGTTACTTTTCTTGTTTTATTTTTCAAGTTCTTGGCAAATGTGCCTGGAATGGTGTCGGTTATAATCGTGATATCGCAACCTAGGTATTTAAAATGGCCCACTTGTTCTAAGACGAGTTATCTCGTTATTAATTTAGTTCTAACTGGATGTTTTCTTCTGAAAGTCATTATCTCCGTTTTCTTAATGATATTTGTAAATTATATTCTCCACATGTTGTATTTAGTATGTATGCTATTTTGTGAACACCTCCGAAGCGTAGTGATAGCACGCCTGCCTCTGACACCTATCGGAATGTTGTTCACAGCTTTGAGCTTATTTCCGCGGAGAGCTGGCCGCCTGAAGCCTAGAGTATTCCCAAGTAATAACGAGTTATGGTATTACTGCATTCTGTAGTGCCAGCCCTCTCATTTTTCCTTTGAATAAGCATTCCTCTATCTGTTTGGCACCGCCGCACGCCACGAAACCAAGAAGCACTCCTAAAATGTGAGATAAAACCGAAAAAAAAAAGGAAACGATGGAAAGGAAATTGTTGTAGTTAAAAACAACCCGAGAACTCGCCTAGCGATCAGGGAATACCATGAAATCCCAAACCAGAGAGGGCGGTCCGCTTGAATTTAATCAGCAGCCGCTAAATGCGGTTAGTGGAGATGTTAAAACAGATATCTGCTGAAGGAGTAACACATAAACAGATAAAGGAACTATCTTATGCAAGTGTATTTGCCAGAATGAAAAGGGCCGACCCATTTTAAAGCCGACAGACAGATATGCGAACATTGATCGCAGCCTGGATATAGGTCTAGTGGATGAAGGACTTGCTTCCTTCCTTGCTACGCTCTCCTGGGAAATAACCTAACGCCTCCTAATGAAGCAACTGCAACAAGGGTGCAGCCAAAAGCTTAAGGACAGATAGCTCTCCGCCAATCTCATTTGCGACAGGCTTGTTTCCTAAATTTAATGTAACCAACTGCAACCATGCACTGATCCGCTGGGACATTCTTGTGATGTCGAGATTTCACCGCAAATATATGTTTTGAGGCCTCTCAATCCAAAAATATAATTTTCGGAAAATGGTCCGTGTGTGTGTGTGTGTGCGTGTGTGTGTGTGTGCGCGCGCCTGTTAACAGCAATAACGAAAATTCGGTTAAAAATTAAAGTTGATATTTAAGTATATATTTCAGGGATGCGACACCCTAAACTACCCTTTACATGAAAAATTTTTAGAAAAATTTGATTTTCTTAAAAATGACTCTAATGATTTTGACTAAAATGCCATAGGTTTAATATTTTTATGCAGAATGAAGCGTATAATTCTAATTTTCTGTATATCACTCATGTAGGCAAGCTTGCTCATCATGACCTTTGCACGACTGGTAAACCGTTAGAGATAGACCAAATCTTACTATACAAAAAATGTAGATCTTGCTAAAACGCACAATTTATGTCCAAATGCATTTTTTTTTAGAGTGAAACATTTCGGAGATATTCTTTGTTACTTCTGTTAGTTTTGCTATGATTAAATTTTTCTCAAATTCACTTTTCTCTGCTTGGCCTTGCAAAGAGAACATCACATTCTCAATACGATCTGGATATCCAAGCCTCAAGCATGAATAAATCAAGATTTTAAGTTGATCACTTGGTTTATGTTGGCGCGCCTGTAAAACAGTAGGTTTTCCGCGTATTTTAAGTAGGCTTTAAGGTTAATGAATGTTCTTAGCAGAATATTTGCGAGATTGTGGAAATAATAAAGGTAGTTTTGTTATCGTGTTTTGGTTTTCCACTTCCACTAAGATGAGCGTGGAGCGTGAACAACGAGTATAGAAGAAATTAACATCTTTGGCGGATTGAAATCGATTTGAACCATTGTTTCCATTCAATAAAGTTTCGATCCGATTCCGGTCTAAGAGGATAGGACAAAAGGATTCAGTTCGATTCTGAATCCACGTTTCTGTGGAGTAGCCAAACCAGAATAAGAACTCAAATCGATTTCAATTCCCCATGGAAAGGTAGTGCAAATTGGTCTCATTGGAGAGTGTATTAGTTATAGAATTGTCAAGCGTTATTCCAGGACTTATTCTACCAACGAGGGGAGTTCCTTGTGTCCATTACAGCTAACAAAACGTCTAAGCAATTATTTAAAAAATCTGATGTGTTGCACTCACATGACTTTCTCTACTCTTGTACTAACCATTCTTACAAACTCTTATTCCTATATCTTCTTCGTGTTAGTTGAGATAAACATTTGTACAAATTATCTTATTGCTTATTTCCCTGTAGGTACAAGGGGAATATTGGAATACAGTAGGCCTTGCGCGATAGTCAAATGTTCTAAAGCTTTGAGATTCCGTTCTCTTTGTACACGTAACATATAAAAAATGAACAACGATGACCCATTTCATGAAAGTTCCAAGTTTTCCGAAACTCACAGACATAACAAGGTATATCTCCGAAATGGTTCACCCTACAAGAAAATTTATTGAGACATAAATTGTGTATTTTAGCAAGATCTACATTTTTTGTATAGTATAATTTGGTCTATCTCTAACGGTTTACCAGTTATGCAAAAGTCGTCCAGAGTAAATACGACTACAGGGGCTATAGCCAGAAAATTCAAGATATACATTTCATTTGTCATCAAAATATCTCAAACATATGAAATTTTAATCAAAATTGTTAGAGCCATTTTCAAGAAAATAAAAATTTCGAAAAATTTTCCATGTAAAGGGTAGTTTAGGGTGGGGCTATTTTCTTCAAAATCTTCGTGTCACATCCTTAAACGACATTAAACTTAAATACCAACTTTGGTTTTTAACCGACTTTTTGTTTTTGAGCTATGCTGTCCACAGACTGACAGACTGACAAACACAGACACACAGACACACACACGGACCTTTTTCTAAAAATGTTTTTTTTTTTGGATTCAGGGGGCCTCAAAACATGTATTTCCGGTGAAATCTTGACTTCGAATTTTTGGGTGGGATACAATACTTCCCCTACTTACCAGTAGAGAAAGTAAAAAATTATTCTACACATGGTTATTTTCTCTTCTATAATATTTATAAAGCTAATATTTAACATTGTATTACATGAATAGCGTTAGGTACTATGCCAAGTGTGTGCGTGTGTGGGTGTGTGAGTGAGTGAGTGAGTGAGTGAGTGGGTGGGTGAGTGAGTGAGTGAGTGAGTGAGTGAATGAGTGAGTGAGTGAGTGAGTGAGTGGGTGAGTGAGTGAGTGAGTGGGGTACAAGGGCCCGTCGATAGATTTGTGGTAATATAGCTTGTCTTATTTATAAATCAATTTGGTGGATGTCAGTAAATCGTTGAAGGATCCCTGCCTATATCTTTCTTCAATATGAATAAGATCGCTGTTTTCCATATTCCCGGTACTAAACGCTACAAAACTCGTCTCGCAAATGATGAAGTCTGGACATCGACTTTTTGAGTGGAGCGCTGCATAACATTTATCACAGTTGCATCTGTTTGTACTAAAATGTCTTAGCTCAAGCTTTGCCAACCCCTGCTTTACTAAAAGGTGACAAAAACTGTTCACATAGTCCTCATTAGCGTGGCCTGGCGCGCAGGACCCCGGGAAAAGTGTTGTGTTGCCTTATTTTTACGTCGGAGCTTCCTTAGTAATTTCCAATTACTGTAGCTTCTGGTTCTGGCGAGTAAACGAGCAAGATACAAATGTAGACAGAAAATAAACCAAGAATAAGGACTTGCGATGGGAATCAAAGCCCTGGTTTATTTTTATAGTGCGCATAAAAGAGAAACGTACGTCATTTGTCAGTGCTTAGTTGGTAGACCGTACACGTATACAGTTGTGAGGTTGTTATTGTTGTTGTTATTATTATTATTAATTAATTAAAATTTTATATATATATATATATATATATATATATATATATATATATATATAATCGTAGGTTGTTTTCATCCTCTTCTTTATGATCAGCTATTGTCTTGTAAATTTGTGGTATTTTTTTATGAATGACTGTGTAAAATGGTAAAATGCATGAACTTCTTCCCTAAATTTTTTATCCAGGGTTGAAGATACTGCTACTGCTTGTCAAAACTCGCAATTTCTCCTTCTCAAACCTTGCTCACTCCTTTCAGTGTCTTTCTTCACGTCATTTACCATGGATACATAAGCATGAACATGAACTGGTATTTCCACCTGATAGCAAGAGTCCAAAAGTGGAACCTTAATCAATTATAACTAAGCAAATATTGCTAATTAATCACAAATCCATTTCATAACTATGTTTGTAATGTGATTGTGTTGCAATTTAGACTATTCAAAAGCCCTTCATAAACTGTATATATGTTTTAAGTTGTATAATACTTGTTTAATAAATATAGACACAGTTTTTCAGGCAGGTTTACAAGTTTTCGCTTAAGAAAACAGAATAACCTTTTTAGCCCTGGGCAATAAAATATTGATGTTTCTTTTGTGTCGTGAAGGAGTTTACCCGCCTGTCCAACGAGCTATGCGCCTCCAAAATGACTTTTTGACTTTTTTTTTAAAAATTATTGTAGCAGATAAAATCCATAAAGTCATTATTGTTAAATAATATGCCTTCTAAGTTGTACTTTCCCTGCTACGTATAGTAAATAAAGGAAGTATTGTATTCCGCCCAAAAATTCGAAGTCAGAGCTTCACCGGAAATATATGATTTGAGGCCCCCTGAATATAAAGAAAATTTCAGAAAAAGGTCCGTGTGTGTGTGTTTGCGTGTGTGTGTGTGTATCAGTTCGTGAGGCACATAGCTCATAAACGAAAAATCGTTTAAAAACTAAATTTGGCATTTAAATTTAATCTCTCTTAGAGATCCGAAACGGAGATTTTGAAGAAAATTTCTCCACAATAAACTAGCCTTTCCATGGTAAATTTTACGAAAATTTCGATTATCTTGAAAATAGCTTGAACGAGTTTGGTTAAAATGAGATATCTTTTAAGATATTGTTATGACAACTGAAATATTTTCAATTTTCTGGCTAGTCCTGTTTACTCTCAATGACTTTTGCATAAACGTAAGAGATAGACCAAATGCGAAAATAATTTTTGGTAGAGTGAACCATTTCGGAGATATTCCTTGTTATTTGTATCAGTTTTGGAAAACTTTAACTACCATACAAAGCCTACTGTATTCTAATATTCCCCTTGCATCTATAAGGAAATAAACAATAAGATAATTTGTACAAATGTTTATCTCAACTAACACTAAGAAGATATAGGAATAAGAGTTTGTAAGAATGGTTAGTACAAGAGTAGAGAAAGTCAGATTTTTTAAAGATATGAACTTCAGCTTTATCTGCATTAAATTGAAGTGAATAAAACGGTAAGCTATTACTATTACAGCAGTTTGAAGACGAATGAGTAGAAAATATCATATAAACGTGAGATTTTGTTTCAGTATACCGTTCTAAGAAAAATAAGAGTGGTTGAAGGGAGAGAAATATTTGTCAGTGTCAACACAAAGGTAGCTACTAGGTCTGTGGGAAAAAAGCGCTGTCACTCACAGTCCCCTTTGTGGGGCCCTTTCTCCACGAAAGGAAAATAGAGCGCAGGGAGGTGTAAGTCCTAGCGTAATCAGGTAACGAAAAAGAACAAGGAACGGGAATATGGGAATAGAATAGGCTTTAAGCGATAGTCAAATGTTTTAAATTCCGTTCTCTTTGTACGGTTAATATAAAATAATTAATTACGATGTTCCATTTGACGGAAATATCAGCTCTCCAAAACTGAAACAAATAACAAGGAATATCTCCGAAATGGTTCACTCTACAAAACGATTTATTCGGACATAAATTGTGTATTTTAGCAAGATCTACATTTTGATATAGTAAGAGCTTGTCTATCTCTTGTGGTTTCTGAGTTATTTAAAAGTTATCCAGAGTAAACAGGACTACATGGGTTATAGCCAGTAAATTGAAGATATACATTTCAGTTATCATAAAAATAATTAAACATGTGATTTTAATAAAAATGTCCATGCAAAGGGAGGTTTAGGGTGGGGCTATTTTGTTCAAAATGTTCGTATCGTATTCTTGGAAGACTTAAGTACCAACTTTGCTTTTTAAATGAGCGCGCGCGCGCGCGCACACACACACACACACACACACACACACACACACACACACACGGACCTTTTCTAAAAGGATTTTTTTTTTTGATTCAGGGGCCTCAAAACCTATTTCTCATGAAGTTTCGACTTAGACTTTTTGGAGGGAATACAATACTTCCTCTGGTTACTATGCGTACTAGAAAAAGTAGAAAAGTATAAGTATTGGTAAATTCAAACAAATAATAAAGAATATCTCGGAAATGGTGCACTCGAATACAAGTGTTTTACATAGAATTTGAGTTTTAATGAGCTCTACAGTTTATATTTAGTAAGTTTTTGTCTGCTGTTTACCATTTATGCAAAAATCATCCAGATCTTGTGAGAAAATTCCTAGAAAATTCAAGCTGTGACTTAGAACTGCCATGGAATCGCTTGTTTGTGTCCGTCAGTGGATACTGACTGTGACTCAGTCGCCATGCTATAGGCAAAGGCTGATTCACCCTCCAACTGAAGGGGGGAATAACAGCTACTTACGTAAACGACTCTAAAGGGACAAGTTTGGACATCGCAGGTGCAAATAATAGATGTGTGAATTTTTCTCCAGTTTTGGATATAAAAGTGGTTGGATTGAGCGACAGGTGTAAACTTCATTGTATGTTATTTAGATTTTACAAAATAGTAAATGCAAAGTGTATTTTATTGTATCAAATATGCTATACATATATGACATCGTATATAAGCACTGTCATACGTGAGCTGGGTGTTTCATATCGCAATCTGATTCAACAGTTGTTCTGGAGCGACTTTTTTGCAATAAACAAGAACAGGACAGAGTTTGTATCCACTTGTTTCTCTGTATTGTATTTTGTGCGAGTCCTTTTTAAATGTTCGTTTCATGACGTAGAATTTTACAAGTGAAAATAACGGCTTAGCCTTGTCAGACATGTGCATACGAGTGCTGAAGCGACACCATGAATATTTATCCCTCAGCGCTTCTCCACGTCACCTCAATTTAATTCTACATGCTTGTGTACAACAACACTAACCCCAACTCACGCGTTAATACTAACTCATGTACCACTAAATAAATAATTCAGTATAAGTTGAACTAAGCAGCGTGGTTGAGAAAAAATCAGATCCACTGTATTCACATGGCCTTCTCTACTCACCCTTCTACAAGATAATCTACTTACTTCTTAGCTAAGATATTATTTTCGCATTCATTGTAGTGTGCTATTGTATGGTCATCAGTGGCGGCTCGTGACTTGTCGCAGTGGGTGTGCAGTATATTACATCCTATCCACCTTTACTCCCTTTCTTTCTCTAACACACACCACACAATTCATATGGGCAATTGAGCTCTTATGTTTGGCTATTTTTTTTTTTTTCTTTTCAAATGACCAATATCACAAGACACCATTTCTCTCACCCGCAAACCTTAAGCGCGGAAAACAGCTTGTCTTATAAGAATAAACCCGAAAGATTTATCTCATTTAGTTTCGCCGTTATTCATTTCCACACTTTCATAGATTCAAATGTCCTGCATGCAATTTGCTGTCAGAAACACAAACATAACAAACAGTAATAAACACAGTAACAAAATAACTATTCCAAAATGAAGTATATGCCTTAGTAAATTACTTTTTTTTTTTTTTTTTTTTTTTTTTTTTTTTTTTTTGAATTAACGTCCTCCAACATTGTGTCATATCGGACGAATGAATGAAATGGGTGAAATGATGCTCAAATGAGCCTGAGGTCCATGGAGCTTTAAGTTACCCGACATTCGTCTTCTCAGGGTAGGGAAAACCTCGGAAAAAAACCTTACCCGGATAACTTACCCTAAGCGAGATTCGAACTCGCGACCTCTTGAACGTGAGGCAGACACGCTAACCATCACGCTACCGAGGCGGGCATTTAGTAAATTACGACATGAAGAGTAATTATATGCATTTATAATCGCTTAATAAGACATTAATATAATATAGAAGATGGCTACATTATATTTAGAACCGTCACGTTGGCTGCCTAGTGGGTTCTGCTAAACAACGGGAGGGAAATGCTCGTAGCAAGGAAAAGAGAGGGACTTGTACGAGAACGTACTTTTCTTGCCTTAAGTGCGTACACTACTGATGACTATACCTAGCGTGGTATAAACAATTTCTAAGTCTCAGGAATTTTGCTTTTGGTTTTCAATGGATTAAGTTCCATCTCTCATATGAATTTTACTTTCCGATATAGAGTGCAGTACCATTTGATGTTTCTGTTCGCCATGGCTGATTAAAAACAACTGAAAGACAAAACCGCTGTTCAACAGTAAACATCAGATACCGAAAATGTCTGTTTACTTCTCGTTTGTTGCTACGACATTGTTGCGCCGAAAGCCGCTCACTCGGGTTGGGTCTTAGTCAACAGAGAAACGAATAACACGTCACGAGTTTCCTTTAAGATAAGCTACGTCATATGCTCATTATAATTACGTAAAACTCAGTTGAATTTTACTGAGATTTAACACGTATAATTGCGAATTACGTAGGAATGGGTTACGTATAAAGTAGGTCCAACTGTATGTATGTCTTCGAGGACGCTAAAAAAGAACTTGAGAAAAGAAATCTGATGCACTGCATTCACATGTATTTCGCACTCAAACATTATGAGCCACGCTGACTGTCACATCTTCCCTCTTTTGTCTACCAGTGTCGCACCTTAGATGTATAGTTGAACCACTTCATTCCGCTGAACTTGGTTGACCAAAACACATGCTTCAGATTCAGAACATCTGTGCTCTCCAATCTGATTAATTGTCATGGTCTTCCCCAATCTTCAAGATAAATATTGGTTTGGATATTTAATAAAACGACCCAAAAGACCTAAAACAATAGGAGAACTGCAAACGGATGGCAATAGCGGATGCACTGCCATCTATCCAGAGATAATGGAATCAAGTAGACTAGACAGCGCCAAATTAAATTATTTTGTTCTTTAACGACGCTGTCCATTGCTAGGATCACATGAGTGTCGCCGATGTGCCGGAATTTCGTCCCGTAGAACTTCTTTTACATACCAATAAATCTACTGACATGGAGCTGTCATTTTTAAGAACACTTAAAAACCATCGGGTTGGGCCGGGTTTGAAACCGCGATCTTCGGATCAATAGGCCAGCGTCTAACCAACTGAGCTACCCAAGACTGCTGTCTCGCACATATAGAAGTAGAAGTAATCTTGCCCATCACTAAGGTATCTGTGGACAGGTGACAAAACTGCCCTCCTCCTGTCAGGTTTAGAAGCAAACGTACAATTGCCTAGCATTAGGATCTGTATGGACATGTGCCGAAGCTGCCATCTATCCGCCAGTTTTAGAAGCAGAAGTACAGTTGCCTAGCACTAGGATCTATATTGTGACTTTTGGTGGTTTGTAAAGTAAAGAAGACAGATGTAGTCGAGATAAAGAAACACTTTTATTTCCGTAAACAGTAACTTTGTACACTCGTTGCAACAGCAAGAAAGTCTTTTCCGATTCTCCAACAGCACGGCTCCGAATTCGTAACACAAAGAACTGTCCCTTCTCCGTCGGCACGACTCCTCGACGCTTCACATACGTCTGTCCCTTCTCCGTCGGTACGACTCCTCGACGCTTCACATACGTCTGTCCTCTCCGTCGGCACGACTCCTCAACCTTCACATACGTCTGTCCTCTCCGTCGGCACGACTACTCAACGCTTCACATACGTCTGACTTGTCCTCGGCACGACTACTCAACGCTTCACATACCTCTGTCCTCTCCGTCGGCACGACTACCCAACGCTTCACATACGTCTGTCCTCTCCGTCGGCACGACTACTCAACGCTTCACATAGTCTGACTGCCTCTTCTGTCGCACTTTACCGCTATTTATATCTCCCAGGCACTATTCTGGAAAGTTCAGTTATTGCGGTGAAATACAAAGCGGAAGATTCTCGAAGTCTCTATCCTTTTCTCTCTTTCGGCAAGCGCCCCAACAATGCGGCCATGCTCTGTCTCTTTCCTTCGGCTCCTTTGCGGTAGTGCCGACAATAATGCGATGGGTGACACTGCTGTTGTCGGCAATTAGATGCGGCGGGCGCGGTGACACTATGGACATGTGCCGAAGCTGCCATCTGTCCGCCAGTTTTAGAAGCAGAAGTACAGTTGCCTAGCACTAGGATCTATATGGACATGTGACGAAGCTGTCATCTGTCCGCCAGTTTTAGAAGCAGAAGTACAGTTGCCTAGCACTAGGATCTATATGGACATGTGACGAAGCTGTCATCTGTCCGCCAGTTTTAGAAGCAGAAGTACAGTTGCCTAGCACTAGGATCTATATGGACATGTGACGAAGCTGCCATCTGTCCGCCAGTTTTAGAAGCAGAAGTACAGTTGCCTAGCACTAGGATCTATATGGACATGTGACGAAGCTGCCATCTGTCCGCCAGTTTTAGAAGCAGAAGTACAGTTGCCCAGCACTAGGATCTATATGGACATGTGACGAAGCTGCCATCTGTCCGCCAGTTTTAGAAGCAGAAGTACAGTTGCCTAGCACTAGGATCTATATGGACATGTGACGAAGCTGTCATCTGTCCGCCAGTTTTAGAAGCAGAAGTACAGTTGCCTAGCACTAGGATCTATATGGACATGTGACGAAGCTGCCATCTGTCCGCCAGTTTTAGAAGCAGAAGTACAGTTGCCTAGCACTAGGATCTATATGGACATGTGACGAAGCTGCCATCTGTCCGCCAGTTTTAGAAGCAGAAGTACAGTTGCCTAGCTCTAGGATCTATATGGACATGTGACGAAGCTGCCATCTGTCCGCCAGTTTTAGAAGCAGAAGTACAGTTGGCTGGCACTAGGATCTCTATGGACATGTGACGAAGCTGCCATCTGTCCGCCAGTTTTAGAAGCAGAAGTACAGTTGGCTGGCACTAGGATCTCTATGGACATGTGACGAAGCTGCCATCTGTCCGCCAGTTTTAGAAGCAGAAGTACAGTTGCCTAGCATTAGGATCTCTATGGACATGTGACGAAGCTGCCATCAGTCCGCCAGTTTTAGAAGCAGAAGTACAGTTGCCTAGCACTAGGATCTCTATGGACATGTGACGAAGCTGCCATCAGTCCGCCAGTTTTAGAAGCAGAAGTACAGTTGGCTGGCACAATGGTCTCTATGGATATGTGACGCCATCGATGAACAGAAAGAACATACGAAAGCATGTATTAATAATTTTGTCACGTATACAAGCAGAGGTTTAGTAGAGGTTTAGTTGGCTGGCACTAAGGTTTATGTGTGGACACGTGATGTAGCTGCCATCTGTCCGTCACATACTGAAGCATGGGTTGCGTGCGTGCATGTGTGTGTGTATGTGTGTGTAGGAAGGTAGAGGATACACCTCCACCCAACGCTACCACGACATGCATCTTTTAGGTCTAACACGCCCTCCCCCCTCCCCCCAGGAGGAAGGTATGAGGCGAAGTGATATCATAGGCTGGTCAGAGTACAGAGCCAGTGAAGCCCAGAGACGCACAGAAGTCGCAAATATTTACAGATAGTGACACCTAGCGTACCACCGAAGTGTTACCACGGAGAAGGCGACGGGGCGAACCTAGCGGCCCGGGTAGCAACTTCCAGCAGGGACCAGGGAAGCATTTCCACAGCGCAAGCATCTCTGCACTCTGTCTGCCTCTGCCGGAAATACCGCGTTACTAACCAAATCATAAAGGTGACAGGGCATGGATTTTAAAGGCATGGAATCCAGGGAGACGTTTCTGTCATTTCATTCCCCGGCTAACCTACGTATCCAGGAATCCATGCACGAAACATTTAAATGATGTTGCTACAAAAACAAATACAAATACTCAAAGATTAATCATCTTGAATAAAAGGGAATATGGTAAACATACGTTTAGTTAGTTTTCATAAGCAATGGACGATTGCGTGATTTGCTAGAAGTTAGGTTAGGGCAGCATTTCCACCTTCACAGAAAGTGCAAACAGACGGAGACGAGCTATACAAGTATAGAAACGAGCGCATATAATAGTATCCAAACACGAGGTCAAAAAACGAAGTGCCGAAAAACTGAAACGTCCGAGTTATTCTGTTCGCATGGTTGCTTTCATTTGTTAAAACATGGAGTGCTCCCCGGCTGAGTGAACGCGTTTCCTCTTCAAACGGATGAGCTGCGAAGGCGAGAATGTCTGTTTACCTTCAACGGTCGTTGTGAAAACATTTCCAAAGCTCGTGTGTACCTGACCATTGCTCAAGAGCGAGCGCTCCACACTGCTTTCGTCATAAAGACCATTTTGTACCTCCCCTTTTTTAGAAACTCTTTCTTTCTCCCCATACGCCATGGACTCTCATTCGCTTTCAGCGGCTAGTTGACTACTTTCTGAAATGCATAGGCATCCTTCAGGAGTGATATTGCAAAAGCAAACATCTCATGTGTTGCACTCACATGACTTTCTCTACTCTTGTACAAATTATCTTATTGCTTATTTCCTTGTGGGTACAAGGGGAATATTAGAATACAGTATATTTTGTGCGATAGTCAAATATGTGAGACTCTGTTCTCTTTACACACTTAACATATAAAAAATGAACAACGATGATCCATTACACGAAAGTTCCAAGTTTTCCGAAACTCACACACATAACAAGGAATATCTCCGAAATGGTTCACCCTACAAGAAAATTTATTGAGACATAAATTGTGTATTTTAGCAAGATCTACATTTTTTGTACAGTATGATTTGGTCTATCTCTAACGGCTTACCAGTTATGCAAAAGTTGTCCAGAGTAAATACGACTACAGGGGCTATAGCCAGAAAATTCAAGATGTACATTTCATTTGTCATAAAAATGTCTCAAGCATATGAAATTTTAGTCAAAATCTTTACAGCCATTTTCAAGAAAATAAAAATTTTCGAAAAATTTTCCATGTAAAGGGCAGTTTTGGGTGGAGCTATTTTCTTCAAAACCTTCGTGTCGCATCCTTGAAAGAGATTAAACTTAAATACCAACTTTGGTTTATAACCGACTTTTCGTTTTTGAGCTATGCTGTCCACAGACTGACAGACTGACACACAGACACACACGGACCTTTTTCTAAAAATGCCTTTTTTGGATTCAGGAGGTCTCAAAACATATATTTCCGATGAAATCTCGACATCGAATTTTTGGGTGGAATACAATACTTCCCCTACTTACCAGTAGAGAAAGTAAAAGCCTGATGTGTTGCACTCACATGACTTTCTCTACTCTTGTACTAACCATTCTTACAAACTCTTATTCCTATATCTTCTTCGTGTTAGTTGAGATAAACATTTGCAGAAATGTTTATCTGTTCTCTTTGCACGGCTAAGATGTAAACAAATGAATAACGATATTCCGTTTCAGGAAAGTTTGTTTTTCAAAACTCACACAAATAACACAGAATATATCCGAAATGGTTAACTCTACATGACAATTTATTTTTTCAAAATTACCCATATCCATAGATGCTACCCACATTACTTATACGTTAGCTGTGTTGCATATCTATCAGGCGTTACGTCATACCGATCGGGTCGTTTGCGCTTTTTGATCCTGTTTTACCAGATTCCTCTAAACATAGGAAGCCTGAACTTTGACCCTTGTTCACGATGGGAGTAGGTATATAAAGGACCGTGTAACCTACTGAACATTCGTGTCTTCAAAAACGTTTGGAGGGTCCTCTAAGTATAGTGGAGTTCACATCAGTGACAAAAATAATATTATTTTGATTAATTTTTTATCTGGGCCATCTGATAAATAAAACACGAAATTAAATACCTACTGCATCGCAAAGATTTTATCAGAATTTTTTAAATTGTGCAAAAAGTAGCTTCCAATAAATTCATTTCAATTAGTGTAGTTCGACTTAGTCAGTACTGCCAACTGAGGAAAGCGAAACCCAAGAACTACATATATTTCCACCTGTTGTTATTATAGCCGAGAACCAGTTTATAATCTCATATATGTCCCAATATTTTTAAAACATTCAACAGGTCCCGAGTTCGAATCTCGGCTAGGGTGAGTTATCAGGGTTCTTACGAGATTTTCCCTCAACCTGAGAAGACGAATGAGTGGTAACTTCAACTGACCCCTCAGGGACCTAACAAGGCTGAGATCTCCTAGCAGTCAATTCCGGGAATCGAGCCCGGGTCTGCCGCTTGGCTAACGCCAACGTCAACTGTGGATACGTAAGGAGAAGATAAACTAAAGATCGTGCTGCATTTCGATAGTCAAGTTGCCTGCCTTGGTATTGAGAATAGAGATCTAGGACACTCAACAATACGCTTTATGTTCACTTGAGGAAGGGTATCTCCATTCTTTAACAAGGGCTGCTGCTTTACGAGCTTCAAGTGTTTGCGGAGGTCGATCTGCCTCTCGAAAGCGCTGTTCTGGTTGGTCCCAGAATTGTTCGCATGGCTTTAAATCAGGGCTGTTCTGTACAACCTTCAATTGTTTGCACATATATACAATAATAAATCAGCTTAATATCCCACGAAAACTCTGTGTTGCACTCACATGACTTTCTCTACTCATGTAGTAAACATTCTTACAAACTAAATTATCTTATTGTTTATTCCCTTGTAGGTACAAGGGGAATGTAGGAATACAGTAGGCTTTGTGCGATAGTCAAATCTTTTAAACCTTTCAAATTCTGTTCTGTTTGCACGGCTAAGATATTGAAAATGAATAACGATCTTCCATTTGTGGAAAGTATAACTATTTCAAAACCCCTACAAATAACAAGGAATATCTCCGAAATGGTGCAGTCTACAAAAAAATTAAGCTGGACTTACATTGTGTGTTTTAAGGACATCTGCATCTTTGTATAGTACGATTTAGTGTATCTCTTACGGTTTACAAACTATGCACAAGTCAGCCAGAGTAAACAACACTATGTGAGCTATAAATAGAAAATTCAAAATATATATTTCATTTAACATAAAAATTTCAAACCTATGGCATTTTAAACAAAATCGTGTTCGAGAAAATTAACATTTTGTAAACATTTTTCATTTAAAGAGTAGTTTAGGGTTCAGCAATTTTCTTCGAAATGTGCGCTTCAAAGATATGAAATTGAAACACCAACTGTGGTTTTTAACCGACCTCTCCTTTTTACTTTCTCTACTCGTAAGTACGGGAAGTATTATATTCCACCCAAAAATTCGATGTCAAGATTTCAACGGCAATATATGTTTTGAGAGCCCCTGAATCCAAAAAAAAAAAAAATATTTTTAGAACAAGGTCTGTGTGTGAGTGTGTGTGTGTGTGCGTCTGTGGACAGCATAACTCAAAAACGAAAAGTCTGCTAAAAACAAAGTTGGTATTTAAGTTTAATGTCTTTTAAGGATTCGGCACGAAGATTTTGAAAAAAATAGCCCCATCCTAAACCACCATTTACATGCAAACTTTTTCGAAAATTTTGATTTTCTTGAAAATGGCTCTAACGGTTTTAATTAAAATATCATATGTTTGAGATATTTGTATGAGAAATGAAATGTATATTTTGAATTTTCTGGCTATAGCCCGTTGTAGTCTGTTTACTCTGGATGACTTGAATAACGCGTAAACCGCAAGAGATAGACCAAATCTTACTATACCATAAATGTAAAGCTCACTAAAACACAGAATTTATTAATAATTTTTTGTACAGTGAACCATTTCGGAGATATTCCTTGTTATGTGTGTGAGTTTTGGAAAACTTAAATCTTTCGTGAAATGGAATATCGTAGTTCATCTTTTTATATGTTAACCGTCCAATTTGTCACACTATTGAAGCGGTATTACTGCTTCCTTACTCTCGTTGGACTATACTAAGCGGAATGCTGTTCTCAGGTGGTTTCTGTGACGCGGCTTCTCTGCATGGACCTTAATTTCTGGGTATGCGTGAGTATTTTCACATAAAAGCCAGAACTCACGTTGAAACGCTTTATTCTCAAAGTAATGTTTGAGATTTGTGACTGACCTGATGGTTCGGAGTCCAGAAGGCAAGTGGTTGCTTTCCGCTCTGACGATAATAAAACACCTTCCAATTTTCCCATATAAGATTTCGCGCCAAACTAAGCGTCATGGCGCTATCAATGCCTTTCACTTCTAAACTGCCTTTTACACTGACAGCGGGGTTTCGCTGAAGCCTACGTGACCATCCCTTGTTTTCCTGGTACAGGACACCTGCGATAAGAGATTTCCAGGGTTTTAGCCTGATTACCTGGCGCTTACCACAAAACTCTGAACAATACTCCCATGTCTGTACCTTTTAGACATGCGACTATTTTAATATTTCCCGATTATTTAACTCTGCCATATGAAGCAGTATTATTTGCATAACTATGGCGTTCACAATTTTAGCTTCACCACTTATCATACATAATTCTGTGTTACATTTGCAGGAGAATACTTTCGCACTGATTATCTGCTTGATAAATTTAATTACTTTACCTATACGTTAGCGACTTAATCAGCAAAAACATAAAACAAAACAGGTTTTTTTATATTTAATTGATGATCTCTTAACCGTGACAGGAACAAAATTATATTTTATAATATTAAAAAAATCTGATGTGTTGCACTCACATGACTTTCTCTACTCTTGTACTAACCATTCTTACAAACTCTTATTCCTATATCTTCTTCGTGTTAGTTAAGATAAACATTTGTACAAATTATCTTATTCCTTATGTCCTTGTAGGTACAAGGGGCTTGTTAGAATACCAATACCGCTTTGTGCGATAGTCAAATGTTTTAAAGCTTTGAGATTCTGTTCTCTTTGCACACTTAACATATAAAACAATGAACAACGATGATCCATTTCACGAAAGTTCTAAGTTTCCAAAACTCACACACATACCAAGGAACATCTCCGAAATGGTTCACCCTACAAGAAAATTTATTTGGACATAAATTGTGTATTTTAGCAAGATCTACATTTTTTGTATAGTATGATTTGGTCTATCTCTAACGGTTTACCAGTTATGCAAAAGTCGTCCAGAGTAAATACGACTACAGGGGCTATAGCCAGAAAATTCAAGATATATATTTAATTTTTCATAAAAATATCTCAAACATATGACATTTTAACCAAAATCGCTAGAGCCATTTTCAAGAAAATCAAAATTTTCGAAAAATGTTCCATCTAAAGGGTAGTTTAGGGTGGGGCTATTTTCTTCAAAATCTTCGTGTTACATCCTTGAAATACATTAAACTTAAATACCAACTTTGGTTTTTAACCGACTTTTCTTTTTTGAGTTATGCTGTCCACAGACTGACACACACACACACACACACACACACGGACCTTTTTTGGATTCAGGGGGCCTCAAAACATGTATTTCCGGTGAAATCCCGACATCGAATTTTTGGGTGGAATACAATACTTCCCCTACTTACCAGTAGAGAAAGTAAAAATACAATTGGAACTGTTAAAAGCTTCAATGGATGAGAAATCATGAATAAGTTATATAAATTATGAAATACAAAGCAATAAACTTCAACTTACATTAAATGTTTCATTTCTTTTGTTTTCTGTTTTTTGTTAGTTTTCTGTTGACCAATGAAATGGAGTTTAAGAACCTAACGGGCAACTCAGGTTAGCCAACTGCTAAAGTTCTATTTGCAATGAAATAAATACCTCAAACTGTAAAAAACAATACTTCCTGTGATTTAGTTTACAAGTTTAATAACCATAAATGTCTCCTAATTGTCTAATCACAACAGTTCAATAAAATATGGTTTGTAGAATAACTGACGTTATTTTTTGAAGCTGGAATGGGAGGTGGATGTTTAAATTCTCACAGCGTAGTTCATTTAGGAAATTAAATATGATCGTCAATGCAATATTGAAGAGCGAAAAGAATATCTGGAGCGAGCGAGTGAGTGAGTGAGAGGCAGCAGTAGGGCCGAGTTGGAAACAATTTCCATTCCCGTTTTAAGAGCAGCATGGCGAGGGATTAAAGATTCCCATTGTGGAGGTGCTGTCTGCCAGTGCTGAATCGAATAAAGATTGAAATCATGGAATGAAACGAAACACTTCAGCATTTTCCATCCGGCATGTAATCCGCGAAAAAAGAAACAAAGAAGCATTTTCCATTATCATGCTTCGATTTGAATTTGCATTTAGGGCAGGATTTCGACCGAGTTACGTTCGCTACCAATAGCAGACAAAATGGACGCTGTAGCCAATCACCCGAACAGGAATAAGCTTCCCGTGGTTGCCAATCTTGCTCATACGTGGCGCTATGAGATTTCTTTTTCCAATTCCATGCACATCGTGTTTTTGTACAAGAATGAAACTCATTTACGCCAGCCAACTACGTCCATGAAATAACACGATCGAACCAATCCATCATGTCGAACGGGATGGCTCAGGTGGTGACATCTGTGGCCCGCATTCAAGAGGCCGCGGTTCGATCCCCTTGGTCGCACACTCTGACATGGATTTTTCCGTGGTTTCTCACATGTCAGGCGAACGCCGGTGTGTATTAGTCTCATCTTTGAGGGTTGGTTGACAGAGTGGTTCGTTCCGGCAAGGCTCGTGGTCTTAGTGGGAGAAGAAAGACATTCTACGTAGTGTTTTGTAAACGTCCTAGATAACATTACTGCTGATTATGTTGCCAACCTCCGTCTAATGTTATTCGCGGTATGTTTTCTCGCTAATATCTCTTAATTCCAGTTAAAAATTGAACGAGTCACTAGCGTTATGATCTGACGTGAATACACATTCCAAGGTTGGTACCACTATCGCAAGAGCGACCACAAGCGTGAGATATTGCTATTAATCTAGAATTGTTTGCTGACGTACTGGCTCGCCGCATTCCTGTAGTTCCTTGTGCATTGGGACCCTTCCCTGGCCGGTCGCCTCGCCGCCCTCTCCCTGGGTGGAGGACACACCGATTGTGCGCCACGTCAGAATATCTCTGTGCTGCCTCCGGTGTCACTTCGCCTCATCCCTTCCTCCTGGGGGCTTATAGGCCACAATAGATCAATGTATGGGTCGCAGTGAGCCGAGGTGTCCCCCTTGATTACGCCTCACACACACCGTTAACAATAAACAGGGTGGTATTCTTCTAAGGCATTGTAACGCTGGCAACGGCGCACAACATAGGATGGTCAGGGCTAAGCTACTTCACACCACATACCAGACCGGCGAGCAAACAAAGGCGCTCAAGGTGAAGCTTGCCCACGCCACTCATTCGAGTAAATACGTTACTAACAACAATCAAGCGGCAAGACAGTTTCCCATCTGAGACACAATTTGTACTCTTTGTGACTTTTAAAATACTAAAACTTATTTCCCCTCTAATTTTCAGAACTTTGTGTAGTGCATTTATGTAATATTTTGATTTCTGTGTTCTAATTCCCGGACCCTTGGGAAAATCGAATTCTTTTTGGCTGAGTTAACCGAAACGCCTAATTACCTCAGTTACTCTGATTTATTTATAACTCGTGTTTTTTACATTATTTATTGATTTTAATGCATTACGGCGCAGTGCCGGGCAGTTGGTACAGTAAACAAGTTAAGACGCGCGCTACCCAACGTAAACACGATAAACTCCATCATCAGATAACTAGAACCTCCCGGATGCTTCGACATCTCGACCTTTCTAGAAGCCTCCTGCAGCTCTATGAAGGAGCGCCTTGCAAGTCTCGGAAGTCCATCGAGTGTATGAGTTAGTACGTGCGTGCGTTTCTGGTGCGACGAAGAGGAGCGAGTTTTTGATGACCAGTTAATTGTAGTGACTGCTGTTGCTGCAAATGATTAGAGGCGTCCTGTGTTCGACTCCTCAGAAAGTAAACGAGTGAGTTGTATTACTTTACGTGCTACGTCACGAAAGTGAAATTATGTCAGTTCACATTATTGAACTGTGTGAGCTTAGAATTAGATCAAGTAATGAAAACTCAAGGAAGTACCAGTGAACAGTAGAACTAGTTCATATGAGTGAACTGATGGTGAGTAGTGGAGCTAGTTCACATTAGTGAAGTGGCAATGAACAGAGGAACTAGTTCATTTGAGTGAACTGATGGTGAGTAGTGGAACTAGTACACATTAGTGAAGTGGCAATGAACAGAGGAACTAGTTCATGTGAGTGAACTGAAGGTGAGTTGTGGAACTGGTTCAGATTAGTGAAGTGGCAATGAACAGAGGAACTAGTTCATATGAGTGAACTGAAGGTGAGCTGTGCAACTAGTTTACATTAGTGAAGTGGCAATGAAGAGAGGAACTAGTTCACATTAGTGAAGTGGCAATGAACAGAGGAACTAGTTCATTTGAGTGAACTGAAGGTGAGCTGTGCAACTAGTTTACATTAGTGAAGTGGCAATGAAGAGAGGAACTAGTTCACATTAGTGAAGTGGCAATGAACAGAGGAACTAGTTCATTTGAGTGAACTGATGGTGAGTAGTGGAACTAGTACACATTAGTGAAGTGGCAATGAACAGAGGAACTAGTTCATATTAGTGAAGTGGCAATGAACAGAGGAACTAGTTCATTTGAGTGAACTGATGGTGAGTAGTGGAACTAGTACACATTAGTGAAGTGGCAATGAACAGAGGAACTAGTTCACATTGCTGAACTGGCACTGCTGAAATCTGAGTGAAGTGACAGTAAGACTCAATTGAAATCACATCATACGAGTAGAAAGTATTGATTGCAACGAGTTGACTTCATAAAACTTAATCTTACCAGTAAATAATTTCGGTACCAGTGTACTTACCTCAGACAGATATAAGCTCTTGGAGGATTTGCTTAATTTATAAGTACTTCCTTGAAGTGGAAGAGAGCATCTGTTCCAGAACAACAATGCCTACCAGCAGCACGTGATGTCTAGTACTTAAGATGCTCAAAGACCCAGCACTTACCTTGAATCGCAGCTGCCGCGTCCTTTTGTGCGTCTACGGACGTAATCAGGTATTGAGCGAAGCCCATTGTAAGGCCACGTTATTGCATTGTGTTCTTGAGCCCTTTAATGATCTTGCTCTGTAGGTACTGAGAGCATTTCCACAACATGTACAACTCCGCCTCGATTTACAAGAGCGACTCCTAGAGACAGAAAATAACTACAACGTAACTCGGAAAACAGGAACATTTCATTGCCTGACAAAAGTTTAAGATCAGCTTGGCATATGAAATTGTTTTAATTAAAAAAAAATCACATATTTTTACTTTCTCTACTGATAAGTAGAACGAAGTATTGCATTCCACCTAAAAATTCGATGTCCAGATTTCACTGAAAATATGTTTTAAGACCCCCTGAATACAAAGAAAGCATTTTTAGAAAAAGGTCCACGTGTGTATGTGTGTCTGTCAGTCTGTGGACAACACAACTCAAGAACGAAAAGTGGGTTAAAAACCAAAGTTGGTATTTAAGTTTAATGTCTTTTAAGCATGCGACACGAAGATTTTGAAGAAAATAGCCCCACCCTAAACTATCCTTTACATGGAAAATTGTTCGAAAATTTTGATTTTCTTGAAAATGGCTCTAACGATTTTGATTATAATGCCATATGTTTGAGATATTTTTATGACAAATGAAATGTATATCTTGAATTTTCTGGCTATAGCCCCTGTAGTCGTATTTACTCTGGACGACTTTTGCATAACTGGTAAACCGTTAGAGATAGACCAAATCATACTATACAAAAGATTTAAGTTTTCCGGAACTGACACAAATAAGAAGGACTAAATATATTATATCCAGAAAATTCAAAATATGTGTTTCATTTGCCACACAAATATCTTATATGACATTTTAATAAAAATCGTTAGAGTTATTTTCAAGAAAATCAACATTTTCGAAAAATGTTTTCCATATAAAGGGTAGTTTAGGGTGGAGTAATTTTCTTCAAAATGTTCGTATCGCATCCTCAGAGGACATTAAATTTAAATACCACCTTTGGTTTTTAACCGACTTTTAGTTTTTCAATTACGCACGCGGACCTTTTCTAAGAATACTGTTTTGGATTCACGAGGCCTCTAAACATACATTTGCTGTAAAATCTCGATACACAATTTTTGGGTGGAGTTCAATATTTCCTCTACTTACTATACGTAGTAGAAAAAGTAAAAAGTTTAAATTGAACTTCCGATTTTTTTTCCAGAAATTCATTCAATTTTACAGGTGTATTGCCTTAATGAAGGGGTGTTTGGCGCTGACAGGCACACTCAGGGATTATAAGCTACCTAGTAAATTAAATCCACAACAGGAAGTATTCCCTGAGAAGAAGAAGATAAGAGAAGCTAAACTATCAGCCAATATTTTAACCACCTGCTGAGGAATGAACCTTTCAAGGGAATGGCTTCAGGAGGGAAAGTCTATCGCCGTTTTTGTTCCCTTTGTGTTCATGTTGAGGAGGCATATCGTTTTAAATTAAATTCCTGCTTCATAATAATCCACTAATTGCCGTCAACCTGAGCTCGCGCCGCCCAACCTACTTTTGGAAACTGCTTAAACCTAAAGCAAGTTTCACTCGAGTTTTATCACATTGGTTATTAGTTATTTTCTCCTCAACAACGAAATTCCCGACATTCAGCGTGTTAAATGAAGTGCGATGGCGCACCTTATGTTAAACACAGGGTGGAAGGGAAGTCATGACATTATTTCTAATATGTGTTTCATAGAAGCATTTCAAACAAAAAAGTCTTATGGCATTTTGTTCTTTGATCAGCGGATTTAAAAAAAAATAGTTTTTGTTCCAAATTGGATGCGTAATTCCACAAGAATGTAGGAAGATAATAGTTCGTTACTTGTAAGACGCGTAGAGTGACTTATTTCTGATATGGAATATCACACAGAGTTTCGAAATAATTAATTATTTAAAATACATGAAGGAGTGCTCCAAACGACTTCTTCAAGCGCGATGTATGTCGACTACGTTGCCTTGAGGTTGGTCAGCGACTTGACCTGGTTTCCGGATGTAAACAGTTCGACCACTTTCACTGTCGCCTGTTTTGGCAGCTAACGGTTGTGATTGCCCTACGTTCGTATAGTAGACATAGGAGACGCGTGGTAGCAGTAGATTTTATCTAATGAACTAGTGAAAGTGACACACACACACACACAATCGGTAGTGTCAGCAGCTTGTTTTCGACAAAACGATCTCCTTAGGAAATGGTCAGAGGCTACCACTGGTTTAAATTAATATAATGGATTCCCTTCCACTCTGTATACATTATATTGCATCTATCGTTATATCACACATTTGAGATGATGTTAAGTCGAGTGCAAGGAACAATTTCTTTGTCTTTCTTTGTTCACCGTTGGTCACGCGGGGTCTAGTAGGCCCTCGATATTCTTTTGTACTTAACCCAAGCACTGTCAACTATTATTACAGAACTACTACCAAATATTTAATTACCGCCAATGGTAACAAAATGTCTGAGCAATTTTTAGTTTCTATACTACGTAAGTAAAGGAAGTATTGTATACCCAACAAAAATTCTGTGGGTAGCATAACTCAAAAATGAAAAGTTGCTGAAAAGCCAAAGTTGGTATTTAACTTTAATATCTTCAAGGATGCGACACAAAGATTTTGAAGAAAATAGCCCCACCCTAAACTACCCTTTACATGGAACAGTTTTAGAAAATTTTGATTTTTTTGAAAATGGCTCTAACGATTTTATTAAAATGTCATATGTTTGAGATATTTTTATGAAAAATGAAATGTATGTTTTGTATTTTCTGGCTATAGCCCCTGTAGTCGTATTTACTCTGGACGACTTTTGCATAACTGGTAAACCGTTAGAGATAGACCAAATCATACTATACAAAAAATGTAGATCTTGCTAAAATACACAATATATGCCTAAATAACTTTTCTTGTAGGGTGAACCATTTCGGAGATATTCCTTGTTATGTGTGTGAGTTTCGGAAAACTTAAAACTTACGTGAAATGGAACATCGTTGTTCATTTCTTTTGCATGTTAAGTGTGTAAACAGAACGGAATATCAAAGCTTTAAAATATTTGACTATCGCACAAAGCCTACTGTATTCTAATATTCTCCTTGTACCTACAAGGACATAAGCAATAAGATAATTTGTACAAATCTTTATCTTAACACGAAAAAGATATAGGAATAAGAGTTTGTAAGAATGGTTAGTACAAGAGTAGAGAAAGTCATGTGAGTGCAACACATGGGTTTTCACTTTCCTCAATTGGGTATAGTAAGTAATAAAGTATTATAGCCCAGCCAACTGTTCGATGTCGAGATTTCATGGCAAATATATGTTTTGAAGTCCCCAGAATCAAAGAAATATGTTTTTTTTTAGAAAATGGTCATTGTGTGGTTGTCTGTGTGTGTGTGTGTGTGTGTGTGAGTGTCAGTATTAGTGTCAGTGTCAGTGTCTGAACAGCATAACTCAAAAACGAAAGGTCGGTTAACAACTAAAGTTGGTTTGAGAGGTAGAACTGAAGCTTAAAAATTCAATGCCACGACTGGGATTTGAACCACAGACCTTACGATTACGAGGCGGCTGCTCTACCACTGAGGTATTGTGACAAACTGCCAGAATGGCATTAAATTCTCAAACCAGTTCGTATTTCTCCTGGTAAACCACAAAGGCAGTTTCACATCAGAGACAAATTACCCCAATGGTGACTTACTATTGTAAGTACTTTATATAATTATTTTATGACAAATGAAATTAATATTCTGAATGTTCTGGCCTTAGGCTATGTTTCCCTCTCTATACTTGCTATACATACTCGCAGCACACAAACATTGCAAGCCAAAGAACATTTATCTAGTCCTAAATAAGAGTAAGTTTATAAATAGCCTTATTCTAGAAAAGCAATAACCTTTGTGTTTATACTTGATAAACCGATAGTATAGAATAAGAGCAGAATGAGTTTGCATCTCAAAGGATATATCATAATAAGCAAACGTCCACCACGACAGGAGAAAGTAGGCAGTTCACTGCCTACTGGAGTTCTGGCGTAATCGATTTGGCTCAAGTTAGCCGCTGGCGGTGGCGATGGCGGTGGCGGCGGGGCGGAAGGGAAGTGCTAGAAACAAACGCCAAGCGCTGCTTCACAACAGGGAAATTACCAGACCTAAGTACGTACGTATGTCTGTTTTCAGGTAGATGAAGGAAGCAAAGCCAATTTCCGCTCCTCTGTGTTCAGTGTTCAACACAAGCCTTTACTACTTCTTGTATTAGGCACTTCCCGCTCAACTCCATTAATCTATTCCCTTTTTTTTCCTTCTTCTCAAATTAAAATTGAGTACTTGAGCATTCTCAGATATTTCTTTTTCAAATACGATGTTGTTATTCGTTATCACTTTCTCTACTTCGTATAGTAAACAGGGGAAGTATTGTATTGCACCGAAAATTTCCATGCTGAGATTTCAACGGAAATAAGTGTTTTGAGGCCCCCTGAATAAAAAATCTCATATGTTGCACTCACATGACTTTCTCTGCTCTTCTAGCAACCATTCTTATAAACTCTTATTCCTATATCTTCTTCGTGTTAGCTGAGATAATCATTTGTTCAAATTATCCTACTATTTCATTGTAGGTACAAGGAGAATATGGGAATACAATAGGCTTTTAGCGATTGTCAAATCAAACGTTGTTGCATTTCGCTAAAGTTCTAAGTTTTCCGAAACTCACACACATCACAAGGAATATCTCCGAAATGGTTCACCCTACAAGAAAATTTATTGAGACAGAAATTGTGTATTTTAGCAAGATCTACATATTTTGTATAGCATAATTTGGTCTATCTGTAACGGTTTACCAGTTATGCAAAAGTTGTCCAAAGTAAATAGGACTACATGGGCTATAGCCAGAAAATTCAAGATATACATTTCATTTTTCATCAAAATATCTCAAATGTATGACATTTTAATCAAAATCGTTAGAGCCATTTTAAAGAAAATCAAAATTTTCTAAAAATCTTCCATGTAAAGGGTAGTGTAGGGTGGGGCTATTTTCTTCAAAATCTTCATGTCACATCGTAGAAAGACATTAAACTTAAATACCAAGTTTGGCTTTTAACCGACTTTTCGTTTTTGAGTTATGCTGTTCACAGACTGACAGACGCACACACGGACCTCAAAACATATATTTCCGGTGAAATCTCGACATCGAATTTTTGGGTGGAATGCAATACTTCCCCTACTTACCAGTAGAGAAAGTAAAAATGAAAAACGATATTGCATTTGACGAAAGTTTATTTTCTGAAACTGACACAAACAGCAAATAATATCTCTGAAATGGCTCACTCTATAAAAAAATATATTTGGACATAAATTGTGGGTTTTAGGAGATCTATATTTTTGTATAGTAAGATTTTGTCTATCTCTTACGTTTATGAGCTATTCAAAAGTTTTGAAATTTGCAATTTATGTGACTTATGGAAAACAAACTTTTCTGAAATGCAAGGTTTGTAGCATAAACAGCACTAGTTGCTGTGAATATTATAACATGGTACGGCTGCATGTGAATCTATATGGCTGGCTTCAAGATATTTATGTTAGTAGTTGCAGTGCAGTTCCCATGACTATTACAAGAGGATATGTGTAAATACCTAATTGCATCCAGGTCGTAAATAGTGAATATCCAGATCTGGGATTCTCTGTGTCTCGCAGAACAAGTTACTCTCGCCATAACATGCTTTCACGAGTACAACAGTAATCTGGTGAAGCAATCGGCGTTTGTATAAACTCATGTACAGCATACGGCATATTTTCTTGGTTAAATTACACAAATTCAATAAACATACTTGCATTGGAGTGTGGAATCAGACTGAAAACTTCAATACCACAGTCGGGATTTGAACCACAGATCTTGTAGTCTTGGTCAAAAACGAAAAGTCGGTTGCAAGTCAAAGTTGCTATTTAAGTTTAACATCCTCTACCCTTTACATGAAAAAAGTTTTGACAATTTTTATTTTCTCAAAAATGGCTATAACATTTTGATTACTTTTACTTGTTCTTATACATAGAAAATGGTTATTTCGGAATGCTAAAACTTGTAAATGATTTACTTCAAACACGTTATGTTAAGCAATTAATTTGCGTCTTGGAGCTGCACAGGTAAATGGGAATATTTATGAACGGGAGTGTGAGTGTGCGCGCGCATCTGTCTGAATAGCGAAGCAACGAACGTTCTACTAAAAACTTTAGTCATAGCGGATAGAAGAGATAGTGTGAGCTCTTCGGGAGTTACTATGGTTCGCTCGCAAGATGGCACTGGTGTCGCGGTCGCTTCACTTTAGTTCACGAATGCATGGTGAAAATGGGTTTCATATTATAAATTAGCACTTTAAATACCTAAAATCGTAAGCAGGAATATTTGAAATGCTGTTTTGAAACATCGTCTTTCCTTGACAAATAATATAGGATGCTATTTTACAATAATTGGTATTATAATTAATGAAGAACAATGGGAAATATCGGCTTACATTAATTTACGCTGAAAAATTAAACCATAATGCAAATTATGTATGTTATGTATATAAAATATCGAAACTCACCGTGGAATTAGATGTTGGAGACCTTGGAGAGTTTACGTGTTGATTTTGCTGACTTCGATGACGTCATTTCTCTACTGATTTCCTTGGTACGAAAAAAGAAGCGACACTTCATGTAATGTAGTGTTAACTTTACAACTAAATCCAGTTTGTGTTCCACTGGGTCCTAATATGATTTCGTCTATGTTATCTAAGCACTCGTAAAATATATCACCCCACAAACTTTCAGACGAGCACATTTGTTTCTCCAAAATAGCCTCGACTTGCAAAAGAATATTAACCACACATTCAGAGGGGTAGGTTAAGTACCGACAATTTTTTAGGGTGCCATAGTGTTTTATTGTAGTAAAAGTGGAAGCTAATGTGTCAGAGGGTAGATCGGTGGACAGAGTAGAGGCACGGGTTTCACAATTAAGTTTTTCGAGCATCGTTTTTACTATATAACCCCCTAAGTTGTGTACTAAGCATCTTTTAGAAATATTGTCCTTATAGAGTTCGGGAACTTCACTTTCCCAGTCAAGTATTTTAGTTTTGTTCTTTATTTTGTTTCCAACAAAATCCAACAGCTCACGTTTTTTTTTTTTTTGCTCAGTTTGTTTTGCCAATATACGAATTTGGTTCATAAAAGATGTAAGTGGTGGCTCCACTTTATTCTCACAATTAGCAGCATTTGACAGTGCAAGTTTTACAGGGACATACACAGCCTGTAGCATATGTAAATGTAAGAAGTCAACTGCGGAAGGATGGTCATCACAGCTTAAAGAACGCATAATTCCAAAGTGCCGTTCAAGGGGGTCTTTGCTGTTAAGACGTATGCAAATCCTCTATTCCATAAATACTCGGACACTTCCAAAGTACTTTTTAAGGTGACTCTAAGAGATTCCATTGTCCTAGTTGAGCAGAATGTGTTATTTTCAGACGTTATTATGCGAAAGAAATCTTTTAGTACTCTGTGAGATTGCGAATTTTTATAGAGTGCTTTAATTGGAACTGTGGAGTTTAATGCATCTACAAGATTATTTACATCTCTTGTGAATAGTTCAGTATTTTCGCTTCCCTTAAATTTTTCAAAATTAATTTTCCTGAAGAAGTCATGCTATTTGCAGTGCTGTTACTGAACAATTGAAAACACAGTCTCACATTCATTCTCTGAAAAGAGGTGGGGTCTATGTGGGACGAGGTCAATTTCGGGCAAACTCTAAGACCAGCAAATTTAGGAGAAGTGTCAGCTTCATAAATATATCTATAAAAATTATATTGCATCTTCTTATTTCTGTATAAGACATCCACCTTATCATGAAAATAATTTCTCATGCATTTTATTATGTGGACGCAATCTGAAAAAGCCCATATTCTTCTTTTGTCATCAAGTGGGTGCTGTACATTTCCACATGTTGCTCCTATTCCTAAATTTTTCCATACTTTTTTGTTTGATTGACTTCCATCACTAGTGAAGCCAACAATTCTTATCCCTGAGTTTTCTAACTGGATAATTACTTCTATAAGGAGCTTAGCTAGTATATCACCGGGTGTAGCATTTCCACTTGCGTAAATCGCTACTGGTTGGCTCCAATTATGTAGTAAGGGAACAAACATAAAAATTAAAGCATGGTTAGCCATAGAATTTTTCTGATTGTCAGGAGTGTGTTCACCTAGATTCACGAATCCGTCCACTTTTAGTGAGCTAGCATTGAACCTAACTTCTTCTCTTAATTTGACTTCATCAAATATTACAACTCCAAGACGCTTGTTTTCATCTTCTTCGTGACTGAATGTAGTAGAAATCGCATTTAGAGCATTGCTATTTATACCATATGTGCACTTTATCCCTTTAGATAATTTCCTTAAATGGGCTTCAGAAGGCAGGTGCAGCAATTCATGTGTTAAGCAATGTCTATAACCTTTAGAGGTTTTAATTTTAAATAGCAAGCTTTCTAATAGAAATTCATTGGTGTAACGCATCCCCTTTGAGCTCGTCTGACATTTTTGAAGCATTGTATCTAGAACCAGCTTTTGTTTTTTACTTAAACAATTTAAATTGCGTTTATGTTCGCAACAATTAGTAGCGAATTTCTTTTCTACTATTTTTAATTTAGCCCTCTCTTTAGATAGCAGGATTTTAGTTCTAACTAAATTTCTATTGAGGTTTCTAATTCTTTTCTTCAGTGTAGCAATTTCATTGTTGACACTTGTGTTTGTGACCTTGGAGGAATTAGAACTGTTTTCTGTGAATTCCTCATTGTTGAAGGACGGCGCGTTTGAAATAAGAACTGGTTGACTGGATCCTGCATCTGGTAATTTACTGATTGTTGAATATTGCTTTTTCAGTAATTTTTTGTCTCTGTTTTGTGGAGATTTTCGGGGTTTATGCACTGTAGTTAAGTACCTGGGTAAATTAGAAAATATACAGGGAATTGCCCTTAGCTTTAACCGCCATTTAATTGTAGGGATTTCAACTAGTTTTCCATGCACAACGAATGAATCAACTTTCACTAAAAAGTCCTCTGGAAAATGTTTGTCACAAATACTAGATTTAACAGATAATTTAGTGTATTTCCTAGGAATAGACTTTTCCCATTTGTAAAACAGATTTTTATCTTTAGGAGGAGTAAAAAATGTCTAGCTTCTGAGCAGTTTGTGTATCCTGAACGACACCCGGGTACAAGACAAGTTGGCATTTTTAATCAATTACTGATGTTGCTTGAAAGTTACGTTTGAAGAACACACACATTTATGCACAAAATTAGAAGCAATTTCACAAGTTATGTACCTAATTACTCACAACACACAACGCATACGTATAAAATTGTATGTACTTCCGAATCACATACTAGGCAGCTCGGTCGCATTTTAAGGCGACTGCGATCGCCACGCCGCAGTTTCGGTCAGTTGCCACGGGACCACGGATCATGCAGTGAACTAGCGGGAGAGCTCACACTTTCTCTTCTATCCGCTATGGTTTAGTTTTGGAACAAACACGTCTATGCAATCATCTGACCAGAACATCTGTTGATGATCATCTGTTTATTTCTTTAGCTCCAACAATGACTAATCGACAGTTACTTGTCGCAGAGGTCAATCAAATCTGTGCGCCTATTCCCATTACAAATTTCTGGTATGTGTTTTTCCTGTTTAGTTGTGCAATATATCTTTGTGATTGCAAGTAGATGTTACTACTTCTCTAAAACAGGAATAAAAGGTATGATTTACAGAATTCCAAGAATTTGGAAGAAAATGCATCATCTAGCTTGTAGTGATAATGTAAACATTTTTGATAATTCACTAATATGCAGAATATCTTCTTCTGTTTGCATGTATTGTCACCTCGGGAAACTCTTAGCAATGCAGTAGCCAAGGTCAACGCTATGGGTAGCGAAAACTATTTATATTCTACGCTCTGTGAAGACAATTTTAAACTCAACTTAAAAAAATCTGATGTGTTGCACTCACATGCCTTTCTCTACTCTTGTGCTAACCATTCTTACAAACTCTTATTCCTATATCTTCTTCGTGTTAAAGTAAATATTTGTATAAATTATCTTATTCCTTATTTCCTTGTAGGTACAAGGGGAATATGGGAACACAGTAGGCTTTGTACGATAATCATATGTTTTAAAGCTTTGGGATTCTGTTACCTTTGCCCACTGAACATAAAAAATGAACAACGATGATCCTTTTCACGAAAGTTCTTTTTCCGAAACTCACACACATAACAAGGAATATCTCCGAAATGGTTCACCCTACAAGAAAATTTATTCAGACATAAATTGTGTATTTCAGCAAGATCTACATGTTTTGTGTAGTATAATTTGGTCTATCTCTAACGGTTTACCAGTTATGCAAAAGTCGTCCAGAGTAAATACGACTACAGGGGCTATAGCCAGAAAATTCAAGATATACATTTCATTTGTCATAAAAATATCTCAAACATATGACATTTTAATCAAAATCGTTAGAGCCATTTTCAAGAAAATCAAAATTTTCGAAAAATTTTCCATGTAAAGGGTAATTTAGGGTGGGGCTATTTTCTTTAAAATCTTCGTGTCGCATCCTTGAAAGACATTAAACTTAAATACTAACTTTGGTTCATAACCAACTTTTCGTTGTTGAGTTATGCTGTCCACAGGCTGACACACAGACACGCACACGGACTTTTTTCTAAAAATGCTCTTTTTGGATTCAGGGGGCCTCAAAACATATATTTCCGGTGAAATCTCGACATCGAATTTTTGGGTGGAATACAATACTTCCCCTACTTACCAGTAGAGAAAGTAAAAATAAGAAGTAAAATAAATACAAATAAGGATATAAGTTCTGTCGACAGACAACTTGAGAAAGACGAGCATATGGGCTCAGGCACTAAAGGGGTTAATCTGGTGCTCTTAAAGCTACGAGCATTTCCAGTATCTGCTTTTCTTGCTCCAAATGAAGTTCGAAGAGAACTGCCCTTGCGATCAAATCTACAGTCTTGCTTCGTAGGCAAGTAAAGGTGAGTGAGAGGTTTTTCTTTTCAAAGAACGTCAGCCATTTAACCTACCTCGCTACTCATTATGTACGTCTCGGCAGCAGCTATAAAAAAAATTGGTGTTCCTCGGAATAAGCTGAAAGGAAAAGTAACACAAAAGCCCTTTGGTTAACAGTCCGGAAAGACTGTGTTCCATGCACCGTGCAATAATTAAGTTTTCAGAGTAATTTTCCCCGGGCGGGATGTTGTCTCCTCAGAGGCACAAAGGGATTCTTTGTGCGCAGCGCAAAACCCTTCTTTAAACTACCTTTTTACAGCAGCTAGACCACCAGCACCGCCGGCTCCGATACCTAGCTCTTGTCATGGAAGTGACAGCATTTTGCCAAAGCTTTCCGTCAAGTTCGTTCTGTTTTTCTTAAATGGTGTTTCCCTTTTATGTACTGAAATACCTTTAACGCAGTTCGCAGCAAAGAGAGGCACTAAGACTCTTATCTCAGTATAAGGGGTGCTGGGGGGTCGGTGCTGCTACCAAGTGGGAGACACAGGTTCGATTCCCAGTAACAACGTGTCCCACGGCCACGGTCGATCTCTTCAAAACAAGAATAACCACGGGCCCAGCCTATACATTGATGGACTTTTTGGTTGGTTGAAAAGTAAAGAAGACAGATGTAGTCGAGATAAAGAAACACTTTTATTTCCGTAAACAGTAACTTTGTACACTCGTTGCAACAGCAAGAAAGTCTTTTCCAATTCTCCAACAGCACGGCTCCGAACTCATAACACAAAGAACTGTCTCTTCTCCGTCGGCACGACTCCTCGACGCTTCACATACCTCTGTCCCGTCCTCGGCACGACTACTCAACGCTTCACATACGTCTGTCCTTTCCGTCGGCACGACTCCTCAACGCTCACATACGTCTCCCCTTTCCGTCGGCACGACTACTCAACGCTTCACATACGTCTGTCCTCTCCGTCGGCACGACTCCTCAACGCTTCACATACATCTGTCCTTTCCGTCGGCACAACTACTCAACGCTTCACATACGTCTGTCCTCTCCGTCGGCACGACTACTCAACGCTTCACATACGTCTGTCCTCTCCGTCGGCACGACTACTCAACGCTTCACATACATCTGTCCTTTCCGTCGGCACGACTACTCAACGCTTCACATACGTCTGTCCTTTCCGTCGGCACAACTACTCAACGCTTCACATACGTCTGTCCTCTCCGTCGGCACGACTACTCAACGCTTCACATACGTCTGTCCTCTCCGTCGGCACGACTACTCAACGCTTCACATACGCCTGTCCTTTCCGTCGGCACGACTACTCAACGCTTCACATACGTCTTTCCATCGGCACGACTACTCAACGCTTCACATACGTCTCCCCTTTCCGTCGGCACGACTACTCGACGCTTCACATACGTCTGACCTTTCCGTCGGCACGACTACTCAACGCTTCACATACGTCTGTCCTTTCCGTCGGCACGACTACTCAACGCTTCACATACGTCTGTCCGCTGTTCTGTCGCACTTTACCGCTATTTATATCTCCCAGGCACTATTCTGGAAAGTTCAGTTATTGCGGTGAAATACAAAGCAGAAGATTCCCGAAGTCTCTATCCTTTTCTCTCTTTCGGCAAGCGCCCCAACAATGCGGCCATTCTCTGTCTCTTTCCTTCGGCTCCTTTGCGGTAGTGCCGACAATAATGCGATGGGTGACACTGCTGTTGTCGGCAATTAGATGCGGCGGGCGCGGTGACATTACTCTCTCGGCGTTGCCAGTTGTCCAGCGAGCGGACGGGCGACAGGGATGGAAGATATGTCTATCTTTGTCTCACTGAAACCGCCTTGCACGTAAACAAGTTAAGTGACACTGGGAGTGAAATTTTGGTCAAAATTGTCAAAAAGTCGAAAATTGTTTTTTTACCTTAAAATGTTCCTGGAACACCTGTACAGCTAACATTTTTCATATCCCCCACTCCATGTGGTCATTACGACCCTTTCCAATAGCGCTCTTCACTTAACGTACACAGAGTGCTCCTATATAAAAGCCTCTTTTTTTCAAAACTACATTTCTGCACATTCCTAAAGAAGGTCACGCCTGAGTTTTGCTTCAAATTCAATGAAAATTTCCAAAAGTATTCATAAATAGCAGCTAAACAAAACTATGATTCAATATTGTGATTATCATTAACATGAATTCCAGAAACATTTTTTTGTATGAAAAAAATCAGTAATTTTTAAGATTAAATTTTCTTTGTTATTAAAAAAATATGTACAGCATAATCAGCAAATGTGTTTGAAATATCTCTTCATACAATTGTTACCCATGTTTTAGAGTATCAGTTCTGCCAATATAAATGAATTTTGAAAAGTCAATAGACGCGAGCTCTATTTTGAAAATGTGCCGATTAAATTAATAAAATAATTTATATGTCCTAAACGAATTATCCAATTTTAATGAAATTTGGTGTACCTCCTTTTCTCATACAAATACAAACACAGTCAAAATTTCAGAAAAATTTATCAAGAAATGTGGAACTTTCGAATTTCACTCCCAGTGTCCCTTAAACCTTCCGAGATGCCGTAGTTATGAGTAGGGTATTCACACTTGTTATATAAAGCATCAATTTTTCTACTGAACCACACTTTTGTAAACCGTCTAAGTTGGTAGCAGATTTATTTCACTACTTGATGTTTTCCAGGAGACTTAAATATGCGAACTTCTGATTTTTTCAAAACGTTATTGAGACTTCCACTGCCGCTTGCTTGTGAAAGGTTCGAGAAAGAGGTGAATATCGAGAAAGATCCGTGCTACATCATTCCCGATAGATACGTACGCGGGAAGGCAAGAGGGATAGAATACATAGCTCCTGTATAGTGTTGGAATTGTGAATGTTGAATGAGACATGTGTGTGTGTGTGTGTGCATAAGTGTATTAATTTATATTCGTTATCTTATTGACAAGTTGACACAAGCGGAACTATTGCATCTGTTGACTTTAGCGGTCCTTGAATCATGTATTTCGGTATGAAATTTTTTCGGTGGAGTAGAATACTTCAGTTGCTTATCCTGCATACTAGAGAAAGTAATAATAGCGAACTTTACTCGTAGGAAATTCTGGCAGAGTAGAAGTTGCAGAAGCGGGAAATATTAATGTTTTCTTTGGCGTCGCATACTGCTCGGATCAGGAAGTTAACAGAGGAAGTTAATAATGAAGGAAGTCACAACCGTTTAGACTTTTAGAGAAAGAGAAGAACGCACTCTTCACAACAATAAACTTTCTTTCTAAACGGGAAGTAAGGTTTCTTTCGCTGCAAGCGATTCTTTTGTTTGCATTCCTCTGCAATGTATTTTATATTTTAACTGAGAAAAATAAACTTGGAGGATCACAGCTTTTGATAAAGGGACAAAATATAAGTTTCGTCATTATTTAAATACAGAGAAAATGTCACTTGCAACGTAAGGCGAGTGTAGAGTCATATACAGTTTGTTCACCAGCTTCTGGTCGCGCTTACGATAGTAGTACCAACCTTGGAATCTGTATCCACGCTAGATTAAAGCAAAAAATCGCCTAAAACAGTGGAACCGATATGTTATATTTAGTTCATGCAGTACATTTAGCTTATAAAACGTAAACGAAATTTTCAACTACTCCATTTTTCTTCCATTAATCATTTTCTACCTTTCTATGTGTTTTCAAAAACCCTGCCAGTATGTTTTGTTCACAAGTAATATACCCTCGAGCGTTATGTCCTAAAACTCCTGTAAGAAAAAGTCACCTGTTGCATTTCTCGATTTGTTTGGCTAAAGCTAGTTCTATGGGATTGAGACCACACGTGTATGGGGACCAACAAACGAATAAAACGAAAAATGCGTCCGCTTTAGAAACCTCTTTAAGTCTGTTTATCTCAATCGTCTGGTAAAATCTGGTTTACACATGGAACTGTCACTCTAAAATCCTTTTTTCTGATACCACAATATTAAAGTAGATTTCACAACACTCCTAGACGGGGATTTATCCACTTCTACGCTTCTTTTTTGAGGCCAAAATAACGCTAGTTTCTCGTTCAATTTTTAATCAAAATTAAGAGATATTAAGCATATTAGTGATTAACAGCGGGAATAAAATAGCAGGCAAGTTGGCAACTTAACCAGCAGCAACGTTATGTAGGAAGTTTACAAAAGTCGGGTTACACTCCCATTCAGTCCCCTGTACCTGTTCTTCCAAAACCGCTGCCTGAACGGAGAACATAATCTTCATTAATATGCTGGCATAAATACTTGAAAATAATAGTTCTCAATCTTGCAGTTTGACAGAAGTGCTGCCTGAACGATACTTAAATCGCGAGCTATGCCTTTTTAATTTCACATAATTATCATCCTTAACATTCGTTCAACACAGATAAGCACTAAAACACTTCCTCTTGGATATAGTCTACCATGAATATACAAGCCACGCAGTTTGAGTTATGTTCAGTTCGTTTTGAGGGTGGGAGTGTGTTATTTTATTATTATTTCTCATATTTTAATACTGACAAGTCCATTTACCTTTACATCAGTTTATTTTCCTTAAAGATGGATCAATATTCACAACTGTTCTCTTCTATCGTAACCTTGACACAGATAATGCTCACTCTGACAATCCTACTCACTCACTAAAAAGTGATTGACGATAAACTCACTAAAATAACTTTTCTTTCCGTGCCGACTTGCTTTGATATCCGAGAGTTAGGTACCGAAGATTTTTCTGGAAATCGACGTTTCAGGAAGCTTTTCAAAACTGTTTGGAAAGTCTTTGATCTTAGCCAGCATTGTCGCACGTTGCCTAGCAACGTAGCACTGTGAGATGACTGACTCGCGGGTTCAAATCCGAAGGAGGGCGTTTGATTTTTTTCGGCTCATAAAATAACCTAAAGCCGTATAAAAAAACTCTGAATAAAATTATTGTTCTGTAGCAACACTTTTGGATAAAATCACTTCGAGACGCTAAATATTATAATATATTTAATGCACTTCTGTGTAAAAACAACAATACGGTAACCATAGCCGCATAAAACAAGTCAGAACAAAACCACGCACACACGAACAATACAATAGCATCTAAAACAAAATGTTTTAAAACCTATCGGGTACCTTCTCTCCAGATTATTAAGAAATTCAGTGTTCCTGCGGCAACATAACGACCCCAATGACACCAACTTTGCCATGGTCATATTTTACATACAGTTGGCAGTACTAATGCAACCTAACAGATCGAATATCCCCAAATATAACCAGACCATACTGTAACAGGATGGAAATGTCGTACTTTGTTTTTTGGGATATTCCAATAAGCTGCTTCCTCTATAATAAACCATAGAAGTTAAAAATCATGTAAATATAACAAACCTTTTTATTTATTTACAGGTTATGGGGAATATTAATGCAGGAAAAACCTTTACATTAGCAAGGGAAACAAGGGGAAAAAAGTTTCAAATGTTTAAATTTAAAAACCGCAGAAATAGTTAAATTTGCTTCAGGACCTACAACGCATTTTTATCTTAGTCACGTTTAAACACGGTAATAAATTGAATATAAAGTGTTTTTTTATTAAAGTTTCCTTACTAAGCTTAAACTTTGCATAAGCTCTCGAATGATTAACGGCCAAGAGCATACATCAGCGGCATCCGCGCGAAAAACTCCCTGCTGACACCTATTGGCGGTTGAATTAACTACTCATTAATCAACGGCACGTATATCACAGTTCGCAGCTAAAAACAGACAAAAGTCTTTCACAATAGAAAACTGCAGTAATTAAACTTTCAGTAAATTAGCAGTAAGCAAAGAACCGTTTGCAAATGAGTAACAGCACTTCATAAGCATAATTGAAGCTTACGTACCACTTTGTCCTAACCCTAGATCTTCTACGTCAAGAATATGAACCTTCTTTTGTTTTAGAAAAAGCGCCACGTGACGATTTAACCCTTCAGTTCTAGAATACTTTTCATATGCTTTCAATTAATATTATTATCAAAGGTTAAAAGATTTATTAAAATAAAGAGATTTTGACACCGCACTATTACATTTTTCCTCAGTCTCTGCACAACGGTTCCAAAGGAAATACGTGCAGTGACTCAGTAACATACTGCCATCTATACCATATTTAGTAAACTTCAAGAATGTCCATTGAAGATGTCATTTTGTGCCCTTGTGTTGGGTTGTTTAGGGGCCTGCATTGTGCCACACTCAGGTTTACTCTTCCTACAGCGCAGAGCAAGAAAGGAAAGTATTGTATTCCAACCAAAAAGTCGATGTGGAGATTTCACCGGAAATATATATTTTGAGGCCCCCTGAATCCAAAAAGGAAAAGTCGATTAAAAGCCAAACCTGATATTTAAGTCTAATATGTTTGAAGGATGTGCAATGAAGATTTTGAGGGAATTTCCTCCACTTTAAACTACCCTTTACATGGAAAATACTTACAAAATTTTTATTTTCTCGAAAATGGCTCCCACGATTCTGATTAAAATGCCATATTTTTAAGCCATTTTTTCTCGCAAATGAAATGCATATTTTGAATTTTCTGGCTATAGCCCACCTAGTCGTATTTACTCGGGATGACCTTTGCATAACTGTCATAAAAATATCTCAAACCTATGACATTCTAATGAAAACCGTTAGAGGCATTTTCGAGAAAGTAAAAATTATCGATAAATCTTCCAAGTAAAGGGTGGAGCACTTTTCTTCAGATTCTTCGTGTCGCATCCTTAAAGGGTGTTAAACGTAAATACAAAATTTGGTTTCTAACCAAATGTTTTAGGCCTCAAAACATCTATTTCCGGTGAAATTTCGACATTGAATTTTTCAGTGGAGAATAAATCCTTCCTCTATTTATTATTCGTAGTAGAGAAGGTAAAAACGATTTTTTTTGTAGCAAGTGAGTAGAGAAAATCATATGAGTGTGTCGTGGTGTAATTATTTGGGAGAGGGAGTGTTGTTATGTATATTCATATTCCTTAATCACACATAGAAATGGCTTGTGTAGCGTGGAGTTAGGTGACCATAATTAACACTGCCTGCTACCGCTGGGCCGTAACTGCATGTGACGTGTGCAAATGCTATCAAAGCTTGTTACAGGGTGATGCTCCTGTCTAGGTACGCTATCCCCCAGCTTACCGCTCAATACCGCACTTAGCGTATTACCCTCCCTCCCCTCCCCCCCCCCCCCACCACCCATTGAAACCATGGATAATTCACTTTACACTCGTGGCCCCCGTGACACATTCTAAACAACTGTGCATTTTACGGAAGAGAGAACATATGTATATAGACGTATAACAACTAGAGAACGTATTGTGTTCCAGCCAAAAATTAGATTTCGAAATTTCACCGGAAATATGTTTTGAGGCCCCCTGAATCAAAAACAACATTTTTAGAAATATATAAATTGGACTGACAAACTTTGGGAACTGATAGATAACATTATTTTAAACACTTTTTGTTAAGGAAAGTTTTTGCTGCGGTGCTTCGTTTAAGCACTAGACGAATTAATGCCATAGATTACTGTCACCCACCCAGTTTAAGTATTTATGACAAAATCAACAATGCAATTAGTAAGGCACACAATGTTAATCCAGGAAACGAACACACAACACAAAAAGAAAACACAAACATCTCATTGTTTACAGATAATCATAAACATGCTATTCAAAATTAGACCGACAAAATTTAAAACCAGAGAAATGGCTGGTGACTTTGCGAGAGTGCTTCAGAATGGGGTACGTCGATGTAGTCTCGCAAAAACTCGAAAATAGCTGGATCGATTTGAATAATTTATTTTTTGTTTTGTTCACCTCAATACTGGAATGATTTAGAAAACAGAAACGTAAGAAAAGTTTCTAGCGGAACTATCGTTCGACAGTTGCATTTGTTACAGCTAAACTCATTTTTTTCGTATAAAATCTGATGTGTTACACTCACATGACTTTCTCTACTCTTGTACTAATCATTCTTACAAACTCTTATTCCTATATCTTCTTAGTGTTAGTTGAGATAAACATTTGTACAAATTATCTTATTGTTTATTTCCTTGTAGGTGCAAGGGACATATTAGAATACAGTAGGCTTTGTGCGATAGTCAAATCTTTTAAAGCTTTGAGATTCTGTTCTCTTTGCAGACGTAACATATAAAAATGAACAACGATGTTCCATTTCACGAAAGTAAGTTTTCCGAAACTCACACACATAACAAGGAATATCTCCGAAATGGTTCACCCTACAAGAAAATTTATTCAGACATAGATTGTGTATTTTAGCAAGATCTGCGTTTTTTGTATAGTATGATTTGGAGTGTCTCTAACGGTTTACGAGTTTTGCAAAAGTCGTCCAGAGTAAATACGACTACAGGGGCTATAGCCAGAAAATTCAAAATATACATTTTATTTGTCATAAAGATATCTCAAACATATGACATTTTAATCAAAATTGTTAGAGCCATTTTCATGAAAATAATTTTTTTTTTTTAAAATTTTCCATGTAAAGGGTAGTTTAGGGTGGGGCTATTTTGTTCTAAATCTTCGTGTCACATCCTTGAAAGACATTAAACTTAAATGCCAATTTTGGTTTTTAACGCACTTTTTGTCTTTGGGTTTTGGTGTCCACAGACTGACAGACTGACACACAGACCCACACAGGGACCTTTTTCTAAAAATGCTTTTTTTGGATTCAGGGGGCCTCAAAACATATATTTCCGGTGAAATCTCGACATCGAATTTTTAGATGGAATAGAATACTTCCTCTACTTACCAGTAGAGAAAGTAAAAACAGATACTGCAATTTGCGAATAGATTTGGTTAAATCGAATTTAATTACATTCTGTGAACATCTATTTTGATCAGCCATTCTATTAAGGTAAATTGAGTTTGCAGGCTGAGAAATAAAAAAGTTCATTCAATTTTGTTTTAGCAAGACTCGAGGAATTGGAACAGGATTAGACATAACTACAAAATGTGTTTTAGGGAAACTTGAGGAATTAGTTTGAGGATTGCAGCTTTGTAAAGTTCTCAAGGTAAATTAAACAAATTTGAGTGAATAAACAGTTCCGTGTCGTTATTCATTACGATGCCAAAGAGAGGACGCGCTGCCATACGTCGTTAAATTTATCTTAATTACAAATGAATTTCAATTAATAACCATAAAACATTATACGATGTGTATTTGTCGATCTCAATAAATTGGACTTGGAAAGGTTGATTAGAATTGATAATCACTTATGAAGAGTTGGAAATAAATTAATTTTAGGTGCTACGAAGTTCACCGGGTCATCATTAATTTATCTGGGGAATTTCACTATCAGGGGCTGCTCTTCACGATTTAAAGGAAATGTTATTTAAACGCTGTATTGCAATTGGTAGCTTCTTAAACGATGTTCCAGTTTTTTAAGTTGGCAATATCAAAAGTTGGAGTATCTGCTGTTAATTTATAATCTCATTTGTCAAACTGATTCTGAACATATTTCCTGCTATATTCTGTGTTCTGACGTTTCCGTCTTCGAATTATTTCATCTATTTCAGCACTCGATGTTTCACCGAAGCAAGAGTCAGCCATCTTTGACATTTGAGTAGTGGCTCTGTTGCGTCAGCAGTTGCGCATCTGTGCCACATTTCAGCTAGATTCTCTAAGAAAATCAGAGGTGATAATTAAAATTCAGACGATGTGATAATGAAATCTTATAATTTTTTCACGAATAAAGACCGTCATTGCTTGAAATTTGAAGTTGTTATGCACATGAGTGGCTGATTTCAACCAAGTCACATATGAGTGGACTCCTTTCCAGCCCAATGGGTCCAAATGGACCCAGGCATTTCAACACTAGCTGAAAAACCCGGCGCTGCCCGTGGTTTAATGATGTTATCCCCAAGATTTTAACGAACATCTTGCAATACTTAATATGTAAGTTAATTATTGTTGACACATTTGGTGGTGGTAGTTTACAATTCATTTATCAATTATCATGGCAACAAGGCTAAAATTGCTCATTAGTTCTTATGCTACCAGTAGCAAATAACATAACACCCTACAATATAGTAACCTAAAAGTAAGTTATTAATGAATCCTTAGCAAAATATACAAACGTATGAATTATTTATTGATTAAAATGTTAAATGTACAATTGGACATGTTGTTAACATTAAGAAGCGATTCAATCCTTCTTACTTCTTCAGTAAATCTTGTGGTGGAACCTGGATTTATTTCAAGTAAAGAAAAGCAATTTGATTTATTATTCTTTTTTACGGTTTTCTCAAGCATTGCAAAAAATAATTTGCTAGCCACTGAACCCTGCGGGCCTCGTGTTCCCTAGATGCATTCTCCACCTGATAAATATTACTGTTGGCAGATAGACGAACACACAGGTATATTTTCCTAAAAATGTTTTTAGGTATTTCCGGCGAGATTTTATAATTCAGATGAATTATAATTATAATACACCTATTTAGTATACGTGGTGCAGAAAGATTTTTGTAACTTAAAGATACTTTAGAAATGTAAATATCCAACAAAAGGTTATGGGTGACTAAAAAATGATGTGAATTATTGTTCTAAAGAAGCAATTTACTTTATAAGAAGTCATATACATTAGCTACATTGTCATACGTCTGTTAGCGGTCTCTGGGACCGTAATTTATTTTCTTTCCTGTCGAGAGCTCTGTTCTCTTATGCCTAGAAGATGTGCAGTTCTTTAAACTGGAGGTTAGGATGATTTATTTTATTTTGAGCTGCAAATTCTTGCTATCCGATGAATATATTAAAAGTGTTTGTCTTGCAGGAGTAAACTGACTTCCATACCTTACTTGTGTTTCCATGAAGAAGGGAAAACGTGTGGTCATTAATGCAGGTATTTTATTTCTTATGTTGCAGGCAATGTCGGGCCGAAAAGAGGAAGGAAGTGTGACGACAGAGTCACTTTGGAGATACGTCAGCATGGACGATGAATGGATCGATGGTCGGCTACATCAGCTGCGCTGGTTCAGCAAAGTGGATCGCTCGAACTTTATACATCAATAAGCGCATGCTACGTTGCTAACAAAGAAAAATGCTGAATTGGAGGACCATAGAAAACAAAGCAATAAAAATACTTCAGTATTGAGTGAATTTCCCATCGCGTCATTGCAGAAGAAACTCCAAACAAATGAGAGAGGAAATTCATCCTGAAGACAGCGATAAGAATATCAGTTTGTAAAGAAGATAACAACGAGCAGTGATTAAATACATATTTTGCCCAGGTACTAATAAAGATGCCAAATGGTGTTTTGTGTTCTTAAAGTTTAAAGGAAAGAAACCTCTTGAACTAAGAAGAGTTGCCAATTTGGGAGCAAGATTCCCCATGTACGATACCTTTTCTTTGGATCATGAATACTTCAAAGGAGGGAGTGAATGTGTGCATGTTCACTACAGATACAGGAAGATACAAAAGAGGAACCAAGCACGACAGTTGATACCAAACACTTCTCGTAATGTAGTGCGTAGCTGTTCATGTTCACGCACTCCTCAAGCGCATATCCTGGACGACAAAAACAACACACATTACTCCAAATTTTAAAATATTTTAAGGTATACCTATTTAGAACAAGAGCGCCCTAAAGGACAAGTAAAAGATGAACACAGACAACGTGGCTGTATGTCTTATACATGACAGATCCAATAACGGCTGCATTTAAGTCAAACATAGGGCACAATGTCTGAAAGGCTGTGTTTTCTGGCATTGTTGGTTGCAATGCAATATTTGTGGACGGTAGAAGCATGCCCAATGCCTTGCAAGTGCATGTGGCGCGGTGGTAAGCAAACAGTTGAATGTATCAACGGAACTCTCATAACTATTCCAGATGGCATGGACCAAGGCACGCAGGTCCTCGACTTTCAAGGGAACAACCTGCAAATGCTGCCCCGTGAGCGTTTTCAGAGAATGGGACTCCTAAACCTTCAGAGAATATATCTAATGCGCTGTCGAATCAACCACATAGACGACCGAGCGTTTCGTGGATTGACGAACCTTGTAGAACTAGATCTTTCGGAGAATCTTTTGCTGGAAGTCCCAACAGAGACCTTCGGTGATTACTCTTCACTTATGAGGCTAACTATGAATGGAAATCCTGTAAGAGTGTTAAGGGCTGGCTCCTTCCAACCTCTGTCTTTCTTAACCACTCTTGAACTCAGTAATTGTGAGATAGAGCTCATAGAGGATGAAGCATTCATTAGCCTCGACAGCCTGGAGTGGCTCAAATTGGACGGTAATAGGCTGACCACTATACGGGGTAATCATATTCTTCCTGAATCACTGAGTGGAATAGACCTTCACAGAAATCCGTGGCAATGTGACTGTCGTCTGCTTGACCTAAGAGCTTGGCTCATAAATTATAACGTTCCTCAAGCTATAGAACCCACATGCGTAGCACCCCACAGGCTTCTGGGCACTGCCATAAAGTCTCTGGAAATAGAAGACCTGGCTTGTCTTCCAGATGTTACACCTACAACGTTGTACCTGGAAATAGCAGAAGGGAGGAACATATCCCTGCTTTGTAAAGTTTCTGCCATTCCAGAAGCGAGAGTGTCCTGGTGGTTTCAAGGGCGGATTCTGCAAAACGACTCTATAGTAGCCCCCGGTCTCCACCTCTACTACTTTGTTGAGGAGGGTACAGAGGAAAAGAAAAGTGAATTATTCATATTCAACACCAACACGGAAGACAATGGAACTTTTATTTGTGTCGCAGAGAATCCTGCAGGAAAGTCCCAGTCCAACTACACCATTCGTATAGTGGTGAAGGAGGAGCCGATAGTGGGCGTTACTGCGTTTCCTTACGAATATGTAATCACTGTATCAGCAGCCACTGCTGTTTTAGCACTGTTTGTCATAGTCGCTTTGGTGCTCTGTTTGGTGCGATGCCACCGTCAGAGGAGGAGAAGACGAAAGAAGGAACGTAGCAAAGTTGTGGCACTACAACATCAACATCAACAGCACGGTAAATCAGCTGCCACGGACTCTGGCAACCAGATCACAAGGATGATGAGTGGCACTGAAATTGCTACAGGTGGACCCGCCAAGATAAACGGCACTGTGGTCATGACTGAACGCCATCAACATGACATGATATTGGTCTCCGCAAGTACAGGAGGGGCAATACTCAGCGAGTCGGTTATAGCTGCTCATGCTTACGGGAGTCCACCCTCTCTCAGGAACTATCAGCTGGAGCAAAACCCAGATTTGATAAATGACACGGAGAGTGTCGGTAAAGAGAGAAGAGGCACTTCACGTCGCGGCGATGGTGAAAGTGGTGAAGAAGGTGAGCGTGAAAACAGCGGCAATAACAGTTATCAAGAAGCTATGGAAAATATAATACACGACTACGAAAATGGGAAAGCCACTGCGATAGCGATGACTTTGTCAGCTTCTCATCATCAGCTGCGGCAAGATGTGGGTCCAGAGTTCCCCCTGCATATGTCAACATTGCCTCGCGGCAGTACGCGCGAGATATATCAGCACCATCATCACACGGCCGACGTCCATCTTTCACCAGGACGCTTCCTGGACAGCGATGGCTACCCGGTGGACTACGGTCTACCCAAACTACCTACACATCTACCTTTGCACGCCGCTGCTCCACCACAAGCTCCAGCAGCGGCTGCGTTCTACAGAACGCTCCCGCACAGTAGACCCAATAGGCTAGAGGCTGTTGCGGGCACAGCAGCCACTCCTTGCAGTAGGTACTCGCGGGAGGCAGAGTTCCTGGCTCGAACGTCACAACCTTCTTATGAACATTACAGTCCTCCAGATGTTCGCTACACCGTGGAAGGTTATCCCTGTGGACCACAGACACCATCCAAACTTCCTCAGGGTAGCCACACACTCTACGCTGGTGACCCAGGATCTTTCCCCGATAGCACGTATCTCCCTTCTCCTCCAGCGCCGTATAAAGGCGAGCCTACCATGCCTACTCCTACCTCTGCAGTTAGCAATCCTTCCAGTTGTACCAGTCCACCCATCGACTCCTCTATACCATGGTCAGGTGCGCAAACCTACCATGTCCAAACATCATCGTCTGGGGCAGCAACAAAGAAAACATCTAGCGGCGACCTCGCATCACCATCCAACTTCAGTCCCAGTTCCAGTGGGATTGGCGTGGGAGTCACGCCCATAAGTTCTAGTTCACAGAACAACATAGGCGACATCACTGGCCCCAGGAGTAGTCGCCTTGGACAAGAGGCAGCGAAGGATGAGGAAGAAGACGTGTCCACTTGTGAAGTAGCCGTTCAGCATGGACGTCACCACCAGCCGGGGCCCTTAACGGAGAGTCCGGACGAGGGGTACGAGGGAGAAGGGATTGAGGGCACGGAGATTTGACGTCAGAGAAATCTCCAGGGTGATCCTAGGAGAGACAAAGTGGAAAGTGCCGCCACCCAGAGGAACAAGCAGGCGTCTTTTGTGGAGGACATTACCAAGGAAATACGCTGGAAGTTTTCCGATCCAGTGAGTAGTTCTAAGGATGTTAAGATTGATATGGGCTCGGACACTCATTAGTGCAATACATCCCATAAGTGTTGTGATACTTGCGTTATATCAGCAACGACCAGTTCATCGGCGATACCGCTTGAGACGAGAGATAATTGCAAAACAACTAAACTAAACAACAATTTTAGTAGTTTTGCAAACATCTATGGTAACATAGTCTAACACAATGAAAATAGTGATCATTAATCAATGAAACTGCCAGATACACCATGTATTTCAACCATGATCCGTAACTTTCTTGAATCAAAAGATACCGCATTGTGGTCATGTATATCCTACATGAATATACCATTTGTTTTTGTGTTCAATATTTACGTCTAGAACCTAAATTTCTGCCCAGCCTCCAAACATCCTCTTGTTTCTTAATTAAGGAGGAATTGCATATGCACACAAAGGCTGTCAAAAAGGACATGGTGGGTCCCTTTCATACTTCCCACATTTTAATCCTCTAATGCATTTGGCAACAAAAATGTTTTGTCAAAGTTATTAGAATATTGTAACTATCTTTTCTGTGATTTACATATCAACAATAAAATAAGACTATTAGTAGCTATTTATATCATAAGTATATCGATATATTTCAGTACTACTGTAGTTTATCTGTTCGTTTTCATTTTCAAAACTCAAAATCCATACAAGTGTGCTCTTATGTAACACTGTTACGACCCACGCATAACACCTCATTGGTTATTTTACGTGGACCCTCCCCATCCCTTGATTGCAGTGGTGGGATTAAACTCAGGACGTTAGGATTTCAATGGATCGCCTTTAAAAATCATACCTATTCGAATTACTTCCAGTGACAGGGATACCTAAATTGGCACAGGAATTAGAAGTGGTATATGTAGAAAAGTGATCAGTGAGCAGAAAATTGGGAGGGTGAAGAGAGACTCGAATAAATCTTTCTTTCAACTTAGAACTTATGAAACAGAAATTTTTCAAGTTTTTCTTTCTTTTAGCACCACTCCCAGTTCATAATTCTTCATACTTTCTTAGCTATGATTAAATAAAATGAGGTGATTATGAAGGGAACACCCCATATGATACGTCAACATCCTAGTCAATGCATAAAACAATAAATAAATTCCAATAATGGAGTTTACAGATTTCCTTCCTTTTCCTAGATGTTCAGATTTTAGTTTTTCCTGCTGCAGATAAGCTTACAAATCTGCCCCAACAACACACCAAAAAGGAATTGAAACTAGCACCCTGATAACGGCCCATTTAATCGGTTTAAAGGTCTAATTTACAATTGTAAATATTTATTACTAAGCTTGGATTTTTAGCTTCTGAAAACTTGGGACTTTTTATTCTTTTATGTGCTGAAAATCACAAAAATATGTGCCAAAACAAACAATATATATAAAAGATTGAAACGAAAAATTAACGTCGAATTAGGAATGTTTGTTACCACTTAAATGTTGTTTTATCTGTCATTACAGCTTTACCACGTGACTGACGTTACCATCACAACTGAAAATACCCTATGATATTGTTGCACACGATAACTTGCACTACTTTTTATTCTGAAAATGTTTAATCTACTGTAAACTCAAAACTATTGCTATATTACTTCCCAACTCTGGAACACAGCTAGAACATTCTCCAACTTTGCAGATTTATAAATGATTATCTTCGATTAATTGACCATAAATTTAATATCCTCTTACAACCATCAGTGTACAGACTATTGGGCTGTGAAGCGATAACAGATGCTTGAACAAGGGCATGGCAGTGGAGGAATTCCTCGTTCTTTTCTCGGGAGCTCATATAGCTTGAGAAAGCATGATGTTTGTTTTTTTCTAAATGAAGTTCTTTCAACAATGAATAACCTATTACATCTGGCCTGTGTAACTGAACATTAAATGATGACTTGTTAAAATAATTCTGCTGCTGCGATTATGTGACTTATGTATATATGGGGAAGAAAATTAAACGGGGTTTTCTTCATGCAATTTTTGTGTAATTTATCTGAATATTCAAAAATATTTACTTACATAAAATCTGAAAATATGTGTTTTTGTGTCCAATAACCCTTGAAATATTTGCTCTGGTGTGAATATTCGGAACATTAACCTCAGTTTCAAGTTTGTATACTGTGGCGCAAACAAAATATGTATTTACCTGAAACCCGAGCCCCATTTTTTATTAATAATAACATTGAAACTTTAAGCTTAACTAGGGGATCGTTTCTGCAACACTTACTAAATGAGAACACTAAACTGATAAAACAAAAAGTAAATGTGGACCAGTAGTAATATATGCAATTTGTGCTCTATATGCTATCAATTATAACATCGGGGGGGGTTACCAACAGGTTATTCCCCAAATAATTTAAGGTAGTTATTGTGCATTTAGCCCATAAGACCTCCAGGTTGTCAAAATGAGGTTCTTAAGAACAGTAAAGAAAAAAGTTATAAGTAAATTCCTTAGTAGAAGAAAAGTATAAAATATAAATGAATGGATACACATGTTGAGAGAATGCTGAAAGAGAGCAGCCCCAAGTAAGACATTCTGCTTGATCGCACAATAATAATAATAATAATAATAATAATAATAATAATAATAATAATAATAATAATAATAATAATAATAATAATAATAATAATAATAATAATAATAATAATAATAATAATAATAATAATAATAATAATAATAATAATAATAATAATAATAATAATAATAATAATAATAAACATTTGATCACTATAGATCGACCGTCTCTTCTAAGAGGAGAGTAAACTCGATATTTTTTTCCCACATTTGAACTATGGACGTGGAATTATTCTGCCTCTGTCTTTAGTAGTTTATTTATCTTAACTTATACTGTTTTCACTTATTCTCATTTTCCCTCCTCTGCCCTCTAACTTCAGTTTCACTCATTTTGACACGTGGCTGTATTTCTCACCTGTATTCATACTTACGCTTTGTTTTCACTTTCAGTGACGTGTTGAGGTTATGTCCCAAAATGTTGTTAAGAAGATCATGTGAAAAATACATGGTGTATATGTAAATGCCCTATTACAAATATAAAGTATTTGTATTCATAAATTTTGCAGGGAACGCTGCACACTACGATACTCGAATATTTGTAAATTAATGACGAAATAAGAGACACTGTAACCAAGGAACTTGAATTAATTTTATAACAAAACTAAGGATCATGTTTTGTATTCTGGTTAGAGTGCCAAGCATCTTGCGGGTATTTATAACGCTACAAATATAAATAACTTCATTTTTATAAATAACAAAGTTTTGATTACCAATGAACAGCTTAGCGTGGACTAGAAGGCTGTCAAACAATGCAACAGCTCAAAATTACTCTCATGTTATTGAAAAAGGAACAATTTACCATTAGAAATGTGCAGTTTTGATAGTTTGTGTAAATTATTATACTTTATTATTTTACAGCGATACTGGGAAAGGACACGTTTGCACCTGTAGCAAAGGACAAAGGTAACATTTTTAAATGAGTGTTTTATAGATGACGAAGAGGTTTTGCATGTGAAGGTTCTTTTGCACAAGAAATAGTTTTAGAGTGCAACGCAAAATGACAGTTGACATCGGCAAATGACACAGTGCAATACAAATTAACTTTGGTCGACACTCGATCAAATGTTTCACAACCGGAATGTTTTTTAAATATAAAGAGTGAAGCCTGTTGTGATATACTCTATGTCACTTGAAATTGTTTGGAGTAATATTTGTGGTTTCGTTGTTATATTTTCGCACAGGTTAAATCACGTGGACTAGATGTCTCCTTCTCCTTCTTCTCGTATTGATAAACATATTGATCGGGTGTCCACCATACCAAGATGAAGATCATGCCGATATACAGGGTAACTACTGCAGGTGGCATGAAGGAACTGTATTCAGTGAGCAAGATATCGTTATTCACAAGTTGTACACGTAGTGTCAATTTCTGTATATATTCATAACATAAAACCTGTGTTATAAAATCTGTGTATTGATTTGCAAATAATTTCCCTCTCCTATCACTAGTATCCTGTGGGTATCGTATCAACAAGAGTGTCCTATTTTTGAACTTAAATAAACCACCTTCTATAAATGAAAGTTTTTTTTTATTTTGAAATATAATTAATGTCATTACGCGTGAAAGAGAACATCAGTTAAGTAACAGCCGCGACTTTCTTGGGTTGCGCGTACACGGTTGACCCAATTTTCAATGACAGAATGTTTCTTGCTTGTTGGCTTTAACTCAACATTTAACATAACCCCACAAGAAGTAATCCAACGGCGTTAAATCACATAATCACGGAGGCCAATTAACATCAGCACTACGGGAAATGATGAAATCTCTGAACTTCTCTTTCAAAAGATCGATTGTTTCAAGAGCAGTATGACTTGTGACACCATCTTGCTGCAACTATATGTTTCTGATATCCATACCATCCAAATGAGGCCAAAAATAGTCCCGGTTTCTTTCTACATTGGCAGTTAGAGCTTCTCCATCTTCGTCTTGGAAAAAATCCACACCACACAGTAACCTTTTGGAGATGAAGTGGTCGTTCTTGAATCTGCATTGTATTTTAATTGCTCCAATAGCGCCAATTCTGTTTGTTAACAAAACTATCCATAGGTACGGGCTTGCATGCGAAAATATAATATGAAGGATATTTTTGTTGTACTGATTTGATTGTATTCTCATGTTTTTGGTAAAATAATTGTACTAAATTTATTGTATACCACTGTATTTCATAGAATAGTCGCGATATAACTTAATTGTTAAAGCGACTCTAAATAAATTAAAAAAAAAAAAACTATCCATCCAAAGGTGGGCTTCGTAGCAGAAGATGATTCCGGTCAGATCCGGGTCAGCTTCCAATTGCTCCATAGCCCAGTCAGCGAATACATGGCGCAATCTATGGTCGTTGGGCTTTTGTTCTTGAGTTAACACCATTTTGTAAGCGTGCAACTCCAAGTCTAGATGCAGAATTCGCCAAGTTGTGGTCGGCGAAACCCCCAATTCTTGCGCTCGACGAGCAATTTATTTGCTTCCGTTCTCACGTACAGTCTCACGAATGGCGTTTCATGGATATTTTTTAATAATAACTGTAACCACATGAAAAAATGACTGCTAACTCAATAAAAGCAGCAGCTATCACACGTTAAAGATAGGACACTCTTGTTGAAAGACCATTTATATTTCTTGTCCCTGTGCCCATAAAGTATACAGTCTATTCGCATTCTTTTCGGCCAGGTGGGGTAAGGGAGGAAAGGACAAGGCCGTGCAGCAAGCAGCACTTGGCGGCACACACAGTACGTATGTAAACAGTACAGGCGACGTTGAACGTTCTACCTTTATTACAAGTGAATGGTAAAAGATGGCAGCACCATCGAAATATATAGCTGCAAATACTTATGAAAGAGCTAAGCACGGCCACGTGCTTGTCAGAATACTCCCTTGGCATTGTACTTTCAATCACATAGAATATGTGTGGTCAGAACTAAAGAAAATCATTGCGGCCGTTGTCTTCGGAAGAAAAAATGTTACTGAAATTCGAGCCTTAGTTCACAATATTATAAAGGACATTCAAAACAAGAATCATTGGCCTAAGCGTATTCTCGTAGTCTTATAGATCTATTAGCATTTCCATCATACCTTCAAAGGGACAATATTTGTTATCTAGTTCAACATGGTCTATGTAGTTTTCTTTTTTTCATTTTTTTTTTTTTTTTTTCATTTTCTTCCTCCACTTGAAAAAAAAATGAAAAAAAGAATAACTACATAGACCATGTTGAACTAGATAACAAATATTGTTCCTTTGAGGGTATGATGGAAATGCTAATCGATCTGTAAGACTACGAGGATACATTTTCACAGGATGACATTAATTTAATGATGTAATTAGTACAATGAAGAATTGTGTATATTTTATTGTTTTATGTAGTCATGTTTGCAGATTATGCGCGTCTCTGGTATTTTCTCCGGTCTATAGACCCACCCAAACACTCCTTCAAGTCGTGGCCAAAAAGAGTACGAATGGTTTGTAAGTATGTAAGAAGGGTTTAACCTCTGAAAGTAGCCAAGCTGCAGGTATATAGACAGTTGACAGCTCCCAATGCTTCTACCGCTACTATATGTTACGTCATTCGGCGCGCCGGTCCCTGAACTTCGTGAAACCATGACACCACCTTTCCAGTATACTCCAATGTTCTATGCTTTTATATCTTCTACTCGTGCACTGCGCCCATCATCTTCAGTTCAGGTGAAATGCTTTTAAGATAAAATGTATCAACTCAAAGCCTGTAAAAATAACAAATAAGCAAAATCATGGACAATAAGCTTAAGAATAACCTTTTATAACAAGGGTCTGGATTTTTAGGTGCAATAAAACATCAGTTTAGGTTTCTTTTGAGCTTAAAATAGGTGTTTAAGCGTTTCTTAGATTAATGAGATTCATTTATGAACTTAGTTCACAACAATTTACATTGTCAAAAGAACCATAAAAATCACTCACATGACTTTCTCTACCCTTGCACTAAACATTCTTACAAACTTATTCCTATACCTTCTTCGTGTTAGTTGAGATAATTATTTGTAGAAATTATCTTATTGCTTATTTCCTTGAGGTACAAGGGAAATATGGTATTACAGCAGGCTTTGAGGGATAGCCAAATCTTTTAAAGTTTTGAGATTCCATTCTCTTTGGACGATATAAAAAATGAATCACGATCTTCCATTTGACAAAAGTGTTTTTTTCCAAAACTCACCACACAAATAACAAGGAATATCTCCGAAGTGGTTAACTCTACAAAAAATTTTATTTGTGACTTAAATTGTGTGTTTTAGCAAGATATACATCTTTTGTACAGTAAGAGTTTGTCTATATATTACGGTTTACCAGCTATGCAAAAGTCATGCAGAGTAAACAGGACTACATAGGCTATAGCCAGGAAATTCAAAACATATATTTCGTTTCCCATAAAAATATCTCAAACATATAATTTTAATCAAAATTAAGGAAATAAAAATTTACGAAAAATGTTACATGAAAAGGGTAGTTTAGGGTGGAGCAATTTTGTTGAAAATCTTCGTATTGCATCCTTAAACTATGTTAAGCTCAAATACTAACTTTGGTTCTTAACCGACTTTACGTTTTTGAGTTATGCTGCCCACAGTCTGATAGACACACACACACACACACACGGAGCATTTTATAAACTTTTTGTTTTATTCAGGGCAGCCTCAAAACACGTATTTTTGGTGAAACCTCGACATCGAATTTTTGGGTGGAATGCAATACATCTTCTAGTTATACGTAATGGAGAAAGTAAACGTACACGAGAATAGAATATGTTGGCACTTTTTTTTTTTTTTTTTTTGGCTGCAGGTTATCTTTGCATTTAACATACAAATTATTTTCTTTGGTCAGGTAATTCATTCTTGTGTTAATAAAAAGTTATTTCAACTAAACATAACGTCATTGAAGTAGCAAGTTTTATGGATTGTTCTCCTGTATACTTTTCTCCCAGTAATACTAAATTTATGACTTTCATATCATCAAAACCACGATTGAGTTCAGCAATATTCTGCAGGTTAAACAAATTAGAATGATGCAATTACCTTTTCTTTACAGGATATATCGTCAATGCTATTCAGAGTGTCACTGAAAGACACGCTTGCACTTTGAACAGGAGAATATCTTCTAGTATAAAATAAAAACCTGTCTTGGTAAGTAAGTATATCCAAATACTGAATTTAACGGAAGTAAACTGAACTAACGCCATTGTTGATTATAGCAATGGTGGAAATGGTTTTATGGTGAGTTTAAGGGGACAGTAATATTCATTTGAAGATGATTGCTTCGCTTACTTGGGCCTTTGAAGTGTAATGAAATTCACATGATCTACTCCATGAAGCTTGATTCGAGTATATATCTCGAATTTATTAATTGAATAGCTAGAAAAATAGGTTAAACCCTAAAAATCCAGGCCTACTTATAACTGAGCCCATACACGCATAACTGTAACAATGGAATAGTTACCCAAAAACGCATCTAACCAACAAAACATCCCAGGCCGAGTTTACATTCAAATAGTAATCTATTCAATGGATGTTATTTATTTTCAAATGTTGGTATTGCTGCAAATGGTGCAAAACAATGGTGGAGATAATGTAGCAATGTATGAGTTTTGAAACAGCATTAAATAAATAAACTTAATACAAGGATAATAGGAATAAATCACTGAGAAAATTAGGAAGCCATACACGAGCAGAAAAATACATTTTGCATCACGAACATGTATGTGGTACAACGATATAACCTCAATCCTGAGCACATGATCACTTTCATTTCGATACTTATTAATTACTATGTATCCATTTCAATACGTATTGAGTTCTCTTACCGGACTGAACACAGCATGGAGACGGGATTCAACCTCTGGTTCGCATCGGCTCATTTCGTGGGATCGTATTGAAATCGCTTGAATGAAAACATTGAATCAGCCAAAGATGTATTCCACCGTACTCGTTGTAACACATTCGCCATTTTCGCTAATCATTTGTTAATGCTAAGTTAAGTAAAGCTTTATTTAACGATATCAACACTGCAGTTGGTTTCTGGTGTCGTGTAAGAGGAACACAATGTTCACAAAAAAGTAAGGTCCAAGATTAGCTAACATCAAAACCAAGCAAACACAGGTTCTCCAACGTAACCTAAACCAGTCGACCAACTTTAAAAAATTTCAATTATGTGTTCTTCATCTCAAATCTTGCAGGCTCAGTACGCGTATTGAATTCATCATGGAATCGCGAAAGCAGAATATGTGTTGGATTCGCCATGGATATGTGGTATATATTTAAGAATCTAAAATGATTGTTTTATTTCATTAAGTTATAGGTAAATTATAAAATATAGATGTAAAACCATACTTATAAATTTTCTTTTATGAAAAATAGGTAGAAGAAAGACATATTTAGAGCTAAATGCTGTTTAGTTCTGCTAAACAGGTAATTATAATATGTTTTAGGTTAAAATAGGCTACTGCTAGAATTGTGTGATAAAGCAAGTAAAAAAGTGGATTTATTGCACCACAATTCCGTGAATTCTGTCATTAATTTAGGGAAAATTAACATGTTTCATGAGAAATTCAAGCGATTGACAGTGACATATGTTTAACCTATATCACTATTTACTGTATATTCTTCCTCTGTCTAGGGATTAATTACTTCTGCATTCAATTTTGATTCAACTTGTTAATATTGTTCAACAAGATACTATTATGCATATAATTTGCTCCTAATTGCCTCAAAAGAATGGAAGAAAAAATCTAAGACTTAGAAAAGATATAACCCCAAAATATAATAAATAAAAGAGGAAATATGTACTCTACCCAAAAATATGATTCGAGGTTTTACCGGAAATATGTTTTGAGGCCCTCTAAATAAAAAAGACGCATTATTTGGAAAATTTGTGTTCCTTTATTTCTGAATTGTTTTAACCCTAAAATGGCTTTATTTTTCTACTTTCTTAGATTTGAATTTGCCTGAGATAGTAGATATTTTATATTTCTCACACGTGTTATTCTGGCCGAAGCAGTACCTTCCATATTTAATGTTGCAATGAGGAAATTAGTATCTCCATATTGTTACCAATTTTGAACTTGTCTTAAAAATGGCTCTCCATTGAGGGAAATGGAAAGCTGTAACAGGACGGGTAAATGGATTTATGGATAAACATAACAGAGATTGGACCTTCCCCAGATAATGATTGCATTATTCACCGGAGACACAATGTTCGCTATCTGTCACCATGGAACAAGCAATGTCACTGGATATTGATACAGTTAATTGGATCTCTTCACGATAGCACAAACACAGGCAGATTAGAAATTTCTTCAATGTTGCCTTGACTATCCTGAACACAGACCGTACATAAGTATATGAACTTGAACGCTAGGGCACATTTTTTGACCTGCGTAAGCCCTTTACTCTAGGTTGGGGTGCTTAACCCTCTAATGTTAGTATTACCATTTGCCAAAAACGATGTTTACTCAAAGTTTCAGAATAATGAACAGCGATTTTTGTTACTTTCTTGTTATATTGCTATTTAGAAACGAAATAAAGCTATTTGTAGCTATTTATATCATAAGCTAACTGAAGCACCCGTGGTTTGACGATTATCCCATAAACCTTCGGACTTAGGTTGTACTTGCCAATAGTCTTGTGTTTGTTAAATATTGCTTAACACACCTAAACAGATATTTAATTCAAACTCTTAGGATACTATAAGGAATAAAAATAAAATGTATAAAAACACCGGGAACACACTAATTAAAACGCACTGTTGAACAAGCACAACTGCCACAGGAAAAAAAGAACGATTAGAGAAAACCGTGTGAATGTGACACTTTGCACTTCTATTTCAGTCATACAAAAACTGTATGAATTGTTTAGAGTAGAGAAAGTAGGTAAAGAAATGTGCTTGTTTTTTCATAAAAGAAAAGCGAGTAGAGAAAACGTGTGAATGCAATATACTGTATTTCTATTTCAATCATAGAAACTATATGAGTTGCATGTTAAAGGGCAAGCAGTGAATGTGTTACTTGAAAGGAAAGCAAGTAGAAAAGACCATGTGAATGTAATACGTTGCATAGCAAAATGGCCACCATAAAGCCCTCCGCTTGGCAAAACCAATTAGACTTGCAAATTTTCATCGTATTCGGATGAACGAATACTCCATAAGGGAAAAATAAGAAAACTACCTATTTAACTACAAGATAAATACCTAATAAAACAATTTCTACAAACATTTAACTCGACTAAGAAGAAGAAGATAGAAGAATCAGTTGTTTTAAGAGTATTTGTTGAAGATCGGTTGGAAATGGCCTTGTAACTAACTGCAGCACATCAGATTTTGGGTCAAGGAAGCAAAACTAACACGACATGAATGTGCAGGAAAATGCCTGTGCGTGACTGGATACAATTTAAGATATGCACTTATCCCAAATATAGTTCAGTAGACAATTGTTATTGTTCCTTATTTTTTATTTCGTTAGAGTTTATACTTTTATACATGAAATGCCATATATATGCATATATCGGAATTTTCTTAAACTGAATTAGTCTCCATTAAAGCCAAACATATGTAATTTTGAGAGATTTATCGTTTGACAGGTTTCTAATCAGATTTCTCCACAAGCATTAATGTCCATGCTTTGTTATTAATATACAATTTATGACCCAATAGCTGGAAGTTACGTTTAAAGTCTCAAAGTTATATACATGAAGGGTGTAATAAGGATATATTATTTCCTTCAAAGCAGGCATTGCGCAATATTAACCTTGTTTCGTGTCTCGTAATGTTCGCCTTCATAATTTGGGGTTATGTTCGTCTTGCTGCAGAATTGGAGTGTGACTTTTGGTCAGATCAAGGTGCGTCCAAAAGCGGTTAGGGTCAAGTAACTACTGCTACTACTACTACTCCTACTACTAGTAGTATTATTATTATCATTATCGTTATTGTCATTGTTATTATTGTTCTTGCAGTGCTGTCATCATCTAACGTTTAAATCAATGCAGGGAATAAGAGTGGACTCTTCTGTATTTTATCTCCCACGAAAATGTTCTCTAACTACCGACATCAGTTGTGCTGTAGGCAGTTAGAAATATAATAGAAACACAACAAACACCGTTAAATACGCTCCAGACGTCAGAAATACATATATTTGTTTTATATAGAACGAATAGAAGCGAAGTCCAAATGCACTTACTGCGCATGCGCGCATGCCTTACTACCAATATTAGTCCCACAATCGCTCAAGTCCTTGTTGTCAACGTTTAAAATGTCAATACGCTATACTCAAATGAACTGGTAAAAGTCGCTCCTAGTGATGTATTTGTGTATTGAAGATGTGTCATTGTTTTGTGGGATACGCTTGTATCTCCAATAGAACAATGAATGGAATTTGCTCGCATGAAAATGTAAGACCATAGCTGACTGCTTGGGCGGGTGGTAGCTTAGAGTTCTCGAACCAAGTACCCTTTGCTATGGACTTCGATACTATCGGTGCCATTGCTTAGGTGAAAATAGCTCGTATCTGCCATTCCGTTTCGTAAAGGGGTGAAGGGTGGCATCCCAGTACCGCACGGTCTTTATAAGGTTCCCTCGTTCAGGAACTGCATACATTATTTGTGATCACGTAGTTGACAATGATAAAATGAATTTCTTTTAACGTTCTTATTCCCTCTAGAATAACTATATCCGTTTTCTCAGGCGCCCAGTTTAATCTCTTTCGAAATATTGATTGTGCTCATGCAGCAGGCAATTGTTTTCCTCTACTTCCTCTCTTGAGTTTCCAAAAGCTAGTAATTGCAGATCGTAAGCGTATCCAAATGTTACAGATTTAAAACTCTATTATAATGAAGGTTCCGTAGTGTGGTCCCAGCACAGATCCTTAAGGAACCCTACAGCTCATAGCCATCTTTGTATTTTTCCCTATTGGGATATGTCCATCTTTGAGGTAGCTAGAAATAAGTATAATTATGTGTTTATTTTCTAGTCTACTACTTTGGTTTTCAATTTCTTTATTCTTCAAATAATTAATACTTACCTCTGGGCATTGAATTTACCATATACGCCTTTCTCCAGTTTTTATTACTTTCTCTACTGGTAAGTAGGGGAAGTATTGTATTCCACCCAAAAATTCGAAGTCGAGATTTCACCGGAAATACATGTTTTGAGGCCCCCTGAATCCAAAAAAAGCAATTTTAGAAAAAGGTCCGTGTGTGTGTCTGTGTGTCTTGTCAGTCTGTCAGTCTGTGGACAGCATAGCTCAAAAACGAAAAGTCGGTTAAAAACCAAAGTTGGTATTTAAGTTTAATGTCGTTCAAGGATGTGACACGAAGATTTTGAAGAAAATAGCCCCACCCTAAAGTACCCTTTACATGGAAAATTTTTCGAAAATTTTTATTTTCTTCAAAATGGCTCTAACGATTTTGATTAAAATGTCATATATTTGAGATATTTTTATGACAAATGAAATTTATATCTTAAATTTTCTGGCTATAGCCCCTGTAGTCGTATTTACTCTGGACGACTTTTGCATAATTGGTAATCCGTTAGAGATAGACCAAATTATACTGTACAAAAAATGTAGATCTTGCTAAAATACACAATTTATGTCTGTAAAATTTTGTTGTAAGATGAACCATTTCGGAGATATTCCTTGTTATGTGTGTGAGTTTCGTAAGACTTAAAAACTTTCGTGAAATGGATCATCGTTGTTCATTTTAATATGTTAAGTGTGCAAAGAGAACATAATCTCAAATCTAAAACATTTGACTATCGCACAAAGCCTACTGTATTCCCATATTCCCCTTGTACCTACAAGGAAATAAGCAATAAGATAATTTGTACAAATGTTTATTTTAACTAACACGAAGAAGATATAGGAATAAGAGTTTGTAAGAATGGTTAGTACAAGAGTAGAGAAAGTCATGTGAGTGCAACACATCAGATTTTTCTTCTACAACATGCAGGTTTTGAAATCCTGCAAATAAAAAAAGGTTATTTTTAGAAAAGTCCATATGGATGTGTGAGTGTGTGCGTATGTTTCTGTGAACAGTAGAATTCAAAGAGGAAAACCAGTTAAATGTTTAATTTTATATCTAAGTTCAATGTCTACCATGAATGTAACACGAAGATTTTATTAGACACAATTCATGTTAAGAATATATGTTTCCAAGATATTTCTTTTCATTGGCTTCTATTTTAAAATACTTGCTCATTCCTAAAATGGGAAGTTTTTATTGTATTTCGTTTCTCTTGGGCATGCAAGGAGCTGGAGTTTCAAAGTCACCAGCTGTTAAATGTTTTGACTTCGTATATGGGCAATATGTTCCCGTAATTGTGCAGTAGTAAGTGACATTGCTGGTCGTAGACTACTAAAAGCCAGAATCTTTTAACGAAACGGATGTTTGTGTGAAGAGCAGAGTGAAACTAATAACCCTCCAGCAGATAGGTTGTCCCCAAGGAGATTTATTAAGGTATAAGGGAGAATTCTGTAGCCTCGGTTTGGGTCATTAGGGTGACAAAAACACATCTGAAGAGAAGTGGTATAGCAATAAACAACGTCCGTGGTCATCGTAAAGAAATACAAGAAAAAGTATCGCTTTACTCTCTCAAGGAGACAGACAAAATACCTTCGAGGTTTGGAGTCATTCCTGGCTGTTTTATTAGAACATAATTTTGAATCACAACATAGTTCCACTTGCATAAGTACTGCTGACTGAAGATAAACTGTAATCTAAGGTCAGAACATGAGCTGAGAACAGAGTAAAAACGCAGGTTTGTCAGTGGCTGCATAATATTCAGAACTCCAGCTCCAGAACCTTCAAGTCCCGCAATCGATCTCCAGCTGGGTCGGAGAGGTTTTAAAGTCACCATCAATACCCCAGTGTCTACAGTGAAGTCAATTTGCGAAAGAGGGGAGTTTGGGTTTACCTCCCTCCACTATATGCGAACTTTTACCATTACGTTGTGTTGCAGTGACGGTTTGGTTACATATAATTTACATTTGATTTACCAAGGCACTTTCAAATCTTAAACCTCTATTCATTTGTGACTTATTTAGTACTGCTTACCTTTAAGAAGTCAGTCGATATTTGGTGACAAAGTCGAAGTGCATAGTCTTAGAAGATACACCAAGTGATCGTCGTCACGTAACACGCTGCAATACGATCTACTTAATTTTTAATCGACATAAACATTTTCAGAAATTACTTTATTGCTAATTTTCTCGTACGTGCAAGGTTAATATGGGAATACGGCAGGCTTTAACTGATAGTGAAATGTTTTAAGTGCTGGTTACTATTCGATCCCTTTGAAATTCCGTTCACTTTGCAGGACCAATACATAAAAAAACGAATAAGATTTTGAAAAGAATAAGTTTTGTCAAATTCAAACAAATAATAAAGAATATCTCGGAAATGGCTCAGTCGAAAGAAAAAAAAATATTTTAGGTAAATCTTGTTTTGACGAGATCCACATGTTTTATTTAGTAAGCTTTTCTCTGCCTTTTACTGTTTACCATTTATGCAAAAATCATGTAAAATGAAGAGGTCTTCTGAGGACATTCCCATAAAATTCAAGGTATGACTAAGAAATTGCCATGGAATCGCGTGTTTGCGTCCGTCACTGGATACTGACTGTTCCTCAGAATGAGGGAGTGGAGTGGGGACAGCCGCTCTTTACGTAGGTTCTCCAAAGAGAGAAGGTTGGACAAACCTGGTCTAGGGCATGAATATGGAAGTGACTGTGAGTGTGATGTGTGCACTCACACGACTTTCTCCAGTCAAAACGATTCTTAATACGCATTACTCTATCTACTTCATATAATGGTGCCCACCTCTGTAGCGTGGGGTTAGCGTGTTTACCCCACGTCCAAGAGGTCGCGAGTTCGAATCTTGCTTAGGGTAAGTTATCCGGACAAGCTTTTTTCCGAGGTTTTCCCTCATACTAAGAGACGAATGTTGCATAACTTAAAGCTCCATGGACCTCGGACTCATTTCAGCATCATTTCACCCATTTCATTTCATTCACCGTCCGATATGACATTACGTGGAGGACTTTAATAAAAGAAAATCATGTAATTGAGATAAAGTTTTGTAGAAATGGCTTTATTATATATTTCCTTATAGGTACAATGGAAATAGGAGGATACAGCATACTCAAATAATAGTAAAATCATTTAACAGCTATATGATGTTTTTGAACTTGTATTCTCTTTGCATGGCTAGGAGATAAAAAACTGACAACGAATTCCCAATTGGGGGAAGTGTAAGTATTGCAAAATTCAAACCAGGCTCAGGGAATACTCGGAAATGGCTGATACCTCAGCAAATTTATCACCGCTACCGCCACCGCCACCACCCACGCCACCGCTACCGCCACACCACCGCCACCGCCACCACCCACACCACCGCTACCGCCACCACCATTCTTTGTACATACTGTTTCCATCAAGTTCTATCCTCTGTTCTTTCATTTATAAGGAGAATATTTAATTCCTTTCTTAGATGTTCGGTTATTATTTTGTCTACAATTGTACATCCCTTAATTGCTCTTAGATATCTCATTTGGGCTATATTAATTCTATTCCAGTCCTTTTTTATCACCCATGCTTCACATCCGTACATCAATGCTGGCATATACATTACTTTGTAGTTTTAAATCTCTTTCTTTGATTATCTTTCTTTTTAGTGTTCTAATGACCCACAAATATACTGAAATTTATTTACGTTGTTGTTTAGACCTCCATTATC